>CM026394.1:8681363-8698346 GCA_014843695.1 Archivesica marissinica | reverse complement strand
CATCTGCAACAGTGGGACTAGCCCTCAGCCTCACCCTGTCATCTGCAACAGTGGGACTAGCCCTCAGCCTCAGCATGTCATCTGCAACAGTGGGACTAGCCCTCAGCCTCACCATGTCATCTGCAGCAGTGGGACTAGCCCTCAGCCTCACCATGTCATCTGCAACAGTGGGACTAGCTCTCAGCCTCACCATGTCATCTGCAACAGTGGGACTAGCCCTCAGCCTCACCATGTCATCTGCAACAGTGGGACTAGCCCTCAGCCTCACCATGTCATCTGCAACAGTGGGACTAGCCCTCAGCCTCACCATGTCATCTGCAACAGTGGGACTAGCCCTCAGCCTCACCATGTCATCTGCAACAGTGGGACTAGCCCTCAACCTCACCATGTCATCTGCAACAGTGTGACTAGCCCTCAGCCTCACCATGTCATCTGCAACAGTGGGACTAACCCTCAGCCTCACCATGTCATCTGCAACAGTGGGACTAGCCCTCAGCCGCACCATGTCATCTGCAACAGTGGGACTAGCCCTCAGCCTCACCATTCAAGTTACATATAGGCAATTGGGATGCAAACTGAGTTTTGCGTGGTTTATTTGAATTCAGGTGGTTTCGTATAATATCTTGTTCGTCTAATGGTAGTTTCGTATACTAGTGCATTCGTATAATCACAGGTTTAGCCCCAACCCTTGTTTATTAATTATTATTCAAGTATTAAACTGTTTATATTTCGCCGTCGGAAATTTCGTGGTTTGATAATGATTTGACATCGTGCGACCGTGCACACCTAGCCAGTTCTCAGTAACCAATTTGATGGAATTTTATGAAACTTAATATGGATGTGCACTTAAAACTGGCTTGAGTACTGTGGTCAGTGTTGCACGTGCACTTTTGGTGGAATCGGCCCGGCAAATCCAGAGTGTAGGTAATGTCAGCATTGTTTCCATGGAAGGCTCATATATCAACTGTACATAACATCGGAATTGTTTCAATGGCTGACTCCTATACCATACTGTGTACATAACGTCAGTATTGTTTGCATGGTCGGCTCGTATACCATACTGTGTACATAACATCAGCATTGTTTGCATGGTCGTCGTATACCATACTGTGTACATAACATCAGCATTGTTTGCATGGTCGTCGTATACCATACTGTGTACATAACATCAGCATTGTTTGCATTGTCGTCGTATACCATACTGTGTACATAACATCAGTATTGTTTGTATGGTCGTCGTATACCATACTGTGTAGGCCTACATAGCATCAGTATTGTTTGCATGGTCGGCTCGTATACCATACTGTGTAGGCCTACATAACATCTGTATTGTTTGCATGGTCGTCGTATACCATACTGTATACATAACATCTGTATTGTTTGCATGGTCGTCGTATACCATACTGTGTACATAACATCTGTATTGTTTGCATGGTCGTCGTATACCATACTGTGTAGGCCTACATAACATCTGTATTGTTTGCATGGTCGGCTCGTATACCATACTGTGTAGGCCTACATAACATCTGTATTGTTTGCATGGTCGTCGTATACCATAATGTGTAGGCCTACATAGCATCTGTATTGTTTCCATGGTTGGCTCGTATACCATTCTGTGTAGGCCTACATAGCATCTGTATTGTTTTCATGGTTGGCTCGTATACCATACTGTGTAGGCCTACATAGCATCAGTATTGTTTCCATGGTTGGCTAGTATACCATACTGTGTAGGCCTACATAACATCAGTATTGTTTCCATGGTCGTCGTATACCATACTGTGTAGGCCTACATAGCATCAGTATTGTTTGCATGGTCGGCTCGTATACCATACTGTGTATGCCTACATAGCATCAGTATTGTTTGCATGGTCGGCTCGTATACCATACTGTGTATGCCTACATAGCATCAGTATTGTTTGCATGGTCGGCTCGTATACCATACTGTGTAGGCCTACATAGCATCTGTATGGTTTCCATGGTCGTCGTATACCATACTGTGTAGGCCTACATAGCATCTGTATTGTTTGCATGGTCGTCGTATACCATACTATGTAGGCCTACATAGCATCTGTATTGTTTCCATGGTCGTCGTATACCATACTGTGTAGGCCTACATAACAGCTGTATTGTTTGCATGGTCGTCGAATACCATACTGTGTAGGCCTACATAGCATCAGTATTGTTTGCATGGTCGGCTTGTATACCATACTGTGTAGGCCTACATAGCATCTGTATTGTTTTGCATGGTCGACTCGTATACCATACTGTGTAGGCCTACATAACATCTGTATTGTTTGCATGGTCGTCGTATACCATACTGTGTACATAACATCTGTATTGTTTGCATGGTCGTCGTATACCATACTGTGTACATAACATCTGTATTGTTTGCATGGTCGTCGTATACCATACTGTGTAGGCCTACATAACATCTGTATTGTTTGCATGGTCGTCGTATACCATAATGTGTAGGCCTACATAGCATCTGTATTGTTTCCATGGTTGGCTCGTATACCATTCTGTGTAGGCCTACATAGCATCTGTATTGTTTTCATGGTTGGCTCGTATACCATACTGTGTAGGCCTACATAGCATCAGTATTGTTTCCATGGTTGGCTCGTATACCATACTGTGTAGGCCTACATAGCATCAGTATTGTTTCCATGGTTGGCTCGTATACCATACTGTGTAGGCCTACATAACATCAGTATTGTTTCCATGGTCGTCGTATACCATACTGTGTAGGCCTACATAGCATCAGTATTGTGTGCATGGTCGGCTCGTATACCATACTGTGTAGGCCTACATAACATCAGTATTGTTTGCATGGTCGTCGTATACCATACTATGTAGGCCTACATAGCATCAGTATTGTTTGCATGGTCGGCTCGTATACCATACTGTGTAGGCCTGCATAGCATCAGTATTGTGTGCATGGTCGGCTCGTATACCATACTGTGTAGGCCTACATAAGATCAGTATTGTTTGCATGGTCGTCGTATACCATACTGTGTAGGCTTACATAGCATCAGCATTGGTTGCATGGTCGTCGTATACCATACTGTGTACATAACATCAGCATTGTTTGCATTGTCGTCGTATACCATACTGTGTACATAACATCAGTATTGTTTGCATGGTCGTCGTATACCATACTGTGTACATAACATCAGTATTGTTTGTATGGTCGTCGTATACCATACTGTGTAGGCCTACATAGCATCAGTATTGTTTGCATGGTCGGCTCGTATACCATACTGTGTAGGCCTACATAACATCTGTATTGTTTGCATGGTCGTCGTATACCATACTGTGTAGGCCTACATAACATCTGTATTGTTTGCATGGTCGTCGTATACCATAATGTGTAGGCCTACATAGCATCTGTATTGTTTCCATGGTTGGCTCGTATACCATTCTGTGTAGGCCTACATAGCATCTGTATTGTTTTCATGGTTGGCTCGTATACCATACTGTGTAGGCCTACATAGCATCAGTATTGTTTCCATGGTTGGCTCGTATACCATACTGTGTAGGCCTACATAGCATCAGTATTGTTTCCATGGTTGGCTCGTATACCATACTGTGTAGGCCTACATAACATCAGTATTGTTTCCATGGTCGTCGTATACCATACTGTGTAGGCCTACATAGCATCAGTATTGTGTGCATGGTCGGCTCGTATACCATACTGTGTAGGCCTACATAACATCAGTATTGTTTGCATGGTCGTCGTATACCATACTATGTAGGCCTACATAGCATCAGTATTGTTTGCATGGTCGGCTCGTATACCATACTGTGTAGGCCTGCATAGCATCAGTATTGTGTGCATGGTCGGCTCGTATACCATACTGTGTAGGCCTACATAAGATCAGTATTGTTTGCATGGTCGTCGTATACCATACTGTGTACATAACATCAGCATTGTTTGCATTGTCGTCGTATACCATACTGTGTACATAACATCAGCATTGTTTGCATTGTCGTCGTATACCATACTGTGTACATAACATCAGTATTGTTTGCATGGTCGTCGTATACCATACTGTGTACATAACATCAGTATTGTTTGTATGGTCGTCGTATACCATACTGTGTAGGCCTACATAGCATCAGTATTGTTTGCATGGTCGGCTCGTATACCATACTGTGTAGGCCTACATAACATCTGTATTGTTTGCATGGTCGTCGTATACCATACTGTGTAGGCCTACATAACATCAGTATTGTTTGCATGGTCGTCGTATACCATACTGTGTAGGCCTACATAACATCTGTATTGTTTGCATGGTCGTCGTATACCATAATGTGTAGGCCTACATAGCATCTGTATTGTTTCCATGGTTGGCTCGTATACCATTCTGTGTAGGCCTACATAGCATCTGTATTGTTTTCATGGTTGGCTCGTATACCATACTGTGTAGGCCTACATAGCATCAGTATTGTTTCCATGGTTGGCTCTTATACCATACTGTGTAGGCCTACATAACATCAGTATTGTTTGCATGGTCGTCGTATACCATACTGTGTAGGCCTACATAGCATCAGTATTGTTTGCATGGTCGGCTCGTATACCATACTGTGTAGGCCTACATAGCATCAGTATTGTTTGCATGGTCGGCTCGTATACCATACTGTGTAGGCCTACATAGCATCAGTATTGTTTGCATGGTCGGCTCGTATACCATACTGTGTAGGCCTACATAGCATCAGTATTGTGTGCATGGTCGGCTCGTATACCATACTGTGTAGGCCTACATAACATCAGTATTGTTTGCATGGTCGTCGTATACCATACTGTGTAGGCCTACATAGCATCTGTATTGTTTGCATGGTCGTCGTATACCATACTGTGTAGGCCTACATAACATCTGTATTGTTTGCATGGTCGTCGTATACCATACTGTGTAGGCCTACATAACATCTGTATTGTGTGCATGGTCGGCTCGTATACCATACTGTGTAGGCCTACATAGCATCTGTATTGTTTCCATGGTCGTCGTATACCATACTGTGTAGGCCTACATAGCATCTGTATTGTATTCATGGTTGGCTTGTATACCATACTGTGTAGGCCTACATAGCATCAGTATTGTTTGCATGGTCGTCGTATACCATACTGTGTAGGCCTACATAGCATCTGTATTGTTTCCATGGTCGTCGTATACCATACTGTGTAGGCCTACATAGCATCTGTATTGTTTGCATGGTCGTCGTATACCATACTGTGTAGGCCTACATAGCATCTGTATTGTTTCCATGGTCATCGTATACCATACTGTGTAGGCCTACATAACAGCTGTATTGTTTGCATGGTCGTCGTATACCATACTGTGTAGGCCTACATAGCATCAGTATTGTTTGCATGGTCGGCTCGTATACCATACTGTGTAGGCCTACATAGCATCTGTATTGTTTGCATGGTCGACTCGTATACCATACTGTGTAGGCCTACATAACATCTGTATTGTTTGCATGGTCGTCGTATACCATACTGTGTACATAACATCTGTATTGTTTGCATGGTCGTCGTATACCATACTGTGTACATAACATCTGTATTGTTTGCATGGTCGTCCTATACCATACTGTGTAGGCCTACATAACATCTGTATTGTTTGCATGGTCGTCGTATACCATAATGTGTAGGCCTACATAGCATCTGTATTGTTTCCATGGTTGGCTCGTATACCATTCTGTGTAGGCCTACATAGCATCTGTATTGTTTTCATGGTTGGCTCGTATACCATACTGTGTAGGCCTACATAGCATCAGTATTGTTTCCATGGTTGGCTCGTATACCATACTGTGTAGGCCTACATAACATCAGTATTGTTTCCATGGTCGTCGTATACCATACTGTGTAGGCCTACATAGCATCAGTATTGTTTGCATGGTCGGCTCGTATACCATACTGTGTAGGCCTACATAGCATCAGTATTGTTTGCATGGTCGGCTCGTATACCATACTGTGTAGGCCTACATAACATCAGTATTGTTTGCATGGTCGTCGTATACCATACTGTGTAGGCCTACATAACACCAGTATTGTTTGTATGGTCGTCGTATACCATACTGTGTAGGCCTACATAACATCAGTATTGTTTGCATGGTCGTCGTATACCATACTGTGTAGGCCTACATAACATCAGTATTGTTTGCATGGTCGTCGTATACCATACTGCGTAGGCCTACATAGCATCTGTATTGTTTGCATGGTCGTCGTATACCATACTGTGTAGGCCTACATAACATCAGTAGTGTTTGCATGGACGTCGTATACCATACTGTGTAGGCCTACATAGCATCAGTATTGTTTGCATGGTCGTCGTATACCATACTGTGTAGGCCTACATAACATCAGTATTGTTTGCATGGTCGTCGTATACCATACTGTGTAGGCCTACATAACATCAGTATTGTTTGCATGGTCGTCGTATACCATACTGTGTAGGCCTACATAACATCAGTATTGTTTACATGGTCGTCGTATATCATACTGTGTAGGCCTACATAACATCAGTATTGTTTGCATGGTCGTCGTATACCATACTGTGTAGGCCTACATAACATCAGTATTGTTTACATGGTCGTCGTATACCATACTGTGTAGGCCTACATAGCATCAGTATTGTTTGCATGGACGTCGTATACCATACTGTGTACATAACATCAGTATTGTTTGTATGGTCGTCGTATACCATACTGTGTAGGCCTACATAACATCAGTAGTGTGTGGATGGTCGTCGTATACCATACTGTGTAGGCCTACATAACATCAGTATTGTTTGCATGGTCGTCGTATATGTTTAGCCCCAACCCTTGTTTATTAATTATAATTCAAGTATTAAACTCTTTATATTTCGCCGTCGGAAATTTCGTGGTTTGATAATGATTTGACATCGTGCGACCGTGCACACCTAGCCAGTTCTCAGTAACCAATTTGATGGAATTTTATGAAACTTAATATGGATGTGCACTTAAAACTGGCTTGAGTACTGTGGTCAGTGTTGCACGTGCACTTTTGGTGGAATCGGCCCGGCAAATCCAGAGTGTAGGTAACGTCAGCATTGTTTCCATGGAAGGCTCATATATCAACTGTACATAACATCGGAATTGTTTCAATGGCTGACTCCTATACCATACTGTGTACATAACGTCAGTATTGTTTGCATGGTCGGCTCGTATACCATACTGTGTACATAACATCAGCATTGTTTGCATGGTCGTCGTATACCATACTGTGTACATAACATCAGCATTGTTTGCATTGTCGTCGTATACCATACTGTGTACATAACATCAGCATTGTTTGCATTGTCGTCGTATACCATACTGTGTACATAACATCAGTATTGTTTGCATGGTCGTCGTATACCATACTGTGTACATAACATCAGTATTGTTTGTATGGTCGTCGTATACCATACTGTGTAGGCCTACATAGCATCAGTATTGTTTGCATGGTCGGCTCGTATACCATACTGTGTAGGCCTACATAGCATCTGTATTGTTTGCATGGTCGGCTCGTATACCATACTGTGTAGGCCTACATAACATCTGTATTGTTTGCATGGTCGTCGTATACCATACTGTGTACATAACATCAGTATTGTTTGCATGGTCGTCGTATACCATACTGTGTAGGCCTACATAGCATCAGTATTGTTTGCATGGTCGTCGTATACCATACTGTGTAGGCCTACATAACATCTGTATTGTTTGCATGGTCGTCGTATACCATACTGTGTAGGCCTACATAACATCAGTATTGTTTACATGGTCGTCGTACACCATACTGTGTAGGCCTACATAAAATCAGTATTGTTTGTATGGTCGTCGTATACCATACTGTGTAGGCCTACATAGCATCTGTATTGTTTGCATGGTCGTCGTATACCATACTGTGTAGGCCTACATAACATCTGTATTGTTTGCATGGTCGTCGTATACCATACTGTGTAGGCCTACATAACATCTGTATTGTTTGCATGGTCGTCGTATACCATACTGTGTAGGCCTACATAACATCAGTATTGTTTGCATGGTCGGCTCGTATACCATACTGTGTAGGCCTACATAACATCAGTATTGTTTTAGTCTGGTTGTATAACTCCTATATGAACATTTTGCAGGAAAAAAGTAAAGGAAAAATAATTCTTAGTTTTTCTGAATCAATACACCCCATAGCGCATTAGAAAAAAAATCCCCATGAATTGGGCTTGGGGAATGTTTTTCCCAGCACTTTGAAATATCGGCCCCAAGACCCAATCGAAGATCCATCAAGATGAGGGGTAGGGCTAACAAATTTAAGTCTCTAGTCACTTCTGGTCTAGGTATGATAATGCAAATTGGCATGAGGTTACAAAAATGATTACTCTTCACTGGGGTCAATGGACCAAATTGATGTGATGACGTAATCATGACGAAATCCAAGATGGCGTCCATTTTGGCGGAAAAAACGAAAATATTGGCTACCAGTCAACTCGTGTCATTCTGACTCATTGTTTACTGTTTTTGTTTCGCCTTGTTCCTCCGATGACCTTATGAACGTATATGTTCGCCATATCCTCTTTCCAGTGATGCAGAAACAAAACCAAGATGTCCGTGTCATTTGCGATTACTTCAACAGTTTGCTGGTTCTTGGCATAATCTAGTGCGGTAGAGACTATTAGTGTATCGGCATCTGCTTGTGCTTGCTTTATGATATGACCATTTGCTTCCAAGTGATCAGTGAGCATAGCAATGAAGCCAACTTTATTTGCAATGTTAGCAAAGAACGCTACCTGATCCTTGTACCTACGACTTGATTGGTTCACTTCTATTGTAGCGGCGGGAAGTCGATCTGATTTGCGTCGGTGGTGTTCGTGATCCTTAGTTGAAAACTCAGGATATCCATCGAATACAACAATACACTGACCGAATTGATGTGTGAGATATGACGAGTACTGCTCAAAGACTTCCTGGTATGTGTTGTGTTTCCACCGTATGTAGTGAAGAAGCCAACCGCCGTCGACAACACGCATTTGCTCACCAGATGGCCTAGTATCTGCTACATCCTTATACAGTGCGTTAGCTAATTCAGACTTCACCGGCTTCCTCATGAAATTGTCCTTGAACAAGGATGGAGGACGTACACACATTTCCCATTGGAAATATGGCTCCATGTTCTTGCTGATTCTTTGTGAGATGGCCGAACACCGACTGAGTAGAATAGCCGGATCAATGTGCAGTGTTTTCTTTCGTCCTACCCTTACTCCGGGTTGGAGATCTTGCAAAGTCTTAATTTGCTCAGATCACTTAATATTTGCGCCGTTATATGACACAGAGGCTATCATTGACTGTAATTTAGAGCCAACTTCCTCGGTGATATCACAGTTGATACCATCCCCTTGTTCCGCTGTCAAACCGGTTGACAATGAACGCAAGTCACAACCGTTGCTGACGAATGGATTGTGATCACCAAACCAGTCTAACAGTTTATCAAGATCAGTGAGGTCGCGGTCTTTTCGAGCAATGCTGAGATCTACGTGCTGTTTGGACGTCCGTATCTTCTTCTGCGAGCGAGTTGTCATTGCATCATGGATTGCCACACAGATTGGTAAGGTGAACACCCATTGGTGACGGACAGATTCAGTCAGACCTCGTCCATGTGTCAAACCACCACGACTTTTTAGCGAACACATGAGCGTTTGCTCTATCACCAAGTCTGACCAAGAGTCCGTTAAAACAGTATTCTGTTCTTTCCACAGCATGAGCGCCTTCTATGTACTTCTGATATAGCCAGGGATGCTGTTCTGGTAGCTTGGCCATATTTTGCACGTAAAGCCTTGCACTTTTTGCGTAGTGAATGTGTCCTTTGCTGCAAATAAGTTCAGAAACTCACTACATACTCTCAAATGTCCGTTCCAGTCCTTTAGTCTCTCACATGCTACAAAGTCTTCTATTTTCCGAATATAATTCAGTAATTGGATCCATAATTTTGCTGTTCTAGACTGTGATGACAATGATATTTTCAATTCTTCAATGCATTTATCTAACAAGACAAGTGGCTCCGAGTTTACAATGTCATCACAACGAGTTTCAGCATCGGAATTCAATACGTCACCGAGAAGCTTTTGCAAGGCCTCCACATCCTTTGTAGTAAGACTGGACTGAAATTTCTCATTGATACCACCGTCATAATCATCATTCTCGTCACGATGTGCCTCGCAGTCCGGTATTATCTGTTCCAATAAGTTGGTGGTCAGGCATGCGTCGAGAAGATAGAGAACCCGTAGTGCCCGTGCAATGGCTTTGCCAGACAATATGTGCAAAATAGCATTGGGGCCAAATATCGTATGAAAGATGCTACTGATTGCGCTCATTAATGTATGGAACCCACCCAGTCTAATCACAAGTTTGTTAAGCTGTTTGGTGGCAGCAATTTCAACAGCTTTAATGAAGAGCAGTTGGTCAAATGTTACTGATGTACTTGGCAGTTTCAGTTTCGTCACTTGGTCTTGTATGTAAGACAACGTGGAGTAGATGTAGGTTTCATCACTAGGGTTCAGGTCTATGATTGGAAGCATCAACACTTCATCGGCACTAATTCCATCTGTGTCGTTTTGATAGACACAGTGCATGAATCCAGACTAATTTGTCCAATCCGGGCTAGGAGTAATTTTGGTTGCAAGTACTTTGGCAGAACTCCAGAGCACCTTTGAATAATATGACACAGGTGGGATAGTGAATGGTAATATCGTTTCACATATCGCATTGAACATGAATGTTGACAAGGCGGGGATGGCTGGTGTGACATAAAGAATAATTGGTATGCCTTTATCGTAAGTAAGATCGAAAATTTTGACCCTTGCCATACGTTTTACACGCTGGTCGGTAATTTGCTGGCTACTTTGGCGTTGGTACCAAGCAATAATACCCATACCGTGAAAGGTTCCGGTCCCGTCCAAGGTGCGTATGTTTGAATCTGCATTATCTGCAATGTACTGTCCTAACGTCGGGAATGGCGGTGGGGACAACGATTGCAATGTTTGCTGCTGAAGAATGGACTGCTTGAAAAGCTGAACTTCATTGTAGGTGATGGACAAGCCAAATGAGGAAAGTTCTTCTGTGAGCCACTTTGATCCAAAGACGTGATCTAACTCTATACCAAGACCGAACAGCAGTGGTGAAATTACAGAGTTCGGACGTGCGGCTTGTGTGATGGCTTGCCCAATTACGTCACACTTTAGCTCATCTTTAATCAGTGTTTCCAGGAACACACGTAAACTAGGAGTCAAAAAGTCTCCGCATTCTTCGGAACTTTTAATCTCATTTATTCCTGGATACACATCTTTATTATAATTTCTCGCTCGTATTTCTTCCCGGACAAGCTTTGCAGCAGCTATCATCACCCTTTCTGACTCTTTCTTGCTATCATTGTTCCTCTCCTTGTACCACTCATCACTGACTATGTATGATGCCATAGTTTGGAAGCAAAGCACATCTTTTCTACTGCCACCTACCCTGGCGAAAAAGACGGAAAAAATATTGTCACACCTGGGATTCGAACCCAGGACACTACGCAAGGCACCAGAAATGCAAATCAAACTGTGATGATCTACAAGAGAGATACATCAAATTATATTACAGGCTGGTATAGAATATATTTCTCAAGTCAGAATGACGTGAGTTGACTGGTAACCAATATTTTCGTTTTTCCCGCCAAAATGGTCGCCATCTTGGATTTCGTCATGATTACATCATCACATCAATTTGCTCCATTGACCCCAGTGAAGAGTAATCACCTTTGTAACCTCCTGCCAATTTCCATTATCGTACCTAGACCAGAAGTGACTAGAGACTTAAATTTGTTAGTCCTACCCCCTATCTTGATGGATCTTCGATTGGGTCTTGGGGCCGAAATTTCAAAGTGCTTGGAAAAAAATTACCCAAGCCCAATTCATGGGGATTTTTTTTCTGATGCACTATGGGGTGTACTGATTCAGAAAAACTAAAAATTATTTTTCCTTTACTTTTTTCCCGCAAATTTTCTTCTGCACCCTGACTATTTGTATGGTCGTCGTATACCATACTGTGTAGGCCTACATAGCATCTGTATTGTTTGCATGGTCGTCGTATACCATACTGTGTAGGCCTACATAGCATCTGTATTGTTTGCATGGTCGTCGTATACCATACTGTGTAGGCCTACATAACATCAGTATTGTTTGCATGGTCGTCGTATACCATACTGTGTAGGCCTACATAACATCTGTATTGTTTGCATGGTCGTCGTATACCATACTGTGTAGGCCTACACAACATCTGTATTGTTTCCATGGTTGGCTCGTATACCACAGTCTTGTACATAACGGCATCATTGTTTGCATGGCCAACTCGTATACCATACTGTGTACATAACACCAGTATTGTTTGCATGTTTCAATCAGTAACCCATTTATTTCCCGTTCTCTAGATAAGTGTTGATGTTGCTTGGTCACCGGACTGCATTGATCTACGTTGCTATGACTTTGTGGGGCTCTCTGAGGCCTCTGACTTCCTGTTTGTGATGGCATACGACGAACAAAGCCAAATACGAGGAGACTGTATTGCTGGTCCAAACAGCGGATACCCCCTCACCATGTCGGGTAAACAAATTGATATACTGCCAAACTTGCTCGAAAGACCACGTCTATTAAGAGACCACTTGTATTATGAGACCACTTGTATTATGAGACCATTTGTATTACGAGACCATTTGTATTACGAGACCACATGTATTAAGAGACCACATGTATTACGAGACCACTTGTATTAAGAGACCACTTGTATTACGAGACCACATGTATTACGAGACCACTTGTATTACGAGACCACTTGTATTACGAGACCATTTGTATTACAAGACCACATGTATTAAGAGACCACTTGTATTAAGAGACCACTTGTATTACGAGACCACTTGTATTAAGAGACCACTTGTATTACAAGACCACTTGTATTACGAGACCACTTGTATTAAGAGACCAAATGTATTAAGAGACCACTTGTATTAAGAGACCACTTGTATTACGAGACCACTTGTATTACGAGACCACTTGTATTACGAGACCACTTGTATTAAGAGACCACTTGTATTACGAGACCACTTGTATTACGAGACCACTTGTATTAAGAGACCACTTGTATTACGAGACCACTTGTATTAAGAGACCACTTGTATTACGAGACCACTTGTATTAAGAGACTACTTGTATTACGAGACCACTTGTATTACGAGACCACTTGTATTAAGAGACCACTTGTATTAAGAGACCACTTGTATTATGAGACCACTTGTATTAAGAGACCACTTGTATTACGAGACCACTTGTATTATGAGACCACTTGTATTAAGAGACCACTTGTATTAAGAGACTACTTGTATTATGAGACCACTTGTATTACGAGACCACTTGTATTAAGAGACCACTTGTATTACAAGACCACTTGTATTAAGAGACCACTTGTATTATGAGACCACTTGTATTATGAGACCACTTGTATTAAGAGACCACTTATTTAGTTCCCGTGTGTGTTTATTAAGGAACAAATTAGCCTGTATTAATAGACCATTACTGCTTAGAGACCACTTTAGCCCTTCCCTTTAAAGTTTAATCTTGATTTATTTTGCAACAATTGCGAAACAATCTTCAATGAAAGCGTCCTTCGTGTTTGAGGAAACCGGAGTACCCGGAGAAAACCCACGTGTCCGATCTGGCGACCACCATAGCATCTCACATACTTTCTGGTCCGAGGATCGAATCCGGGTCGCAGTGGTGAGAAGCGAGCGCGCTAACCACTGTGCTAATCGGACAGCCCTTCCCTTTGGTGGTCTCTTAATACAAGTTTGACTGTATAATATTATTGACCGTTTATTTCCTTGGGGTCAACTGGTCCTGGGTAGCTCACCCGACACAACGATGCAATTAAATCCAGCATCTTTAACATAAGCCAGCAGCAAAGTTAACTTAAAGGAACAGATTTTCATCAAACTATTACTTGTGACCAAGTTTGAACAAAATTCGGTCAAATTTAGAATTGCTATAATACAGTATTTCAATGGATTTTCTTAAGTTTGACCTACTGACCTAGTTTATTGACAGAAATAGCTCATTATCGAAAAGAACTAGCTAGATATGGAATAGCAATGGACATTTATCTTATTCATGTAGGCATACAGAGGTACCTATATATAGGGATAGCACCGGACAAGCTCATCCTTGGTGTACCGTGGTATGGTTACTACTATCCATGTCTGCATCTCTCTCAGGTATTTAATTAGTTAAACACTTTCCCTCATAGAAGCACCTCTTGACGCCATTACCAATACGACATACATTGACAATGTAGTAGGAAGTCGTGATAGCTCAGTGGTAGCGCGTTCGCTTCACGTGCGAAATGCCCGGAGTTCGAGTCCCTCTGGAGCCGTTACGATTGTGTCCTTAGGCAAGGCATTTAAATTCCATATGCCTCTTCTCTCTCCCTCGTGGCGATGGATTCCATCAGGAATGTGGTCTCGAGAGTGATTTAATATAAGTTATAAGAACTTGTTTCGCAATAGAGCTAAAATAAATTTGTATAAACTAATGTAGTAGCCAAACCAATGTTCATAAACCCTTTCCCTTATAGAAGCACCTCTTGACGCCATTACCAATGCCACATACATTAACCCTTTCCCTCATAGAAGCACCTCTTGACGCCATTACCAATGCCACATACATTAACCCTTTCCCTCATAGAAGCACCTCTTGACGCCATTACCATTACGACATACATTAACCCTTTCCCTCATAGAAGCACCTCTTGACGCCATTACCATTACGACATACATTAACCCTTTCCCTCATAGAAGCACCTCGTGACGCCATTACGACATACATTAACCCTTTCCCTCATGGAAGGACCTCTTGACGCCATTACCATTACGACATACATTAACCCTTTCCCTCATAGAAGCACCTCTTGACGCCATTACCAATACGACATACATTAACCCTTTCCCTCATAGAAGCACCTCTTGACGCCATTACCAATACGACATACATTGACAATGTAGTAGCCAAACCAATGTTCTTAATAATAGAAATTTATCAGTTTATAAATACAGAATCATAATTCCGTTGGTTGGTTATATACACTAGTCATTTGTTTCCCTGAAACAGTGTCAGTGAGGTGGATAGCTAAAGTCTGGGTGGACATATATACAAATATATTATAGCTCGATTGCGAAACAAGTTCCTACAACTTATATTAATCACTCTCGAGACATCATTCCTGATGGAATCCATCGTCACGAGGGAGAGAGAAGAGGCAATGTGGAATTTAAATGCCTTGCCTAAGGGCACAATCGTAACAGCTCCAGCGGGGCTCGAACTCGAGACCTTTCGCACCTGATGCCAACGAGCTACCACTGCGGTACCATGACTTCCACATTTAATATTTTAAGATTACTATTTAATTAGAGTAGTAGAGGCCAATTACTCGTTAGATCTCCATACTGCTGATAAGCAATAGGCACACTGTACTACATACTAGAGCTCCATACTGCTGATAAGCAATAGGCATACTGTACTACATACTAGAGCTCCATACTGCTGATAAGCAATAGGCATACTGTACTACATACTAACCTCCATACTGCTGATAAGCAATAGGCATACTGTACTACATACTAGAGCTCCATACTGCTGATAAGCAATAGGCATACTGTACTACATACTAACCTCCATACTGCTGATAAGCAATAGGCACACTGTACTACATACTAACCTCCATACTGCTGATAAGCAATAGGCACACTGTACTACATACTAGAGCTCCATACTGCTGATAAGCAATAGGCATACTGTACTACATTATAGGGAATTACAGCGATCAAGGTATTGTATGTCGTTTATGTGATGTAAATGGTTAAATACAACGCATAAATGTATTATGTTGTGATACAGTTATGATGTGATACAGTTATGTTGTGATACAGTTATGTTGTGTTGTGATGCGATACAGTTGTGTTGTGATACAGTTATGATGCGATACAGTTATGTTGTGATACAGTTATGATGTGATACGGTTATGATGTGATACGGTTATGATGTGATACGGTTATGATGTGATACGGTTATGATGTGATACGGTTATGATGTGATACAGTTATGGTGTGATACAGTTATGATGTGATACAGTTATGATGTGATACGGTTATGATGTGATACAGTTATGATGTGATACAGTTATGTTGTGATACAGTTATGTTGTGATACAGTTATGTTGTGATACAGTTATGATGTGTTATGGTGTGATACAGTTATGATGTGATACAGTTATGTTGCAATACAGTTATGATGTGATACAGTTATGATGTGATACAGTTATGTTGTGATACAGTTATGTTGGATACAGTTATGATGTGATACAGTTATGTTGTGATACAGTTATGTTGTGTTATGATGTGATACAGTTATGTTGTGATACAGTTATGGTGTGATACAGTTATGTTGTGATACACTTATGGTGTGATACAGTTATGGTGTGATACAGTTGTGTTGTGATACAGTTATGATGTGATACAGTTATGTTGTGATACAGTTATGATGTGATACAGTTATGTTGTGATACAGTTATGTTGTGTTATGATGTGATACAGTTATGTTGTGTTATGATGTGATACAGTTATGATGTGATACAGTTAAGTTATGTTGTGATGTGATACAGTTATGTTGTGTTATGATGTGATACAGTTATGTTGTGTTATGTTGTGATACAGTTATGTTGTGTTATGTTGTGATACAGTTATGTTGTGTTACAGTTATGATGTGATACAGTTATGTTGTGATACAGTTATGATGTGTTATGATGTGATACAGTTATGATGTGATACAGTTATGATGTGATACAGTTATGATGTGTTATGATGTGATACAGTTATGATGTGATACAGTTATGATGTGATACAGT
>CM026394.1:8511203-8680363 GCA_014843695.1 Archivesica marissinica | reverse complement strand
ATACATTAACCCTTTCCCTCATAGAAGCACCTCTTGACGCCATTACCAATACGACATACATTAACCCTTTCCCTCATAGAAGCACCTCTTGACGCCATTACCAATACGACATACATTGACAATGTAGTAGCCAAACCAATGTTCTTAATAATAGAAATTTATCAGTTTATAAATACAGAATCATAATTCCGTTGGTTGGTTATATACACTAGTCATTTGTTTCCCTGAAACAGTGTCAGTGAGGTGGATAGCTAAAGTCTGGGTGGACATATATACAAATATATTATAGCTCGATTGCGAAACAAGTTCCTACAACTTATATTAATCACTCTCGAGACATCATTCCTGATGGAATCCATCGTCACGAGGGAGAGAGAAGAGGCAATGTGGAATTTAAATGCCTTGCCTAAGGGCACAATCGTAACAGCTCCAGCGGGGCTCGAACTCGAGACCTTTCGCACCTGATGCCAACGAGCTACCACTGCGGTACCATGACTTCCACATTTAATATTTTAAGATTACTATTTAATTAGAGTAGTAGAGGCCAATTACTCGTTAGATCTCCATACTGCTGATAAGCAATAGGCACACTGTACTACATACTAGAGCTCCATACTGCTGATAAGCAATAGGCATACTGTACTACATACTAGAGCTCCATACTGCTGATAAGCAATAGGCATACTGTACTACATACTAACCTCCATACTGCTGATAAGCAATAGGCATACTGTACTACATACTAGAGCTCCATACTGCTGATAAGCAATAGGCATACTGTACTACATACTAACCTCCATACTGCTGATAAGCAATAGGCACACTGTACTACATACTAACCTCCATACTGCTGATAAGCAATAGGCACACTGTACTACATACTAGAGCTCCATACTGCTGATAAGCAATAGGCATACTGTACTACATTATAGGGAATTACAGCGATCAAGGTATTGTATGTCGTTTATGTGATGTAAATGGTTAAATACAACGCATAAATGTATTATGTTGTGATACAGTTATGATGTGATACAGTTATGTTGTGATACAGTTATGTTGTGTTGTGATGCGATACAGTTGTGTTGTGATACAGTTATGATGCGATACAGTTATGTTGTGATACAGTTATGATGTGATACGGTTATGATGTGATACGGTTATGATGTGATACGGTTATGATGTGATACGGTTATGATGTGATACGGTTATGATGTGATACAGTTATGGTGTGATACAGTTATGATGTGATACAGTTATGATGTGATACGGTTATGATGTGATACAGTTATGATGTGATACAGTTATGTTGTGATACAGTTATGTTGTGATACAGTTATGTTGTGATACAGTTATGATGTGTTATGGTGTGATACAGTTATGATGTGATACAGTTATGTTGCAATACAGTTATGATGTGATACAGTTATGATGTGATACAGTTATGTTGTGATACAGTTATGTTGGATACAGTTATGATGTGATACAGTTATGTTGTGATACAGTTATGTTGTGTTATGATGTGATACAGTTATGTTGTGATACAGTTATGGTGTGATACAGTTATGTTGTGATACACTTATGGTGTGATACAGTTATGGTGTGATACAGTTGTGTTGTGATACAGTTATGATGTGATACAGTTATGTTGTGATACAGTTATGATGTGATACAGTTATGTTGTGATACAGTTATGTTGTGTTATGATGTGATACAGTTATGTTGTGTTATGATGTGATACAGTTATGATGTGATACAGTTAAGTTATGTTGTGATGTGATACAGTTATGTTGTGTTATGATGTGATACAGTTATGTTGTGTTATGTTGTGATACAGTTATGTTGTGTTATGTTGTGATACAGTTATGTTGTGTTACAGTTATGATGTGATACAGTTATGTTGTGATACAGTTATGATGTGTTATGATGTGATACAGTTATGATGTGATACAGTTATGATGTGATACAGTTATGATGTGTTATGATGTGATACAGTTATGATGTGATACAGTTATGATGTGATACAGTTATGTTGTGATACAGTTATGATGTGATACAGTTATGTTGTGATACAGTTATGATGTGTTATGATGTGATACAGTTATGTTGTGATACAGTTATGTTGTGATACAGTTATGTTGTGATACAGTTATGTTGGATACAGTTATGATGTGATACAGTTATGTTGTGATACAGTTATGTTGGATACAGTTATGATGTGATACAGTTATGTTGTGATACAGTTATGTTGTGTTATGATGTGATACAGTTATGTTGTGATACAGTTATGGTGTGATACAGTTATGTTGCAATACAGTTATGATGTGATACAGTTATGATGTGATACAGTTATGTTGTGATACAGTTATGTTGTGTTATGATGTGATACAGTTATGTTGTGTTATGATGTGATACAGTTATGATGTGATACAGTTAAGTTATGTTGTGATGTGATACAGTTATGTTGTGTTATGATGTGATACAGTTATGTTGTGATACAGTTATGTTGTGATACAGTTATGTTGTGTTATGTTGTGATACAGTTATGTTGTGTTACAGTTATGTTGTGATACAGTTATGTTGTGTTATGTTGTGATACAGTTATGTTGTGATACAGTTATGTTGTGATACAGTTATGTTGTGTTATGTTGTGATACAGTTATGTTGTGTTACAGTTATGTTGTGATACAGTTATGTTGTGTTATGATGTGATACAGTTATGATGTGATACAGTTATGATGTGTTATGATGTGATACAGTTATGATGTGATACAGTTATGATGTGATACAGTTATGATGTGTTATGATGTGATACAGTTATGATGTGATACAGTTATGATGTGATACAGTTATGTTGTGATACAGTTATGATGTGTTATGATGTGATACAGTTATGATGTGATACAGTTATGTTGTGATACAGTTATGATGTGATACAGTTATGATGTGTTATGATGTGATACAGTTATGATGTGATACAGTTATGTTGTGATACAGTTATGTTGTGATACAGTTATGTTATGTTGTGATACAGTTATGTTGTGATACAGTTATGTTGTGATACAGTTATGTTATGTTGTGATACAGTTATGTTGTGATACAGTTATGTTGGATACAGTTATGATGTGATACAGTTATGTTATGTTGTGATACAGTTATGTTGTGTTGTGATACAGTTATGTTGTGTTGTGATACAGTTATGTTGTGATACAGTTATGTTGTGATACAGTTATGTTGTGATACAGTTATGTTGGATACAGTTATGATGTGATACAGTTATGTTGTGATACAGTTATGTTGGATACAGTTATGATGTGATACAGTTATGTTGTGATACAGTTATGTTGGATACAGTTATGATGTGATACAGTTATGTTTTACAGTTTGTAGCTCTGTTATTCCACAGGACAACAAATGTTACTTGAAGAAAGTTCCATTCCGCGGAGTAAATTGCAGTGATGCGGCTGGACGCGAGATCAACTACTCGTTTATTATAAAACTGTTGAAGAATTCAACGTCAGGACGAATTTTTGATGGCACGACCGAGACTCCATATTTTAATTATAAGGTATAATATGTAACATGAAATGCCAGGATTATATAGGTCAGCATGTTGTACTATTCTATGTCGAAGGGGGCCTCTGTGGCCGAATGGTTAACAGAGATCATTCTAGTGGGCGAAATTGTCGCCCTAGGGACCCTGACTTCACCCTCTGGGGGCCGCACTTTTCCCTAAAAATAAATATTTTGTTTTTGTTTTTACGATTTTCAAACAATATTTTGTCTAGTAAGATACACTGGCCCATTATAAAGCACTCCTTCTATTCAAATGTTGTATTTAATGCAGAAGTATATTAAAGAACACCATTTAAGGAAGCAATCACGCGCTTTCTCACTTCTCCCAAACATTCTGACCTAGAATGAACCCTGGGTTAAGGTGTTTGACTTCAAATCATTTGCCCCTCACCTCTGTAGGTTCGAGCCCACTGTGATGTCGAATACTGTCATGTGAGGAAGCTATGCAGCTGGCTTGTGGAAGGTCGGTGGTTCTACCCAATGATAGCTGGAGTCATAACGTGTAACTTTAAAACTCCCAAAACATACAAAGTGTAACGATGTATGTCAAAATAAGAACAATCTGCATTTTCACAGTTTTCGGCATACAGTGAAACCTGTCTTAGGCAGCCAGCAAAGGGAATTGCAGAAAGTGGATGCTTAGCACAGGTGGCTGCTTAATAGAGGTCAAATGTATAATAAAACATATTGGGAATCTGGAAACTGGCTGCTTAATACAGGTTAGTTGCTTAATACAGGTTGGTTGCTTAATACAGATGGCCACTAACACAGGTTTGACTGTATATACTTTATCACAAATTAGAAAATAAACATTTGCAGTCTTGTTACATTTCCCCGAAACCTGTAATAATGGTAATGTTCATTTTCACAATTTTCGCCATACAGTCAAACCTGTCTTAAGCAGCCAACCAATGGAATTACAGATGGCTGCTTAATAGAGGTCTAATAAAACAACATATTGGAAATCTGGCTGCTTAATACGGGTTAGTTGCTTAATACAGGTTGGCTGGTTAATACAGGTTGGTTGCTTAAGACAGGTTAGTTGCTTAATACATGTTGGTTGCTTAATACAGGTTAGTTGCTTAATACAGGTTGGCTGCTTAATACAGGTTAGTTGCTTAATACAGGTTGGCTGCTTAATACAGGTTGGCTGGTTAATACAGCTTGGCTGCTTAATACAGGTTGGTTGCTTAACACAGATGGCCACTAACACAGGTTTGACTGTATACACTTTGTCGCAAATTAGAAAACAAACATTTGCAGTCCCGTTACATTATGTTCTAACTATCTACACATTGTCAAGCAAGAACTAAACAAGAATTCATTTTATTTCAGAACACAACATCCGGAATTATGCATCAGATTCGCTATGATGATCCGGCAAGTTTAACTTTCAAGTACGATTATGCTGTAGGCCAGAATCTGCGCGGTGTGGGTATGTGGAACTCGGAGTCTGTAAACTACACGAGTGGTTTGCCCGACGATATTGTAGCAGTATTCGATATGTGGAACGCTCTACCTTCTTACAAGTTAATGTAAAACAATCACTTGAAACCAGTCACAAGATTGACTGATCATACTAATAGTGTGTACCAGCTGGGAAGCGGACATTAGAACAAGAGCGTTGGTCAGCGGAAGCATCGACTCATCTTAGTGCGAAATTCACCTCCTGCCCACTTGAGCTCGAAAGTCGCCTCGTTAACGTAAACTTCATCTCATGAGCTTCTTCGACGCAAAATAAACCTCGTGCGTGTTTCAGTTAAAACATAAAAGTATCTGAAAATAAATGCCAAAAAACCGTGATGCCCGTATGTTACCTGTCATTTCAAAAACAAACCGTGATGCCCGTATGTTACCTGTCATTTCAAAAACAAACCGTGATGCCCATATGTTACCTGTCATTTCAAAAACAAACCGTCATGCCTGTATGTTACCTGTCATTTCAAAAACAAACCGTGATGCCCGTATGTTACCTGTCATTTCAAAAACAGTACGGTACTTATTTTGTGTACTCCTTGTGAATATCATTATTGAATAGTTGCGTTTAAATAGGTGGTAGAATTTCATTCAATGAGGGTACTGTATCCAGTTTGGGCTAGAATGCACTACCACCCGGTTACAAGGCATGGACACTGTATCCAGTTTGGGCTAGAATGCACTACCACCCGGTTACGAGGCGCGGATACTGTATCCAGTTTGGGCTAGAATGCACTACCACCCTGTTACGAGGCACGGATACTGTATCCAGTTTGAGCTAGAATGCACTACCACCCGGTTACGAGGCGTGGATACTGTATCCAGTTTGGGCTAGAATGCACTACCACCCGGTTACGAGGCGCGGATACTGTATCCAGTTTGAGCTAGAATGCACTACCACCCGGTTACGAGGCGCGGATACTGTATCCAGTTTGGGCTAGAATGCACTACCATCCGGTTACGAGGCATGGACACTGTATCCAGTTTGGGCTAGAATGCACTACCACCCTGTTACGAGACGCGGACACTGTATCCAGTTTGGGCTAGAATGCACTACCACCCTGTTATGAGGCGCGGATACTGTATCCAGTTTGAGCTAGAATGCACTACCACCCAGTTACGAGGCACGGATACTGTATCCAGTTTGAGCTAGAATGCACTACCACCCGGTTACGAGGCGCGGATACTGTATCCAGTTTGAGCTAGAATGCACTACCACCCGGTTACGAGGCGCGGATACTGTATCCAGTTTGAGCTAGAATGCACTACCACCCTGTTACGAGGCACGAATACTGTATCCAGTTTGAGCTAGAATGCACTACCACCCGGTTACGAGGCGCGGATACTGTATCCAGTTTGAGCTAGAATGCACTACCACCCGGTTACGAGGCGCGGATACTGTATCCAGTTTCGGCTAGAATGCACTACCACCCTGTTACGAGGCACGGATACTGTATCCAGTTTGAGCTAGAATGCACTACCACCCGGTTACGAGGCGCGGATACTGTATCCAGTTTGAGCTAGAATGCACTACCACCCGGTTACGAGGCGCGGATACTGTATCCAGTTTGAGCTAGAATGCACTACCACCCGGTTACGAGGCGCGGATACTGTATCCAGTTTGGGCTAGAATGCACTACCACCCGGTTACGAGGCGCGGATACTGTATCCAGTCTGGGCTAGAATGCACTACCACCCGGTTACGAGGCGCGGATACTGTATCCAGTTTGAGCTAGAATGCACTACCACCCGGTTACGAGGCGCGGATACTGTATCCAGTTTGGGCTAGAATGCACTACCATCCGGTTACGAGGCATGGACACTGTATCCAGTTTGGGCTAGAATGCACTACCACCCTGTTACGAGACGCGGACACTGTATCCAGTTTGGGCTAGAATGCACTACCACCCTGTTACGAGGCACGGATACTGTATCCAGTTTGAGCTAGAATGCACTACCACCCGGTTACGAGGCGCGGATACTGTATCCAGTTTGAGCTAGAATGCACTACCACCCGGTTACGAGGCACGGATACTGTATCCAGTTTGAGCTAGAATGCACTACCACCCGGTTACGAGGTGCGGATACTGTATCCAGTTTGAGCTAGAATGCACTACCACCCGGTTACGAGGCGCGGATACTGTATCCAGTTTGAGCTAGAATGCACTACCACCCGGTTACGAGGCGCGGATACTGTATCCAGTTTGAGCTAGAATGCACTACCACCCGGTTACGAGGCGCGGATACTGTATCCAGTTTGAGCTAGAATGCACTACCACCGGTTACGAGGCGCGGATACTGTATCCTTTGAGCTAGAATGCACTACCACCTGGTTACGAGGCGCGGATACTGTATCCAGTTTGAGCTAGAATGCACTACCACCTGGTTACGAGGCGCAGATACTGTATCCAGTTTGAGCTAGAATGCACTACCACCCAGTTACGAGGCGCGGATACTGTATCCAGTTTGAGCTAGAATGCACTACCACCCGGTTACGAGGCGCGGATACTGTATCCAGTTTGGGCTAGAATGCACTACCACCCGGTTACGAGGCGCGGATACTGTATCCAGTTTGGGCTAGAATGCACTATCACCCGGTTACGAGGCGCGGATACTGTATCCAGTTTACCATGGAGGTTCCATTAGTCGTCTACATCAATAACAAACAATACAGAATTTGGTATTACAAACTGCCAAGAGTCGGAGTAACAAACATCATTTATCTCTTTACTCATACACTTGGGGTTTATACAAATTTATTTTAGCTCGAATGCGTAACAAGTCCTTCAAACTTATATTAATCACTCTCGAGACCTCATTCCTGATGGAATCTATCGCCACGAGGGAGGGAGATGAGGCAAAGTGGAATTTGTGTTGTTTTACAGCATGTGTTGTTATACAGCCGGTGTTGTTTTACAGCCTGTGTTGTTATACAGCCTGTGTTGTTTTACAGCCTGTGTTGTTTTACAGCCAGTGTTGTTTACAGCCAGTGTTGTTTTACAGCCGGTGTTGTTTTACAGCCTGTGTTGTTATACAGCCTGTGTTGTTTTACAGCCAGTGTTGTTTACAGCCAGTGTTGTTTTACAGCCTGTGTTGTTTTACAGCCTGTGTTGTTTTACAGCCAGTGTTGTTTTACAGTCTGTGTTGTTTTACAGCCTGTGTTGTTTTACAGCCTTGTTTTACAGCCTGTGTTGTTATACAGCCTGTGTTGTTATACAGCCTGTGTTGTTTTACAGCATGTGTTGATTTACAGCCTGTGTTGTTTTACAGCCTGTGTTGTTTTTCAGCCTTTGTCATTATACAGCCTATGTTGTTATACAACCTGTGTATACAGCCTGTGTCGTTTTACAGCATGTACTGATAGGTACAATCAACTGTTGATAACACATAAATCATTGTATAAATGCATGCACAACAACTAACTAATCTACAATATATATTTATTTTTAAATGGTGTACATTCGCAAATTTATGAATGTTTTAAGAAACCTGAACATGCAAATGCAACTAGAAACATAGAAATATACAGCAATTCTCATCTTACAATGAACAAACATTGGTGTGAATTAATGCCCATATCAAGATCAGTGCATACCGTGATGAAGCACTGTAAATGGGGACTACAGTCAAACCTGTCTTAAGCAGCCAGCCAAGGGAGTCACAGAAAGTGGCTGCTTAGCACAGGTGGCTGCTTAATAGAGGTGAAATATATAATAAAGCAACATATTTTGAATCTGGAAACTGGCTGCTTAATACATGTTGTCTGCTTAATAGAGGTGACCACTAACACAGGTTTGACTGTATATCAAGATCAGTGCATACCATGATGAAGCACTAGAAATACGTACGTAGAAGTATGACAGACAGGCGGCTCTGAAAAGCTCAGAGAAGCCATCTTGAGCACCACTTAATGTACAAGATGAACACACTGGAACCCAGGCTAAATCATCACATGCCATATATAGTTTGTGCTCATTAGGGGTGATATGAATATTCATAAGGCAAACCCTACTGTTGAAACTACGCAACTGTAAATTATTTCCACTTGGTTTCGAGTCAATTTAACTATTGTCCATATGCCCGTATCAATGAAGTGCATCATCTGTAATTGTATGCAAATAATGGTGACAAAGGGTGTATCATCTGTAATTGTATGCAAATAATGGTGACAAAGGGTGTATCATCTGTAATTGTATGCAAATAATGGTGACAAAGGGTGTATCATCTGTAATTGTATGCAAATAATGGTGGCAAAGAGTGTATCATCTGTAATTGTATGCAAATAATGGTGGCAAAGAGTGTATCATCTGTAATTGTATGCAAATAATGGTGACAAACAGTGTATCATCTGTAATTGTATGCAAATAATGGTGGCAAACAGTGTATCATCTGTAATTGTATGCAAATAATGGTGACAAACAGTGTATCATCTGTAATTGTATGCAAATAATGGTGGCAAAGAGTGTATCATCTGTAATTGTATGCAAATAATGGTGACAAAGAGTGTATCATCTGTAATTGTATGCAAATAATGGTGACAAAGGGTGTATCATCTGTAATTGTATGCAAATAATGGTGACAAACAGTGTATCATCTGTAATTGTATGCAAATAATGGTGACAAAGAGTGTATCATCTGTAATTATATGCAAATAATGGTGACAAACAGTGTATCATCTGTAATTGTATGCAAATAATGGTGACAAACAGTGTATCATCTGTAATTGTATGCACATAATGGTGACAAAGAGTGTATCATCTGTAATTCTGTAATTGTATGCAAATAATGGGTGACAAACAGTAGTATCTATAATTGTATGCAAATAATGGTGACAAACAGTAGTATCTATAATTGTATGCAAATAATGGTGACAAACAGTAGTATCTGTAATTGTATGCAAATAATGGTGACAAACAGTAGTATCTGTAATTGTATGCAAATAATGGTGACAAACAGTAGTATCTATAATTGTATGCAAATAATGGTGACAAACAGTAGTATCTATAATTGTATGCAAATAATGGTGACAAACAGTAGTATCTATAATTGTATGCAAATAATGGTGACAAACAGTAGTATCTGTAATTGTATGCAAATAATGGTGACAAACAGTAGTATCTATAATTGTATGCAAATAATGGGTGACAAACAGTAGTATCTATAATTGTATGCAAACAATGGTGACAAACAGTAGTATCTATAATTGTATGCAAATAATGGTGACAAACAGTGCACCATCTATAATTAAATGCAAATAACCAGTGACAAATAGTGCACCATCTATAATTATGTGCAAACAACCGTGACAAAGTTCAATCCGCACCAACTATATCATTACAGTTTTACAGTTTTACTTCCTGCACACCAAGTTTCAGTTTTACTTCCTGCACACCAAGTTTCAGTTTTACTTCCTGCATACCAAGTTACAGTTTTACTTCCTGCACACCAAGTTTCGGTTTTACTTCCTGTACACAAAGTTACAGTTTTACTTCCTGCACACCAAGTTTCAGTTTTACTTCCTGCACACCAAGTTTCAGTTTTACTCCCTGCCCACCAAGTTTCAGTTTTACTCCCTGCCCACCAAGTTTCAGTTTTACTTCCTGCACACCAAGTTTCAGTTTTACTTCCTGCACACCAAGTTTCAGTTTTACTTCCTGCACACCAAGTTTCAGTTTTACTTCCTGCACACCAAGTTTCAGTTTTACTTCCTGCCTGCCAAGTTTCAGTTTTACTCCCTGCCCACCAAGTTTCAGTTTTACTCCCTGCACACCAAGTTTCAGTAATTTAAATGACCTATCATCAAAACAAAGAAGGTTTCATCAAAATACAACATGTAACAAAGCTTGAACAAAAATGATCCCAACAATGGAGTTGCAATTACCAAATCTCTGTGTTACCATGAAGCTGTTACTACAATGATAGCACTAACACAAATGATGTCAATCCTTCACAAAACAGTTGGTTTAAACAGTATTTATTCCAATAAATTTACATGTATAACACAAACAATGTTACAAATTACATAAATTGTGAATGGTTTGGATTGGAAAACAAGTTTTCAGAAAACTTATATTAATTCCTCTCCAAAACAGTTAGTAGTTGTATACAACAGTTGATGCCATTACCAATACGACATACATTGACAATGTAATAGCCAAACCAATGTTCATAATAAAGGCCAGAATCTCATGTAATCCCAGTAATATCTATGGAGGTGGGATAGATATGGCCACTACTTATCCACTGCATGACAGCTAAATGGCTGTCATTTGTAGATATAATAGTATATTAACCTCTATGAAGTCCCAGTAATATCTATGGAGCTGGGATAGATATGGTGACTACTTATCCACTGCATGACAGCTAAATGGCTCTGTCATTTGTAGATATAATAGTATATTAACTTAAATCTCTATGAAGTCCCAGTAATATATATCTATGGAGATGGAATAGATATGGTGACTACTTATCCACTGCATGATAGCTAAATGGCTGTCGTTTGTAGATATAATAGTATATTAACTTAAATCTCAATGAAGTCCCAGTAATATCTTTGGAGGTGGGATAGATATGGCGACTACTTATCCACTGCATGATAGCTAAATGGCTGTCGTTTTTATGGAGATATAATAGTATATTAACCTAAATCTCTATGAAGTCCCGGTAATATCTATGGAGGTGGAATAGATATGGCGACTACTTATCCACTGCATGATAGCTAAATTCCTGTCGTTTGTATGGAGATATAATAGTATATTAAGCTAAATCTCTATGAAGGAAAGGGTTACAACAAAGGCCATCACAACATGATTTTAACGGTAATATATCAACTTCAAAATATTAAAAATAACGCTCATAAGCTAAAGATGAAAACTTTCTTAAAAATGGGGCTATAATGTACAGTGTACATACACTCAATAAAATTCCTAATCGATGACCGGTCACCTGGTATTTTATAATATTTGGAGCCAATTAATAATCATACACAGGGCTCGACACTAACCACTGCCCGATTTCCCGGGGCAGGTAAATGTTGGCGGCGGGCAAGTACTTGTTGTTACTCGCTTGCCCGACGGGCAACTAGTTTAAAAAAACAAACAAAAAAAACTAGTTTTTGTTTCAATATTTTACGAAACGATAGCTACTCTTGCTCGACAATAATAACGTAAGCCTTTTTTCTCAACTACCCAACTGAATAATGACATCAACAACGCGTTTTGACCCTAAGCCCAGTGTTTTAGCTCCAATATCTGAATAGCAAACAGCATAGAGTCTGATCAGATGGTATGTTCTGTGCAATCTGATATGGCTCTATGCTGTTTGCAAAAACGAGTATACTCGTTTCCAGCGCAGTAATGGTCAATGAATGATTTCATCATCATTTGATAATCAGCCAAATAGTTCGAGAGCTAGTCTATACTAATTTATTTTAAGCTCGATTATCAAACAAGTACTACAACTTCGATTAATCATGGCATGCTTACGTCTGATCCTGGGACAAACCACAGTACTACACAATTTTGGATAAAGTTTCTTGCTCAAGGAAACAATGGTAGGGCTCGAACTCATTGGGATTGTTTGTGATACAGCTGCACACAGCATCACATAAGATTTAGAGTGGTGCAATATTAAGCACGATTTGGGATATCTTTGCTGTTTCTTCCAAAATGCACGGCCAGAAAACAGTAATGTTATGAACCTGTATACAGTGTTGAAAAATTAAATATGAACAAATAATCAGAAGTAAAACTTCGGGCAGGTGAAAATCTCATTCGGGCAGGTAAATCTGCAGTCTTGGTTGCCCAAAAGGGCAACCAAGGTAAAACATTAGCGTCGAGCCCTGATACAATATAAATTAGCGTTATGTTTTTATTGTCATTTATTATTAATGATTTAATGCATTTTATCCGAAATGATTATACAGAAATAACGATCTGTAATAAAATATAACCAATAAGATATGAATATTAATATTATTAGTTTGCTCCTAATACTGTAAAACACGACATGACCGATTAGCAATTGTGTAGATATTGATAGTGTAGATATTTTACGGCGTACTTTTGTAACATTTTTGATGTACTTGGAACATTGTTGACAAACATATATCATGACTGTACTGGTTTTCGGACGACTAAGATTTGTCGGCGAATAACTTCTAGTCAGTCTTCTTTATAGAAGATGAAATAATATTACTACTTAAAGTGATAATTCTTGCATTTAATGTGCTGGAGTAACCCAGATTGCAGAACATCTTTTTAAAAATAAAACCACAATTTCTTCACATACATGTGAGGTTTGGCCGTATGGTGACTCTCCAGCTGTTATTGGTGGAGGACGACCACGTGTGACCGTCAGTGCAGTAATTTCATACACGGATGGAAACACAGGTAGAACCACCGACCTTCTACATACATGTATCTTTGACACCCCAGTGGCATTTGAACCTACAGCAGTGAGGGGCAAGTGATTAACCGTAACCACTCAGCCAGGGAGGCACCAAGAATATGAAATAAATCATGAATTAAAGTTTAAACTTGATTTATTTTACAACGATTGCGAAGCAAGTTCTAACAACTTATATTAATCACTCTCGTTGGTGCGGATGACAGCGTAAATGTGGTCATTCGTGTAGGAGGAAATCGGAGTACCCGGAGAAAACCCACCTGTCCGATCTGGCAACCACCATACCATCTCACATACTTCACGGTCCAAGGATCGAACCCGGGTTACATTGGTGAGAAGCGAGCGCGCTAACCACTGCGCTAATCGGACAGCCGTTCAAATCATTAATTAATTCCATATACAGGGTTTAATACTTGTATCGCCTATAGATAACATGTACACAATATGTGTAGACAAAAATACATGAAAAAGAACATTTTTACAAGTTTACACAGGCCAGTAGACACACTGACGCAGCTGCCTCGGTTAACATTTCCAAAGCAACCAAAAAATAAATGAAAAATATACGTCTAAATTCATTAAATCAGAAAACACCGGAAATCGCTTCTATACCCCCAACAATTTTAATGGTAAACATGCTCCCCCCCCACTAGATTTCCTCGGTTGAAATTTGCCTCTGGCTATGGAACTGGTACATATAAATTGTCAAAATTTACAGTACTAGCAAATAATTTCCCTGCACCAATCACTTCCCACAGTTGATATAAAGTACATGATGTTGCTAGTGGCGCACCATTATAAACACGTTTCATGATTTCTGCAAATAAGTTTTTAACATCTATAAGAAAAGCATATTCGTTGTCAGCATCATTCTATCTACATTATCTTTATGTTATACTTTGCAATGAAGTGTATGAATGCAGTACTGGTTGAAATCAAATGAAGAATTTCCCACTCTAAGCAGTTGGCGACGTTATTTTATTTTTTTGTTGGTTGGAGTTGAATTGAGACAGAATTTTATTTATTGGTCTAAAAATATCATGCACCAGTTCATGTCAGTTACTTGGTGTTGAATGGGTTAAACATTATGCACCAGTCCATGTCAGTTACTTGGTGTTGAATGGGTTAACTATCATGCACCAGTCCATGTCAGTTACTTGGTGTTGAATGGGTTAAATATCATGCACCAGTCCATGTCAGTTACTTGGTGTTGAATGGGTTAAATATCATGCACCAGTCCATGTCAGTTACTTGGTGTTGAATGGGTTAAACATCATGCACCAGTCCATGTCAGTTACTTGGTGTTGAATGGGTTAAATATCATGCACCAGTCCATGTTAGTTACTTGGTGTTGAATGAGTTAAATATCATGCACCAATCCATGTCAGTTACTTGGTGTTGAATGGGTTAAACATCATGCACCAGTCCATGTCAGTTACTTGGTGTTGAATGAGTTAAATATCATGCACAAATCCATGTCAGTTACTTGGTGTTGAATGGGTTAAACATCATGCACCAGTCCATGTCAGTTACTTGGTGTTGAATGAGTTAACCCTTTCTACACCACAGACCTCTAAATAGGCTTACAAAAAGTGTAGATCCAGATGAGCCGGCTCGTGACGAGCCGTCTCATCAGGATCTGCACTTTGTTCAAGTAATATAACTATTTTTAGAAAAAAAATTACCCATTTTGATAAATGAACTGATCCAAATGTAATTTTGTTATTAATTTATTGGTCTAAAAATATCATGGACCAGTCCATGTCAGTTACTTGGTGTTGAATGGGTTAAACATCATGCACCAGTCCATGTCAGTTACTTGGTGTTGAATGGGTTAAACATCATGCACCAGTCCATGTCAGTTACTTGGTGTTGAATGAGTTAAATATCATGCACCAATCCATGTCAGTTACTTGGTGTTGAATGGGTTAAACATCATGCACCAGTCCATGTCAGTTACTTGGTGTTGAATGAGTTAACCCTTTCTACACCACAGACCTCTAAATAGGCTTACAAAAAGTGTAGATCCAGATGAGCCGGCTCGTGACGAGCCGTCTCATCAGGATCTGCACTTTGTTCAAGTAATATAACTATTTTTAGAAAAAAAATTACCCATTTTGATAAATGAACTGATCCAAATGTAATTTTGTTATTAATTTATTGGTCTAAAAATATCATGGACCAGTCCATGTCAGTTACTTGGTGTTGAATGGGTTAAACATCATGCACCAGTCCATGTCAGTTACTTGGTGTTGAATGGGTTAAACATCATGCACCAGTCCATGTCAGTTACTTGGTGTTGAATGGGTTAAACATCATGCACCAGTCCATGTCAGTTACTTGGTGTTGAATGCACCAGTCCATGTCAGTTACTTGGTGTTGAATGCACCAGTCCATGTCAGTTACTTGGTGTTGAATGCACCAGTCCATGTCAGTTACTTGATGTTGAATGCACCAGTCCATGTCAGTTACTTGGTGTTGAATGCACCAGTCCATGTCAGTTACTTGGTGTTGAATGCACCAGTCCATGTCAGTTACTTGGTGTTGAATGCACCAGTCCATGTCAGTTACTTGGTGTTGAATGCACCAGTCCATGTCAGTTACTTGGTGTTGAATGCACCAGTCCATGTCAGTTACTTGGTGTTGAATGCACCAGTCCATGTCAGTTACTTGGTGTTGAATGCACCAGTCCATGTCAGTTACTTGGTGTTGAATGCACCAGTCCATGTCAGTTACTTGGTGTTGAATGCACCAGTCCATGTCAGTTACTTGGTGTTGAATGCACCAGTCCATGTCAGTTACTTGGTGTTGAATGCACCAGTCCATGTCAGTTACTTGGTGTTGAATGGGTTAAACAAAACAATAGCTATGTTGGTGTTATGACACATGGTTCATATTATACAATGGTGACTCTCATAATATGCTTACATGGAAGTAAAAACCAGAGGGGTCATTGATGGAAATGTGTGTACAATGAAACCCCTCTAAATCGAACGGCTTCGGGACAGAAGAGAAGTTTGGTTTGGAGGGGTTTTCGGATGAGGGGGGGGGAGAGAGATAAAGTTTTGAACAAATGTCTGTATGAATACAGGAATAACAACAAATATCTTACAAATGTGGAATAAAATATATATAAGCTCAAATTTGTTTGTACGTAATAGCTTGTCGGTGGGTCCGTATTTGATCAATAATTATGAAATATAATTACCAATAATATGCCGTAAATAATGATAGTCTGCCTTTTGTGAAATCCCATTCACATCTAATTAGATCGTATTAAAACTAATTACTCAAACATGAAAAGAGATTAACAAACCTGCAATTGCAAAGGACATAATTAAATAGTGTCCCGTCGTAATCCATTTGAAAACAACGTAATTAAAACAAATTTTCAGCATAATTGGTTTTTATCACACCTTTATGTTCTCACAACACCACGTCGGATGTAAACAATACGGATAAAACACCGACTGATTAATTGACTTGTGAAAACACGGAAGGTGTTATGTTTCAGGTGAGACAAAGGTTGTTTCGGATCCGGATTTTACGCTGCTGGCTGTTCGGTTTTCAGGGGTAATTTGCAATAGAAATGTGCACAAATGGTCCCGTAAACTTGTCCGGTATTTGGAAGAGAGGTTCCGGTTCAGAGAGGTTTTTTTACAATGAACAAAGAAGGGAAAATATCGGGACCGCGAAATTTGTCCGGTTTGGAGGGAATTCCGATTTAGAGGGTTTCCGGTTTTGAGGGGGTTCACTGTACAAGTATTGGTATGAATTCACTGTTATGGCAGTGGTTCAAATTCTAAATTACTGTACATTTCGGAACCACACTAATCTAACAAAACAGATAAACACAGAATCAAATTGAAGCAGATTTATGTATATGGTACGGTTTATGAAAACCAAGTAATACTAGTACCGGTAGGTATATTGTGAACACTGTGCAATCAAATCAATTTCACAGACTAATGCAATTATTAAAATCACTATCCGAAAGCTAAATATTTACAAAATGAAACAACTGCTAATTATAAAGACTAACAAATATCTAAAAACAACTTACTTGTATAGTACCATTGGGGTCCACCGTCACTGTACATAAATTCGGGACAGACATAAAATTAATATCAATGAAATTACATTTTATAATCTGTTCTTTAACCCTTTCAACACCACAGACCTCTAAATAGGCTTACAAAAAGTGTAGATCCAGATGAGCCGGCTCGTGACGAGCCGTCTCATCAGGATCTGCACTTTTTGCCAGTGATATGACTATTTTTAGACATAATTACCCATTTTGATAAATGAACTTGTCCAAATGTGATTTTCTGATTCATTTATTGGTTTATGAGTATCATGGACCAGTCCATGTGAGTTACTTGGTGTTGAATGGGTTAAACTGTGTATTAATTCATGATCAATAATAATTCAACGAGGTTTGTATGTAACAGTATCGATAATCAGTCCTCAAGTTTCATAGAAATTCCCTTTTATTCTTTGAAGCACTATTGTCAACCATGGGACAGGAAGGGGTTGCATTTTCAATTGAGGTAGGAATCGCTGTAGCGGATTTTACCTTTTTTGCCAACACAGAAAAATATTCAGAAATACTCTTCATTTGAATCAGTGTTGAACTAAAATTGAAACGAAACTGACTGATGCTATTTTGCACTAAATTTAGTATCAATTTAAAGGAAAAACGCGAACAGGGGTAACAATGTTATGCAACAAAATTATCAACACATTTAACATGTCTGGCTGTAAAAAATTATGTTTTCATTTTTTTTACGCCTGCATCAGCACCATTTCGGGCTATAACGAGAGTGATTAATATAAGTTGTTAGAACAATCATAAAATAAATCAACTTAACTTTAAAAATTCATTGAACAATTTCACCTGTTTATCACAGTATTTATCTGCTCTTGAAGAATCAGGTGTGCTACCTACCATTCGACTAATAACCTTTTTTTATATTTTTATTTAAGTTTATTTAACGTCGCTACCGGTTTCCCATTTGAGAGACGGGCAGTTTACTTAACAACACCTTTCCTGGGCAGGCTCCAGCGGTTAACCAGTACTTGGGTGCACCAACCTCCGTAAGAAACTGCCAACTTTTTCATATAAATGAGACACGGCCTGAGCGGGGATCGAACCAGTGACCATCAGTGATGATAGGTTACAGTGGTATACAAGTCAGCGACCGTAACCACTCGACCACGGAGGCATACTTGGCTGTAAAAAAGAGTTTAAAAACTTTAATTTGTTTTCTGTATATTCTGGTCCAAAACTATATTGCAACAGGACCAAAATAAATATTCTTAAGCTTCCATTGCACAAATTTAACGTTTTTGTAAATAAAAACGCCATTTATAAAGTCACACAGATAACAGAAATGGCGGCGGCCTACACTGTATATATCGCTGTCATCTCACTAATTTGGCTGAAAAGGCTTAATTGCTGTGAATGATTTTCAATTAAGGCATGGCAATGGACTGGTAATACTACAATATAAACGTTATAGCAAGCATATCGATCGGTCTACAAAGTATGTTCCACTTGCACAAAGCGCATTTTATTTAGGTGGAAAAGCATTTCATAGCTACAAGTACTAAAACCTACGAAAATCGATAACAATAATAATCGGATTCACATAGCACATGAAATTGCGCCTCTCACAAGATAAGGTGGTCAATGGCACAAACGGAAAACAATAAACGAAGCTTAAACAAACCCCACAGAATGTTCACCATTCCTTAGGGTTTTTCTAATGCGGAATGACAGGACGCTCTGCACTGCCCTTCTGCATTCTTTTTACCTTTTTTAAAATATATATATGCCTCAACAGCTGAGTCCCTTCCCATAGACATACCCATATAATCTTAGAACTGGTCCACACTTTAACCCTTTCAACCCCACAGGCCTCTAAATAGGCTTATGAAAAGTGTAGATCCAGATGAGCCGGCTCGTGACGAGCCGTCTCATCAGGATCTGCTCTTTTTTGCCAGTAATAATTATTACTATTTTTAGATAAAATTACCCATTTTGATAAATGAACTGGTCCAAAGGTAATTTTCTTATTAATTTATTGGTCTGAAAATATCACGCATCAGTCCATGTCAGATACTTGGGGTTGAATGAGTTAAACCAATATGTACTGCCTCGCTGCCTCTTTGATCAATCATTGTAAGTTATCTATGTTTTCTAGAGGCTAACCCAAAAATACCCCATCCCGCACCTCATCATGACTCAAAATGCACACTGCCTCTTTTCTGACCAACCATGCCCGTTTTTTGACCCACCCTGCCTTTTTTTCACTCTAGAATATACCTTATCCTTGTATACACGACTCACGCTAGAGGGCGATTCGGGCGAGTTCAAACCTCAACTAAATACGGGTTCACTATTTGCAGTCCGTGAAAGTAAGAAGGGAGAAGTGACTCCAAAAATTGGAGGCTAGCTTGAGCCCTAGTATACATGTGCTTGAGCCCTAGTATACATGTACATGACTTCTTTAATGTTCTGTAATAGTTTCTATGATATCATCTGAAGTAGTTGCCCTTGATTGTTTATTTTTAGAGCCGATATGCTTACAAATATTACCTTCTATTATCTGTTCTTTCTCCAATTCTCTCTCATTTCTTTTATTAGCAGCATTTGTGGATTCACTGACAGAATAAACATCTCCTATCATTGAGCCCGAATCCTTATCTATAAGTACATGTACAGAATCTCTTGTCAGCAAAAGCTGCATGTCAGTTACTCCATTGTTCCAATTTGATGTTGTCTCTTTGTCACTTTCAAAACTGTGAATTACTTCCTTAAGCTCCTTTGATTCTGCATCATTAACAGGAACTTTCTCTGTGTAATGACATTGTTCATGTTCTCTTCCATCTACATTTACATTGTCTGTACCATTCACATAATACTCATAAACTTCATTTCCATTATCACACTGTTTAGTTTCATTCCCCTCTACATTTGTGTTATCACATTTCCCTTCAATGTAATCTGAAACATCCACCAGAGCTTCCCACTTTTCCTTCTCTTTAAATCCTAAAGATTCTCTGCTACTATGCTTGATTTCCTTGTCTGTCTTGTCATTTTCAACTGCAATATCTCCATCACATTCATCAAACAAATTCTCGTTTACATCATTACCATCATAAAATTTACTTTTCGCCAAAGGAATGCTATCAATATCTTCATTAAGATCTTTTTTATTGTAATTGTCAATTTCCTTTACAACATTTAAATTTTTCCAACCCATGCACATGTTTTCTTCATTACTGTCGTTGCTATTAGAATTTTGTGAAATATCATTTGTGGTAATTTCCTTATTTTCCGACACTTCAGATATCAGCGAGATATCGGATTCAATATCCTCAGCATTTTCAACTGCCAATTTTTCCACACAACAAACGTGATCAAGTAACTTGTTAATTATCGCATGTACAACCACTTCTGAACTATCAAATTCACTACATTTAGAACTGTTATTAATGGTACTGACATTTCTGCTAAGCTTCATGATTTCAATATCTGTTAAGCATGGAACTGATACTTTAACTTTTGAAAGCCCTTTCGCTAGTTGCTCAAATTTTGAGTTTTTATTTTCTTGTGATTTCTCATTGCTTGTTAAATATCTGCTGTATCTTGCCGTTTTAACAACATGTGTTTTTTCTATAAACTGAATTTCCGCAGTATTATCTATCTTTCTGTTCACAATCCCAGATTCATGTGTGTCTCTCTCATTTCTGTGTCTTGTATTTTTAGCTACGCTTGCCCTGGACACTGTCTTTGCTTTGTGTGCTTTAATAGATGTACTTCTTAACTTGTTCGAAATACCTTTTTGCTTACTTGGCAATACATTTCTTGTTATTTCCCCACTAGTACTACCAACAGGTTTAGCAAATCTAATACTATGCCTGTCATCATCCATCTTCCGACTTTTCTGATCCTGATTGACACTTCTTGATCTCAGTCTTTTCATTGAATTGCTTGTATCTGGCATTTTGACTATTTTGGGCTTTGGCTCACTCTTTATAACTTCAAGTTTCCTTCTCTGTTTTCTAGGTGAACATTTTTCTGATTTGGTTCCTTTATCTGGTTCACTATTTTGTGTTCCTTTGTATTGGCTATTGCCTTTTGTGTTACCTGTCAGTCTGTACAGAATGTTACTCCTGGCACTATTGAGTGCAGTCTGGAAGTCTGAAAAACTGATACAACCCGGTGTACTTACTTGTGGCTTTGTTTCACATGGTTTCTTATGTGGTGATATGTCATTTGTATTTATAACAACCATAGTATGTGGAATACCAAACTTCTTTAACAGTGCTGCATCTGAAGAACATGCCTTCATACATGAGCTAACAGAACTAGCAGGTTTCTTCTTTGGACTATCAATGACAACTACTGCATCAATTATACCAAATTTTTCCATCACATGCAAATCTGTTTGTTTCACTGGGCTAGTGTTGCCTAATTTTCCAGAACAACATCTCATTTTTGTATTTTGGCTATCATTTACATTTCTACTGGAGAGATTGCGATCTACACTATCAATAAACTCTTCTGTGAGTGGGGGAGTAGGAATGTCAAAGTCATTATCACTCTCTGTGTCTGATTCAAATTTATGTTTCAACCAATCATGCTTACCAAAGGAAGAATTGGGATTCCTCAAAAGAGATACATCAATCCTAGATAAACCTTTCAGGATAACCTTGGAGTCTTTCAGCTTATACTTCTTAAAAAGTGCACTATCTTGTATGGATTTTCGAGCTGTTCGCTTTCTCACCAAGTGTCCATGACCTTTTGAAGTACTTGGTACAGGACTTGGACTTCTGTCTCTCGCACCCATACATTCCTCAGCATTGACATTTAACTCCATATGTGTAGTAACAGATATTCCCATGCCACACTCTTTCAACATTTTATCAATCTGTTCAGGAGTCATCTCATTAAAATTATCCACTGGGCTAGTTATCTCGCTGGTATATTTAGCTTCTCTCACCTTTCTTTTATTAGTTTGTGTTTTTGATGATTTTGGACCTGGTTTAGGACTACACTTTGGTCTTACTAGCGAGTTATTCAAGCTTACAGATGGAATTTGTATATCATTATGCTCAAGAAGTTTACTTCTTGGCTGTTTTGTAGGTGTTTTGTCTCTATTTTCTGTTTTGTCTAATTTTATGGTAACATCTTGCAATCCATATTCCTTTATTATTTCTCTGTCAGATTTTTTAGGATGTATCTTAAGTTGTTTATCATCAGCATCAGCATCATTATCATCATCATCATCATCATCCAGTACAATGAGTATTTTTGGAGGTTCCAGTAATTCTATATCTGAATCATCATCACTGAATGACATATTATCCAAAACACACTCCTTCCTTTCTATTTCCTTATTACTATTACTACTGATTACGTTCTTATCTACTTCACTTTGGTCTGTAGTCTTTTCAGTTATCTTGTCTATGTATCGTTCATTTTCACAAATGTCTAGATTTTGACTTTCATTTCCATTGCCACATTCATTGTTTTCATTTTGAATGTCTGCATTTTCCACCCGTTGAACCCTGCTTAGGCAGACTTTACTTGGAATAATTCCAAACAGCTTCATCAGCAATTCATTTTCTTTGTTCAAATTTTTGGTGTCTCTAATTCTTTTCTGTTTACCCTTACTCGGGTTCATCAGACTATTCTTTGCTGATGTGGCAGCTATTCGTTTCTGTAGGTTGTCAGACTCATAGCCTGTAGGAGAACTTTGAGCTAACTTGCTTTTAACAGAATATTTGGCAGGAGTTATTTTCTTATGATGGTTGATTTCACCAGTTTCATGCTGAAGTGAATAAATCATAATTATGTTAGCAGCAGGGTTTCCGCCAGGAATTTGAAGAAGGGGGATACAAATACATACCAGTGGTCGTGCCAATGGGGGGTCCTGTTTCATGATGATGTATTGAATTATATAAATTAAAGTGATCAAAAATGTATGTAGAGATATGTCCTAGAGCATTACCTAACAATCCACACATTACTACTATTAGAAGAGCCCTTCCTTCAATAAAACACCCTTTTCAAAAATGTTGATTAGCAGAAAGAAGGGAGGTACATACCCCCCTTCTTCAAGTCAAGGGGGGATTTGTAACCCCCCCCCCCCCCCCACTGGCAGAAACCCTGGTTAGAATACGCAGTAATTTAGACTTTTAACCATCTGTATTAGTTTTATGAAAGTTCACACACTGCATTTATAAGTCAATACAGTTACCTGTCCAAAAACAATGCAGACGGATTTGTAGTCCAATGGTTAACACGCTGGAAGTCGTGATAGCTCAGTGGTAGCGCATTCGCGTCACGTGTGAAAGACCCGGAGTTCGAGCCCCGCTGGAGCCATTACGATTGTGTCCTTTGGCAAGGCATTTAAATTCCACATGCCTCTTCTCTCTCTCCCTCGTGGCGATGGATTCCATCAGGAATGAGGTCTCGAGAGTGATTAGTATAAGTTATAAGAACTTGTTTCGCAATCGAGCTAAAATAAATTTGGTAATCCAGGGATCGCAGGATTGATCCCCCATCTGACCATAATAAAATTAACAGTCTTTCAGATGAAACTCTAATCCGAGGTCTCGTGTCGGTGCTTTACACCGTGCACGTAAACGAACCAGAGGAGACTCTGGAATGGGTCTCTGTATCATTGCACTATCCTCCAAAAATCTAAAATGACTAATCTCTTAAGGACTCGCTCATATGGGCAACCGATAGCGACGATAAATAAACGTAAAACAAACTGTCCAAACATATTCTTTGAGTGTCTTCAAAAATGACAGACTCATCTTAACCCATTCAACACCAAGTAACTCACATGGACTGGTCCATGATATTCATAAACCAATAAATGAATCAGAAAATCACATTTGGACAAGTTCATTTATCAAAATGGGTAATTATGTCTAAAAATAGTCATATCACTGGCAAAAAGTGCAGATCCTGATGAGACGGCTCGTCACGAGCCGGCTCATCTGGATCTACACTTTTTGTAAGCCTATTTAGAGGTCTGTGGTGTTGAAAGGGTTAAAGAGTGAGGTTTTATGTAATGCGTACGAAAATAAAAAATATACAACACTACTGACTAGCAAAATGCACATGTATGAAGTTTTTCAAATTCGCTTCAATTGTTTTCAATTGGCGACGGATGTGGAGCAGACAACAATTTGGACAATTAGGAATTGAGGATGCAATTACATCAGATTACCAAGAGGACATTTAAAAGTCCCGAGTTGCCCAATTGATCCATTCTGTTTTAGCTATTTTTCATCTACTAATCTATCTAGTTTAAACATATTTTATTTCCCAATATAATACATATTGAACAACCACACATAATCAGAATACAGAAACAGGATTAGAATGGAAGACATAGTCTTATATAATTCTTCTCCTCATCTACTATTCTATCTGATAAATAAATATTTCAGGTCTACAACAGTTTGATAGAAGAATTGATACATATAAATGCCCTCCAAACATTCACCACCATTTGATCTACTCTTTAAACTAAACTACTACTGGCCCGATCAGCTACAATGTATACCAACTTTCATCACAAATGAAGGTTTGGGGGGAGAAATGGAAATATATATTATTCAAGATGGTTGCTATAGTGACCATTTGGATTTATGGAACGAGTAAATAAAGCATACAATACAAACCTTTGACAAACACTTAGCTTGCTCTTCCTTCTGTTTTCTTTCCTCCTCTTCTCTCTTCCGATTCTCAACCATTTCATTGCTCTTGTAATATTCCTGCTGTCCCTTATGCATGTCAGTCGCCGCTCTCTCGTGGTCAATTTCATCTTTGTGACTCTCCTTATGTGAATTTGATTCTTCAATTGTGCTACTATCATATCCACAGATAGTGCATAAATAGGAATGGGGCTCATTATATTCACTTTCAATTTCCATTTTATCACTCCCTGTTATAAACCTGTCATCAGATATGTTATTGTCTCTTTCGTCTCTTTCACCACCCATAGTCACATCAATAACATTTCCATCTCCTTCTGCTTCCTGATCAGTATTTATTTCACTGCTCTTCCCTTTGTTATGGTTACGGCAATTATGTTTCTTTAAATCTGCAAGTTTATCTCCACATTGGTCTGTCAAATTCATTCTTTCAAAATCATTTGCTTGTGTACTTTCAAAACTGTCTGTGAATGATGCTAGCAACTTAGTCTTATTTTTTCCTGTTTTTTGTTTCTTTACAAGTTCTAGATAATTTCTAAAATACTCATTCGAAGGTGCAAAGTACTTAGCTTTCTTCTTTTCATTTATAATAGCATCAGTTGGATTCAGAATTGAAATTAGGCTAAGGCTGTTAGGTTTCGGTTTATCTTTTACTGAACAATTAATATAAACATGCTTCTGACATTTGGTATTCTCATTCTGCATAAACTGATTGAAGTATTGTCTAGCTTGCGAGTGATGATCAAACCAATCATTTTCTACGTTTATGCAAGAATTATTCTGAGTATTATTACTTAAATAGTTTCCATCATATCCAAGGATATTGTTCACATTAAACTGGCTGAAGTCCCCATCTTCTGGAACATTAGAAATTAGATGAATGTTGCTATTGCTGGAATAAGTTGGAAACTTTTCAGTGTTACCGGATCCAATATAACAGCTTACATTCTCAGCTTGACAGTTCACATTAGAATCGATTGATTCTTTAGGTCCTTTAGACTGCACAGCAAAACGATCATTGTCATCAAACTGGAACTGTACTTTGATTCTGTTGTTCAATTGACTAGCATTTATGACTTGTGGTTCATTTAGTCCTATGTGCTGGTTGAAGCGAAATGAGTTTGACTGAGATCTGGATAAACCGGCATCTGAAGCAACAACAAATACATATATGGTAGGTAAGTTAGTACCTGTTCCATCTGTCATACCTGTTTGTTATGTTATGTTATATTTCGGGTTTTACGCCTGCATCAGCACCATTTTGGGCTATATCGCCGGCGGGCAGTTTACTTAACAACACCTTTCCTGGGCAGGCTCCAGCGGTTAACCAGTACTTGGGTGCACCAACCTGCGTAAGAAACTGCCAACTTTTTCATATAAATGAGACACGGTCTGAGCAGGGCTCGAACCCGTGACCATCAGTGATGATAGGTTAGTGGTATACAAGTCAGCGACCTACACCACTAGACCACGGAGGCGGACATACCTGTTTGTAAACCAAACTCATTTGCTTCTGAACTTTCAGTGAATGATGCTATTAACTCAGTCTTAGTTTTTTCTGTATTTTGTTTCTTGCCGCAAGGACTAGATGTAAGGATAACAAGGACTAGATGCAAGGATTAGATGTAAGCATGGCAAGGACTAGTTGTAAGCATGGCAAGGACTAGATGTAAGCATGACTAGGACTAGATGTAAGGATGACAAGGACTAGATGTAAGGATGACTAGGACTAGATGTAAGGGTGGCAAGGGCTAGATGTAAGGATGGCAAGGACTAGATGTAAGCATGGCAAGGACTAGATGTAAGGATGACTAGGACTAGATGTAAGGATGACTAGGACTAGATGTAAGGATGGCAAGGACTAGATGTAAGGATGACTAGGACAAGATGTAAGGATGGCAAGGACTAGATGTAAGGATTAGATGTAAGCATGGCAAGGCCTAGATGTAAGGATGGCAAGGACTAGATGTAAGGATGACTAGGACTAGATGTAAGGATGATAAGGACTAGATGTAAGGATGACTAGGACAAGATGTAAGGATGGCAAGGACTAGATGTAAGGATTAGATGTAAGCATGGCAAGGCCTAGATGTAAGCATGGCAAGGCCTAGATGTAAGGATGGCAAGGACTAGATGTAAGCATGGCAAGGACTAGATGTAAGGATGACAAGGACTAGATGTAAGCATGGCAAGGACTAGATGTAAGCATGGCAAGGACTAGATGTAAGGATGACAAGGATTAGATGTAAGCATGGCAAGGCCTAGATGTAAGCATGGCAAGGCCTAGATGTAAGGATGGCAAGGACTAGATGTAAGCATGGCAAGGACTAGATGTAAGGATGACAAGGACTAGATGTAAGCATGGCAAGGAATAGATGTAAGCATGGCAAGGACTAGAATAGGACTAGATGTAAGCATGGCAAGGACTAGATGTAAGCATGGCAAGGACTAGATGTAAGCATGGCAAGGACTAGATGTAAGGATAGCAAGGACTAGAATAGGACTAGATGTAAGCCTGGCAAGGCCTTGATGTAAGGATGGCAAGGACTAGATGTAAGGATGGCAAGGACTAGATGTAAGGATGGCAAGGACTAGATGTAAGCATGGCAAGGACTAGATGTAAGGATTAGATGTAAGCATGGCAAGGCCTAGATGTAAGGATGGCAAGGACTAGATGTAAGCATGGCAAGGCCTAGATGTAAGGATGGCAATGACTAGATGTAAGGATGGCAATGACTAGATGTAAGCATGGCAAGGACTAGATGTAAGCATGGCAAGGACTAGATGTAAGCATGGCAAGGACTAGATGTAAGGATAGCAAGGACTAGAATAGGACTAGATGTAAGCCTGGCAAGGCCTAGATGTAAGGATGGCAAGGACTAGATGTAAGGATGGCAAGGACTAGATGTAAGCATGGCAAGGACTAGATGTAAGGATTAGATGTAAGCATGGCAAGGCCTAGATGTAAGGATGGCAAGGACTAGATGTAAGCATGGCAAGGCCTAGATGTAAGGATGGCAATGACTAGATGTAAGGATGGCAATGACTAGATGTAAGCATGGCAAGGACTAGATGTAAGCATGGCAAGGACTAGATGTAAGCATGGCAAGGACTAGATGTAAGGATAGCAAGGACTAGAATAGGACTAGATGTAAGCCTGGCAAGGCCTAGATGTAAGGATGGCAAGGACTAGATGTAAGGATGGCAAGGACTAGATGTAAGCATGGCAAGGACTAGATGTAAGGATTAGATGTAAGCATGGCAAGGCCTAGATGTAAGGATGGCAAGGACTAGATGTAAGCATGGCAAGGACTAGATGTAAGCATGGCAAGGACTAGATGTAAGGATGGCAAGGACTAGATGTAAGGATGGCAAGGACTAGATGTAAGGATGGCAAAGGACTAGATGTAAGCATGGCAAGGACTAGATGTAAGGATTAGATGTAAGCATGGCAAGGCCTAGATGTAAGGATGGCAAGGACTAGATGTAAGCATGGCAAGGCCTAGATGTAAGGATGGCAATGACTAGATGTAAGGATGGCAATGACTAGATGTAAGCATGGCAAGGACTAGATGTAAGCATGGCAAGGACTAGATGTAAGCATGGCAAGGACTAGATGTAAGGATAGCAAGGACTAGAATAGGACTAGATGTAAGCCTGGCAAGGCCTAGATGTAAGGATGGCAAGGACTAGATGTAAGGATGGCAAGGACTAGATGTAAGCATGGCAAGGACTAGATGTAAGGATTAGATGTAAGCATGGCAAGGCCTAGATGTAAGGATGGCAAGGACTAGATGTAAGCATGGCAAGGACTAGATGTAAGGATGACAAGGACTAGATGTAAGGATGGCAAGGACTAGATGTAAGCATGGCAAGGACTAGATGTAAGCATGGCAAGGACTAGATGTAAGGATGACAAGGACTAGATGTAAGCATGGCAAGGACTAGATGTAAGGATGGCAAGGACTAGATGTAAGCATGGCAAGGACTAGATGTAAGGATGGCAAGGACTAGATGTAAGCATGGCAAGGACTAGATGTAAGGATGGCAAGGACTAGATGTAAGGGTGGCAAGGACTAGATGTAAGGATGGCAAGGACTAGATGTAAGGATGACAAGGACTAGATGTAAGCATGGCAAGGACTAGATGTAAGGATGGCAATGACTAGATGTAAGGATGGCAAGGATTAGATGTAAGGAAGGCAAGGACTAGATATAAGGATTAGAGGTAAGCATGGCAAGGACTAGATCTAAGGATGGCAAGGACTAGATGGAAGGATGGCAAGGACTAGATGGAAGGATGGCAAGGACTAGATGTAAGCATGGCAAGGACTAGATATGGAAATATTGTTATTGGTTCATAAGAAGAAGTCATTTCAAGTATTTCCATTAAGTTCACCTAGCACCTAATTTTGGACCAAATTGAAGTAATTTGGTTGAGGTTGTTGCAAAGATCCTACAGATCAAACAATTTGTTGATGAGAATAAATTGCACATGACCAAAAAATTGCTTAAGGATTTGCAGTTACGTTGACCCAGTGATTTAGTTTACGACCCGATGACCCATTTAACCAACTGCTGTAAGGATGCTACAGACCAAACAATTTGTTGATGAGAAGAAATTGCACATGACCAAAGAAATTGCTTAAGGATTTGCAGTTACGTTGACGCAGTGATCTAGTTTACGACCCGATGACCCATTTAACCAACTTGCTGTAAGGATGCTATTATAATTTATTAGTTTATACAAATAAATTTTAGATGGATTGTTAAACAAGTTCTTATAACTTATATTAATCACGCTCGAGACCTCATTCTTGATGGAATCCATCGCCACTAGGGACAGAGGCAACGTGGAATTTAAATGCCTTGTCTAAGAGCACAATCGTAATGTTTCCAGCGGGGCTCGAACTACGGGCCTTTCGCACATGAAGCGAACATGCTACCACTGCACTATCACGACTTCCACGAAAATTTCGGTTGATATGACTTTCAATGCAAGTTATGTTTTCGTACAATATTATATATGTTGCAGGGTTGGGTTTTTTACCGTAAAAAACCTATTTTTTTTACATAACATTGTAAAAAACTGTTATTAACTGTAAAAAACTGTAAATAACGTAAAAAATCTAGATGTAATATGAATCAGACTGGGAGTGTGTGTGTGTAAAATCTTGTCATGCACTCGCCTCATTCAAACATTATGCACTATCATACAGCCAATCACACATACATGTACATCACACATTGTTTGTAAGGAAAAACTACTGATTGATTGTTTATTTGTTTATTTACATAAATATGAATATAATATGATGACATATATTATTAAGAGTGTAGACATGTACTGGTCACAAAGAATATTAAAATGGATGATCATTGTCCTGTCAGTTCATTGGTGGATTTAGTTCAATAGTCCAATTCAACACAACCCCTCAGCATTCTGTAGCAGAATACTAGCTTGAAAGCCTTGGCATTGCCCAGTCGATTGCGCACTTTGGTGTGAATATGTCCAAAATTGGAAAATATCCTCTCAATTGAGGCCGATGATGCAGGGCAGGACAAGAGTTTTACAGCTAAAGCTATAAAGTCACTAGATACTCCATAGGATTTGAGAGCCTTCCACCAATTGATAAGGGCAAGCTTTGTTGCAAAGTCTGTGAAGAATGTAGCAGGAAATGGTGATGCTTGTGCCTGATAGTTGATTAGTGATACAATGAAACTTGGGTCCTGGGATGTAACCCATTCATTCACAGTGTCCAATTGTTTTGCACTTAGATTAGCACCCCTGTAGGATGGATGGAACATGTAGGCTACTAAATGTTCATCAAGGATAGCCTGTTTGAAGCGTTTCTCCACAGCTTTGATATGGGCTTGGAGCATTGGATCTGTTAACAGCTTGAGCCACACATCACAAGCATCTGCGATGCTACACTTGTCACCTTGACATCTATCCAGAGCTTTGGCAACAGGTCGTAGTTGGGCAGCTGGATCATGAACGTTCCTGAATAGGTTAAAGTCCTGGATTTTGTGTATGATTGAAGCATCAATATCATCCTCATGGTCCTGGATGATTTTCATGTAATGACTGCGGTTCGTCACAAATGTATCTAAACATGTCAGCTGGCTTTTCCACCTTGTCTCACCAGGCAGTTGTGGTTTGACGCTACCCGAGCACTCTGACAACCAGGCATTGGACTTGTGGTGGTTCCTGAAGTATTTTTGGACTTCGGTGACAGCCGATGGGGTGAGGTCCTCTCCCAACAAATTCAGCCAATGTGCCGAACATCTGTAGACCACTAGGTTGTCATCATCAATTTTCAAGGCGTGTCTCATACGTTCCATATTTTTAGCGTTATCTGTCACTATACTTGTCACAGTACAGCCAAACTTATCCTTGGCAACACGGATTGATTCCTGACAAAGTTCCTTGCAGTTGTCAGCAGTTTTTGACATTGAACCAGTGTCCCAACTGTCGAGCAGATAAGACTTGTCATCAACCTGCAGACATGAGGCAAGTATAGGTTCATTATGAATGTTAGACCATCCATCCTGGACTAGTGTTGCATTTGTAGAGCCCTGTAGATCCTTCTTCATTTGTTCATTCAGATCTTCTGTCACTGTATCAAGTAAATGACCACCAATAGCTTTGCGATTTGGAGGAATATATCCAGGCCTGAGCATCTTGATAACTTTGACGAACTGATCATGTTCTGCAATAGTGAATGGCAAATTACAGGAATAAAACAATTTGGCGATTTCTATGTCCATTGCAGATTTGAAAGTGGGCGATGTCTTGACAATATAACTGTCTATGTCACTTTGAATCACAACATCAGGGCGCTTGCGTGGTGGAGATGTAGAGCGAGACCTGGCTCTTTGTCGTTTGTGTCCGATCATCTGGATGTGTTCAGCAGACACCGATACAGAATCATTTGAGCACTTTGCATGATGTGCCTGCATTCTGGCAGCATTGTTGGCTTGTTGTCGACCACACTTCTTGCATTTGGCATACTTCTTGTTTCCAACAACGACTTGCAGGAAATGTTCCCACACTGATTTCTGTGGTCTCCCACCCTTGTGCATTATGAAGTAACACTCGACAGACACTTATAAAATGGCAATATTCAGAATAACACCTAATTTACACAAAGTCTGCAATATTCACAGCCACAAAAACAATTTTCACAAAGTTCATTAATCACATGGAATGGTCAGAGAGAAATCTAGAATATGAATCTGTTTTTTTTTTGTTTTTTTTTTGTTTACGTTTATTTATCGTCGCTACCGGTTGCCCATATGAGCGACGCCTCCTGAAGAGATTAGTTTTTTAGATTTTGGAGGATAGTGCAATGATACAGACAGAGACCCATTCCAGAATCTCCTCTGGTTCTTTTACGTGCACGGTGTAAAGCACCGACACGAGACCTCGGTTTAACGTCCCATCTGAAAGACTGTTAATTTTATTAGGGTCAGACGGGGGATCGAACCTGCGATCCCTGGATTACCAGTCCAGCGTTTTACCACTGAACTACAGATCCGTCTGTTCTACTCCCCACATACTTATATAGCCGGCTAAATGAAGCCACATTGTAATTACATCCCAAATGCAGCAGGGCCTTGTCACACCCTTGTGACTTCACTGGTTATCATGGTTATAGAGCTGGGTGCTGGTAGTTGTAATTGTGTATTTCACTTCACTTGACACTTAGTTATGATTGCTACATAAACATGTCACATGAAGGTGGGGATCAGCTTAATGAGAGAGCTGTCTGCTGGTAGTTGTAATTGTGTATTTCACTTCACTTGACATTTAGTTATGATTGCTACATAAACATGTCACATGAAGGTGAGGATCAGTTTAATGAGACTTTACTTTGTGGCTTCACCTAATACAATGACATAATGTGATGATATCTTGAGTAATTTTGGAAGTAATATCATATTTATTTCTAAATTTTAGTTTTTTACGAGACCGTCCGTAAAAAACCTGTTTTTTACATGACGTTAATTAACGGTGTAAATAACATCTGTGTAAAAAACTTGCCAACCCTGTTGTAAGGAAAATAAAATTGGAAAAACAAAGCAATTAACAGCTTACTTATTTCGGACTGCTGTCCCGAGGAAGAGTTTGAAAATGCACCAAGAGAAGACTGAAGCTCGGCAGAGGTTAGTGGTGATCCAGCAACAAGCAATGGGTTTACTATGTAGTTTTGTTGGTCTGGTGGCCTGTATTCAGATGACTCTTCCAAATATGTAGCAAACGTAGACTGGAATCCAATGTTGTTTGTTGGAGTATAACTTTGTTGGTCTGGTGGCCTGTATTCAGATGACTCTTCCAAATATGTAGCAAACGTAGACTGGAATCCAATGTTGTTTGTTGGAGTATAACTTTGTTGGACTGGTGGCCTGTATTCAGATGACTCTTCCAAATGTGTAGCAAACGTAGACTGGAATCCAACGTTGTTTGTTGGAGTATAACAAACAGTATCTGAAAAACATATTTATACATGTACATTTAAATGTCATTTGCTGATAAAAATCTGAAATGTTTATAGCCGAGTACACCCAAATCTAATATACTGTGCCAAAAACTGCAGTGGTCCGACACGGCTCTTATCAACCTGCTACCGGCCAACAACAGTCAAGTATTCTTCAGTTACATATTACTGCGACCGGCCAACAACAGTCAAGTATTCTTCAGTTACGTATTCAGTCTAGACAGCGAAAGAGTCGCACTACGGATCATGACTTCACTTCTCACTATCAAAAAAACTGTTGTTTTTTTACAATTTTCACACAATATCCAGTAAGCTGTTGTGTAAAGCACTGCTTCTATTCCAATGTTGTATTTTAACCCTATACCATTTAATAATTGCAAAGTTTCTCACTTCTCACAAATATTCTGACACAGGACGAGCCCGGATTTCACAAACTGTACTTATTCTATCATCTGTGGAAGTCGTGATAGCGCAGTGGATGCGCTTTTGCTTCAGTTTGAGTCGCGCTGGAGCCGTTACGAGTGTGCCCTTCGGCAAGGCAATTAAATTCCACGTTACCTCTTGGCGATGGATTCCATCAGGAATGAGGTCTCAAGCATGATTAATATAAGTTGTAAGAACTTGTTTCGCAATCGAGCTAAAATAAATTTGTATAAACTAATAAATTATTAATATTAACAGGGATTAATATAAGTTGTTCAAGCTTGTTTCGCTTGTAAAATTCGAACGTGTCTTAAACGACAAGACGGCCTGTCATATTTATGCAACCACAATTTCACCTTCCACAATAATGAGGGTAGAAGGTGAAACAAGTTGGCAAAAGTACTTTTTATCTAAAATTCAGCTCAATGTGACAGTAACATTTGTAGTAGTCATCATCGAAATAGGATCTATATCAAATATACATGTAAACTGTTTCACAACCGCGATCCAGCTATCGCAAGCCAGCTTCAGTTTTAGCCAGTATCTTGAGAGTAGTTTACTAGGACAAACCTGTATGCGGAGGTTGGATATGTGACGTTAATGGTCCACTCAAACGCTCTGCTTCTTTCACTGCTTCGTCCACCAGGTAGGAAATGTAGGCTGACTGGTCAACCTTATAACTGTGCATACTGTCACCTGATGATACAGTTAAACTTGTGAACAGTCTTATAAGTACAGTGCACAGACGGATCAGTAGTCCAGTGGTAACACGCTGGACTGGTAATCCAGGGATCGCAGGTTCGATCCCCCGTCTGACCCTAATAAAATTAACAGAAAATTAACTCTGTGTGACAAACTTTGGTAGACGGCTGTTTTGCTTACAATATTCAGGGGAGTTTACCCTATTCGCGAGCTATTGCTATGATGCCCTGAATGATGTTATATAAGTGAACTAACAACATTTTTATTATAGTTTTTTTACTTTTATTAAACCAATTAATGGTAGATAAGTTATTAACCCTTTCAACACCACAGACCTCTAAATTGGCTTACAAAAAAGTGTAGATCCAGATGAGCCAGCTCGTGACGAGCCGTCTCATCAGGATCTGCACTTTTTTCAAGTAATATAACTATTTTTAGAAAAAAAATACCCATTTTGATAAATGAACTGATCCAAATGTAATTTTGTTATTAATTTATTGGTCTAAAAATATCATGGACCAGTCCATGTCAAGTTACTTGGTGTTGAATGGGTTAATGAGATGTTTACAACATTGTCATCATTTTTTATGTTGCACCTCACGCTCGTCTGAGATTGGTTTTGTCATAGTGTCATGGAGAACATACATTCAGCTTACCTTGGAAAAGAACTATAAAAATTCTCATTTAGCAGCACTAAGACATTTCATAATTTATATGATTTGACAAAAAAAATCATTTTGAAAAATTCTCCACTTACAGACAATAGAACGAACCACTTTCAGAACATGAGCAATATTGCATATGATGGAGTGACGTCCTCTTAATTTTGGCGGTATTTGAAGACATTTGTTTAATTTGTTTTTGAGTGGTGGTTAATGTTGTATAATTTATGCTGCTGTTAAATATTGTTTAAAATACTTCTTTTGTTGTACATGTTTTAAACCCTCTTTTGTTATGTTAAAAGTATTAGTTACTTAATTGATTAGTGGCGGCCCCGCTGGAGCCGTTACGATTGTGCCCTTAGGCAAGGCATTTAGATTCCACGTTGCCTCCTCTATCTCTCTCTCCCTCGTGGCGATGGATTCCATCAGGAATGAGGTCTCGAGAGTGATTAATATAAGTTGACATAACTTGTTTCGCAATCGAGCTAAAATAAATTTGTATAAACTATTAGTGGCGGTCAAAAATCAAAACAATCGAAATATTCATTAACTTCTATCGTACCTCTAGTGTTACAGACATGCTACATTCCCTAAATCTACGCATACTAGATCAACGGCGTATTGACAATAGGTTATCCCTTGTATAAAATTCATATTGATCCTGTTACTATTCCCATTGAAAATTACCTAGTTCCCCTCTCCCGTCCTGCTCGCCATTGCCATTCCTTAAGCTATAGGTTAATTACAGCAACTACAGACTACTACAAGTTTTCCTTTTTTCCAAGAACAATCTACAATTGGAACCATCTCCCTCCTGACATTGTCCATCTCCCTACCATAGAGCAATTCAATACGGCAGTTTGCCATATTGAACATGCCAGTCCCTAGTTGTTCTGCGCAGCTGCTTTTAAACTTTTACAACAACTTATTTTCATTACTTTCTTAAATTATGCTTTTAACTACTCATACTTTTAACTTCTTTGCGGTTTTTGACATGCAACATGTCTACGTCCCCGCAAGGGGTTCGACATCAAAGGAAGATAGATAGAACGAACAGAAGAATATTGAATTGTCCCATAGAATGATACAGAGCATGAAGGTTAGCTTTTATAATGGCAAAAATAATATAATCACAGAATATTTGTTCTGTTTTTGTTTATTGCAGGTGTTTGATGTCCGATAATATGAGCAAACAGAATATATATAGAGTGGTGGAACCTATGCTCGGCGTATTCCTATGCTCGGCGTATTTTTTCCATTTATATCCGTATTTAAAATATTTAAATAGTTTTAACCTATTTTCATTGACAGAGGTGAAGCATGGTTCAATAGCATTGCGTTGTGCATACCGGTAATGTATGGTTTATGAGCATTTCAGGTAGCTATCCGGATTGGGAAAAAATGTACAAATAACCAGAAAAAAGTTTCTTATGAGTTGTAATATTGTTAGTTATTGATGTTACTAAGTCAAAATAATATATTAAAGTCAAAATAATATATTAAACATTTACCCATGCATAAATAAAACATTTCATGTACGCCATGCATAGGTGCCCTAAAGTATCTAGTTCCCCAATGGAAACAGGTGTCGTTGCGATAGCTGTATTTAGGCGCATGGTTAAGTAATGAAGCTAAAATTTTCAACAACAATTTTATGAAAGTTGTGTTCACGACTTAAGAAAATAATAATATACGGCAAGTGCATATGTAGTGTATTCCGGCATAGGTAGAACATAGGCCCAGCTAGCTCAGTTGGTAGACCTGTCCAACTAGTGTTAGGGAGGTGTTGGGTTTGAGTCTGTCGGGTCACTTAACTTTTCTGCTCTTTCGTTGCTTGGTCACTTTAAAGTTTAATGGCAACGAGGATATCTGGTTTGGGGTGGCTCCAGCGATCGGAGTGCTGCTCCTGAAGACTATAAGCGGGAAGTGTTGTATATTTCGGCGTGGGTAGAATATCGGCCCAGTTGGTAGACCTGTCCGCCTAGTGTAAGTGTTCGGTAGGTCGTGGGTGGAGTCGTACGTCACATCACTAACTTTTACGCTCTTTATTTGCGTGGTCACTTTAGACTAGCATGAGGATTATTACCGTTAATGTTAGAGGCACTTGGGACAATTGGCAGTAATCTTGGGACAATTGGCGGCAGTAATCTTTGGACATTAGGGTTAAATTTGATCTTCAATTGAAGAGTATTCTACTTTTCTGCTTTAGACTTGGTTTACTACCACCCGTAATTAATGATGTCTCAACATGTTGTAATCAGATGATGGCATAGAAACATTCAAAATACACATGTAGTTCGTGGAAATTGAAAAATACCATGCACTTTACCATTTTATGTATAAAAGAATAGCAAAAATACATTTATTATGATGAAAAAATCAATCTGAAAATGTATGGTTTTTTTACACTGTTATAAATACCTACCGTAAGAATCGCTACTTTAAAATACGATTAGACCACTAATTATTTCCATTTATTACGACTACGTCAAGTTATAAATTATGTGGACGTTTTGTACTGTATTTCTATAATTTTTACTGTCAAAGTGATTGTTGAATATATAAAATACTGTTCGTGGCCAAATGTCGTTGTAGTTAGAACTTACCTTCCAAGTTACAAATCATATGTGAGAAAGATGTCAGTCGCTTATGATGAGGTCAGAGAGTGAGGAATAGTTCTTACTCACGCAAAGTGGATGATCTTCTCTCCACAACAAAAATGTGAAGATCCAATTGCAATCAGACAATGATATGTGTGTACTATAGTATTAATATATTATTTATGTCGAGAAAGATAATATGCGAGTGTCCGTGTTGTATGTCTGTAATAGGTAGATTTTGATCCCATTTAAAATCTGGCCGTTATCTAATGTTGTCAAAACTTGTGGCCCAAACCATTTGCATTTTCACACTTTGTATTTACCGTTCTGTGCATAACATTAACTTTTGATTTGCGGAATTCGTGATAGCGCTGTGGTAGCTCGTTCGCTTCAGATACAAAGGGTCCGGAGTTCGAATCCCGGTGGAGCGATTACGAGTGTGTCCTAAGGCAAGGAATTTAATTCAACGTTGCCTCTTCTCTCTCCCTCGTGGCGATGGATTCCATCAGGAATGAGATCTCGAGAATGATTAATATAATATGGTCAAACCTGTTTCGAAATTGACCTAAACTAAATTTGCATATAAACTAAACTATTTATTAGCAATAAAATATGATTAAACTAAAACCATTTAAAATATTTAATTAAGAGTGACGCTTAGTTCGTTTGAAGTAGTTGCAATTCGAGTCTTATTGGTGTCACTAAGTCATTGGCTCGTGCTCCCTTATAGTGTCGAGCACGAAATGTTCACAACCAAACAGACGGATATGTGGTAACACGCTGGATTGGTAATCTAGGGATCGCAGGTTCGATCCCAGGTCTGACCCTAAAAAAATTAACAGTCTTTCAGATGTGACTTCAAACCGAGGTCTAATGTCGGTGCTGTACACGTGTGCGTACAAGAACCAGAGGAGACTCTGGAATGTGTATATGTCTATATCATTGCACTATCCTATAACAATCGAGAAAGAGAGACGTCGCTCATATGGGTAACCGGTAGTGACGATAAATAAACATGAAACACACACGTTCAGTAACGACAGTCTTTCAGATGTGATTTTAATCCAAGGTCTCGTGTCGGTGCTGTACACCGTGCACTTAAAAGAACAAGAGGTTACTCTGGAATGGGTCTCTGTCTGTACCATTGCACTATCCTCCAAAAATCTAAAATGACTAATCTCTTCAGGAGGCGTCGCTCATATGGGCAACCGGTAGCGACGATAAATAAACGTAAAACACACATTTCACAACCGACAGTCTTTCAGATGTGATTTTAAACCGAAGTCTCGTGTCGGTGCTTTACATTGTGCACGTAAACTAACCAGAGCAGACTCTGGCATGGGTCTCTGTCTGTAATATTGCACTATCCTCCACACATCTAAAATGACTAATCTCTTTAGAAGGCATCGCTCATATGGGCAACCGGTAGCGACGATAACTAAACGTAAAACACACCTTTCACAACCGACGCAATACCTAGGTTTAAAGTCCCATCTCTAAAGACTGATATTTTATTAGGGTCAGACGGTAGATCGAAACTGCGATCCCTGGAATACCAGTCCAACGTGTTAACCACGGGACTACAGATACGTCTGTGGGGGTGTAACAGTCTCAGTCGCGTTGGGTTTTTACCAAATGTTTTCACAGTCATACGACTTTTGCACTGTACATTATATCAACTGAATACTTAGTGTTTAATAGTGTTGCCCTGGCACGTGGTTTTGTTGCAATAATTTGCACACAAATCAAACGAACTATTTTATTCCTGGATGATATGAATTTAATATGTTCCCACATCATACACACGAAGTTTGGTGTTGATCATAGTAACTTAACATACATACAGCTAAACTTGCACGATAAACTTAATACATCCTTTACCTCATCGGCTGTGCCAAATTCACAAGCTATGTCTAAGTCTTGTCAAAGTCCCGTTTCAAATACTATCATTTTACATATATCTTTCTCCGTTTATGTCAAATTTCGGTACGTAAAATAGCAACAAAATACATTTTGCATATGGCGATTAATAAATGCAATATGAAGTATGGCAAATACAACAAATTTAATTATAATCAACATCACAATTGCCTAATAGGACAAAACAGTCAATTGTTCAAAGGTATCGTTACGAATTATAAAATACCCATTTATAAACATTGATAATAATTGATTTTTCTTCTAGAAGACAGAACAGAACAGAACATATGTTTATTTTAAGACTTGTACATGGTACATCGTCGTAAACATACAAATATACAATTACATATTGGTCACGTAATACAATAGATTTTACATTCATATATTCACATAAATCGATTGACATGTAGTATTATAATAATGATGATTCAATTTACGGAATAGAGGATGAACATAATTAATTGTTAGCAGTTACAATAGTACTTCTTAGTACAATGGCCTCTTTTATACATTTCGCCAAGTTTAATATATCGACTTTTTTGATCGAGGTTACCAGTTCAATAAATTTGAACATAGAGGGACGATACTGATGGTATCTTTTGCCATCATGGCATTAAACATGTTTATATAAATAGGCAGTACATGTATATCATATTCAAACAGACGGATCAGTAGCCCAGTGGTAAACGCTGGACTGGTAATCCAGGGATCGCAGGTTCGATCCCCCGTCTGACCCTAATACAATTAACAGTCTTTCAGATGGGACGTTAAACCGAGGTCTCTTGTCGGTGCTTTACACTGTGCACGTAAAAGAACCAGAGGCGATTCTGGAATGGGTCTCTGTCTGTATCATGCACAATCCTCCAAAATCTAAATTGACTAATCTCTTCAAGAGGCGTCGCTCATATGGGCAACCGGTAGCGACGATAAATAAACGTAAACACACATCATATTCAATACAATATAAAGTCTTAAGTCTTGTGTGAGCGACAGTCGGGGACATGAACACCGAACACACAGAGATTACAGCAGGCCTCATAACCCACTAAACATCTAGTTATAATAAGTACGATAGGTATAACCATCACTTTTAGATGATGTGTATTTTAATCATTTTAGAAAACTCAGTCTCCCAAATGAATTTATGTGGTGGCGACATTAAATAAATTTATTAGTCAATCATACTCGTTATGTCAAAGTGTCAGTTTGCCGCCGAAGTGCGACTTTCATTCGGCAAATTTACCTGATCAAAGACATACCGCAGTGTTTATTCAAACAATCGATACAGATAGTTGATGGTGTTGATCGTGACAGTAATTAGAATGTGTTCAATACAGGAACACTAATCGACACTTAACCAATAATTGGATGAATGGATCATCGTAATCGGGTATCAGTTTATAACTGTACCGTGATTGCACCATCATACATTGCTCACCCATATGGTTTACAGGCGGCGAGGGTAAATAAATGGAATCATACATTATTAGCAGTCTTTCAGATGGGACTTTAAACCGAGGTCTCGTGTCGGTGCTTTTCACCGTGCACATAAAAGAACAAAAGAGGAGATTCTGGAATGGATCTCTGTCTGTATCATTGCACTATCCTCCACAAATCTAAAATGACTAATCTCTTCAGGAGGCGTCGCTCATATGGACAACCGGTAGCGACGAAAAATAAACGTAAAACTCACACACCATCATACATTAGTCGTCCAAATGTATTTATGCGATGGCGACTTTAAATAAATTTAACAGTCAGTCAGACCATTATACATCAGCGATGTCTTAACATATTTTCGGATATGAATGTTATTTACATGTATGTGGTGCATTTATTACATATTAAATAAAATATAACTGACACTGAACACTTGGAACATGAATTATTATAGGACAAGTGTAAGGCTTACGAACAACGAGAAACATCACCGTAGCAGCTACCGCTGTGCGCGAAGTCTGGACCGTTCGTACTTGCGCTATCACGACTTCCACGAGGCAATACTAAGTTGATGTTCATTCAGTTGATTCAAAAGTATTTTTAAAAAAACACTGAAATTTACACGATTTTGTCAAAATATGAATATCCTGAACTATTTAACACATTGAAATATTGACGTGTCTACTCTATGTATGTGACCGCAACCTAACACGGTGAAATGAATAACTTGGAGTTCTCTCTGATTGATGTGCATGTACACTATGTTATCACCATTGCAAGTATACTCTCCTAACGGTCTGCAATTACGAAGACGATGCTGATGATGATGTTGGTGGTGATGATGATGATGTACATCATGAGTGCTCTTCTCCATATTAATATAGTGGGGCTTGACCCTGTCATTGTAAAACACACAGCATAGCTAAAATCACACACCGGCCTCTGAACCAAACTCATGAATTGCGAGAGTTGGCGAGATGTGAGTCAGAAAGACTTTCCCCAAATTTCAAAGGATGTTTATCATCAAAATCATGTTGAATTCTTTGTTTCGACCGGATTAGCACTTAAGCAATATGTTCAACAAAGTATTGTTTTTTGAAACATGCCCATGAAATTTGTCATAATGTGATGTTTATTTTAATATTTGCTAAACACGCCGGTTACTTTGCTCCTCCAAAGAGCGAAGACACTTTTGCATCAGTGATTATTTTGTAAATAATGGGAAATTCTGGTAGTAGACAGGAAACTTATAAGCATAACGAACACAGATATTCCACCATGCCTATTCGACTCCCAATGCCAGATTCAAATGAGTTGGATAGACGGTTCACCAAAGTTTTGGTAAGAAATGTTATTAAAATTGTTTTACGACTAACGTTTGTTTTGCAGAATTTCATGTCATGATTTTCCTGCTATATCTATTGTAAAATGGAAGTTAAAGAAAAAACGCCTTTAGATGTCTGACATCAACTCCAGTATATTGCTCACCCATGTGGCACAGATGGATATGTAGTCAAGTGGTTAACACGTTGGACAGGTAATCCAGGAACTGCAGGTTCGATACCCCGTCCTCGTAAAATTAAGTCTTTCAGATGGGACGTTAAACTGAGGTCTTATGTCGATACTTTACACCAGAGGATATCGGAATCGGTCTCTGCAATATCATCCAAAATTTAAAATGACTAATCTCTTCAGAAGGCGTCACTCATATGGGCATCCGGTAGTGACGATAAATAAAAGTAAAACACAAACACCCATGTGGCACTCCTGTCAAAGTGGCAGCTACACTACTTAAAATCTTATTGTGTTTGTGTATTCATATCACTCTTTCATTGTGGAGAGATATGGTGTATTGCAGTGATCACAGTGCATGTCACGGTGACCCAGGCATTAGAATCGCGGTGACAATACTGTAATTATTTGGAATTTACTGTCATTTAAAATATGTCCAATAGGAGGTGCTGTGACTTTGATAATTTACCTTTATAATATGAATATGAACGTAAATAAATTGTTCGTCATAGATTTTGACAGGTAGCCCGGACATTTGAGAAGCACAAGAGGACCAAATCGATAATAATGTACCAAAACTACCATGCTACAGTACATGCCTGAATGAATCCGCAACCCATGCGGCATGCGTGAGTTTGGTTGTTTCTCGATGTACCACGCTACAGTACATGCCTGACTCACCTGACTGAATCCGCAACCCATGCAGGACTCGTGAGTTTTGTCGGTTCTCGTTTCGTCTTCCATACATCAGTTTACCATGTGACCTTCCACAATAACAGAGGTCTTAGTATTTTGGAGTTTCTTGTTTTTCTTGATTTGAATGAAGTGTTCTTTATTTGTTTCAGAATTCCATGGACTTGCCTCCCGACAAAGCAAAACTTTTGAAGAGCTATGATGATGAAAAGAAATGGGAACTTATTTGTGATCAGGTAAGTGTATTCATGAAGATAACAAAGCTACACAATCGCCTAACTGTCTGAGGCATGTGTCTCATGTCAACAAAGCTACACAATCGCCTAACTGTCTGAGGCAAGTGTCTCATGTCAACAAACAAAGCTACACAATCGCCTAACTGTCTGAGGCATCAAGCATGTGTCTCATGTCAACAAACAAAGCTACACAATCGCCTAACTGTCTGAGGCAAGTGTCTCATGTCAACAAACAAAGCTACACAATCGCCTAACTGTCTGAGGCATGTGTCTCATATCAACAAACAAAGCTACACAATCGCCTAACTGTCTGAGGAATGTGTCTGATGTCAACAAACAATGCTACACAATCGCCTAACTGTCTGAGGAATGTGTCTCATGTCAACAAACGAAGCTACACAATCGCCTAACTGTCTGAGGCATGTGTCTTATGTCAACAAAGCTACACAATCGCCTAACTGTCTGAGGCAAGTGTCTCATGTCAACAAACAAAACTACACAATCGCCTAGCTGTCTGAGGCATGTGTCTCATGTCAACAAACAAAGCTACACAATCGCCTAACTGTCTGAGGCATGTGTCTCATGTCAACAAACAAAGCTACACAATCGCCTAACTGTCTGAGGCATCAGGCATGTCTCATGTCAACAAAGCTACACAATCGCCTAACTGTCTGAGGCAAGTGTCTCATGTCAACAAACAAAGCTACACAATCGCCTAACTGTCTGAGGCATGTGTCTCATATCAACAAACAAAGCTACACAATCGCCTAACTGTCTGAGGAATGTGTCTGATGTCAACAAACAATGCTACACAATCGCCTAACTGTCTGAGGAATGTGTCTCATGTCAACAAACAAAGCTACACAATCGCCTAACTGTCTGAGGAATGTGTCTCATGTCAACAAAGCTACACAATCACCTAACTGTCTGAGGAAAGTGTCTCATGTCAACAAACAAAGCCACACAATCCCCTAACTGTTTGAGGCATGTGTCTCATGTCAACAAACAATGCTACACAATCCCATAACTGTCTGAGGCATGTGTCTGATTTCAACAAACAAAGCTCTTCAATCACCTAGCTGTCTGAGGTATGTGTCTCATGTCAACAAAGCTACACAATCACCTAACTGTCTGAGGCATGTGTCTCATGTCAACAAAGCTACACAATCGCCTAACTGTCTGAGGTAGGTGTCTCATGTCAAGAAAACAAAGCTACACAATCCCCTAACTGTCTGAGGCATGTGTCTCATGTCAACAAACAAAGCTACACAATCCCCTAACTGTCTGAGGAATGTGTCTCATGTCAACAAACAAAGCTACACAATCCCCTAACTGTCTGAGGCATGTGTCTCATGTCAACAAAGCTACACAATCGCCTAACTGACTTCTATAGGTGTGTGTCTCATGTCAACAAAGCTACACAATCGCCTAACTGACTTCTATAGGTGTGTGTCTCATGTCAACAAAGCTACACAATCGCCTAACTGACTTCTATAGGTGTGTGTCTCATGTCAACAAACAATGCTACACAATCGCCTAACTGACTTCTATAGGTGTGTGCCTCATGTCAACAAACAATGGTACACAATTGCCTAACTGACTTCTATAGGTGTGTGTCTCATGTCAACAAACAATGCTACACAATCGCCTAACTGACTTCTATAGGTGTGTGCCTCATGTCAACAAACAATGCTACACAATCCCCTAACTGTCTGAGGTATGTGTCTCATGTCAACAAACAAAGCTACACAATTGCCTAACTGACTTCTATAGGTGTGTGTCTCGTGTCAACAAACAATGCTACACAATCCCCTAACCGTCTGAGGTATGTGTCTCATGTCAACAAACAAAGCTACACAATCACCTAACTGTCTGAGGCATGTGTCTCATGTCAACAAACAAAGCTACACAATCCCCTAACTGTCTGAGGCATGTGTCTGATTTCAACAAACAAAGCTCTACAATCACCTAACTGTCTGAGGTATGTGTCTCATGTCAACAAAGCTACACAATCACCTAACTGTCTGAGGCATGTGTCTCATGTCAACAAACAATGCTACACAATCTCCTAACTGTCTGAGGCATGTGTCTGATTTCAACAAAGCTCTACAATCACCTAACTGTCTGAGGTATGTGTCTCATGTCAACAAACAATGCTACACAATCGCCTAACTGTCTGAGGCATGTGTCTCATGTCAACAAAGCTACACAATCGCCTAACTGTCTGAGGCATGTGTCTTATGTCAACAAAGCTACACAATCGCCTAACTGTCTGAGGCATGTGTCTCATGTCAACAAACAAAGCTACACAATCGCCTAACTGACTGAGGCATGTGTTTCATGTCAACAAATAAAGCTACACAATCGCCTAACTGTCTGAGGCATGTGTCTCATGTCAACAAACAAAGCTACACAATCCCCTAACTGTCTGAGGAATGTGTCTCATGTCAACAAACAATGCTACACAATCCCCTAACTGTCTGAGGCATGTGTCTCATGTCAACAAAGCTACACAATCACCTAACTGTCTGAGGCATGTATCTCATGTCAACAAACAGAGCTACACAATCGCCTAACTGTCTGAGGCATGTGTCTCATGTCAACAAACAAAGCTACACAATCGCCTAACTGACTGAGGCATGTGTCTCATGTCAAGAAAACAAAGCTACACAATCCCCTAACTGTCTGAGGCATGTGTCTCATGTCAAGAAAACAAAGCTACACAATCCCCTAACTGTCTGAGGCATGTGTCTCATGTCAACAAACAAAGCTACACAATCACCTAACTGTCTGAGGTATGTGTCTCATGTCAACAAACAATGCTACACAATCCCCTAACTGTCTGAGGCATGTGTCTCATGTCAACAAACAAAGCTACACAATCGCCTAACTGTCTGAGGAATGTGTCTCATGTCAACAAAGCTACACAATCACCTAACTGTCTGAGGCATGTGTCTCATGTCAACAAAGCTACACAATCGCCTAACTGACTTCTATAAGTGTGTGTCTCATGTCAACAAAGCTACACAATCACCAGCTGACTGAGGCATGTGTCTCATGTCAACAAAGCTACACAATCGCCTAACTGACTTCTATAGGTGGTGTCTCATGTCAACAAAGCTACACAATCGCCTAACTGACTTCTATAGGTGTGTGTCTCATGTCAACAAACAATGCTACACAATCGCCTAACTGACTTAGAACTGTAGGTGTGTGTCTCATGTCAACAAACAATGCTACACACTCGCCTAACTGACTTCTATAGGTGTGTGCCTCATGTCAACAAACAATTGTACAAAATTGCCTAACTGACTTCTATAGGTGTGTGTCTCGTGTCAACAAACAATGCTACACAATCCCCTAACTGTCTGAGGCATGTGTCTCATGTCAACACACAATGCTACACAATCCCCTAACTGTCTGAGGTATGTGTCTCATGTCAACAGACAATGCTACACAATCCCCTAACTGTCTGAGGTATGTGTCTCATGTCAACACACAATGCTACACAATCTGTAAGATGTGTCTCAACAAAGTGTATGCATTGATAATTGAGGCTTAATGCCATGCCATGCAAAATGTAGTTATACATTATAACTGATTGGGTGTCATGTCAGATTACAGGGTTATGCATTGCCTATTACCCAAACGCATAGGCCGATCAGTAGGCTTGGGTGTAAGTTGATATTTTTAACCAACGTGTTACGTGTATATATAATAACATTGTGGCCTGGTCTGTGTAGTGATCCTAGCTTACATGTGTATTTGTAATACATGTAGCGAGACATGTTTACTTTTTTCATTATTTCATTCCGTCGTTCAAACCACTTGCCCCTCGCTGCAGTGTGTTCGAATCCCATTGGTAGTGTCGAAATTCTAATTCTTTCAAGAGAGGAAGCTATCCAGCTGGTTAGAAGATGAACAATGGTTCTACCAAGGTGCCCCGTCCTTCCCTGAAGTACTGTTCGGAGTGGCACCCGGGGCGGGGGGGTGCTCCACCAGTAATAGGGTCATTCCGTGTCAAATCACCCAATGAGGTAAACCGTACCCCCTTCGATTTTGCTGAAATTGATATGCTCATTTCAGCTGAAAAATCTGATATTCCAAATTGTAGCTTCATCGGACGAACGGTTCCTGAGATACGGCCAACCCAATTTTTAAAAGTAATAGCTGCATAATAACCCTAAAAACTGATTGAAGCACACATTGAAATATCCACTGTTCAATAATGACGCACAACGTTCAAACACCGCGGTTCAAAATGATGTCATATCTGATTTTCACAGGTCAAAACTTGGGAGCTCGGGCTAAACGCGAACACTGAATGGCAGTTACCAAGCTGAATGAGGCTTACACATTGTAGGTGTCATTGTAGGTGTCATTGTAGATAACAGTGTAGCTGGGTCGTCGTCCCGTGGTAGTCTGGTAGAGCGTCTCAATTTGGAATCAAACGGTCCCAGGTTCAATACTCGGTCAGGCCACGTAAATAGTGTCATTGATGATTGAGCAATGCACCTCACACACATTGTTTAGTACTGGTTAACCGCTTAGGTCGGCTAAGTCTACCCAGGGAAATCATGTCTAGGTCCCCCGCAATGGTTTTGGCAATATACAATGTACACACGCTCTGTGTGAGGTTTGGGTGTCAGGGTAGATTACAGGGTCTGGAGTAGGTACTCGTGTATGTGCCTGAAATACGTGACACCCAGGATCTTACTCCACCAACTTGGCACCCAGGATCTTACTCCACAAACATGGCACCCCGGATCTTACTCCACCAATGTGGCACCCCGGATCTTACTCCACAAACGTGGCACCCTGGGTTCTTACTCCACCAACATGGCACCCCGGATCTTACTCCACAAACGTGGCACCCCGGATCTTACTCCACCAACGTGGCACCCCGGGTTCTTACTCCACAAACATGGCACCCCGGATCTTACTCCACAAACGTGACACCCTGGATCTTACTCCACAAACGTGACACCCGGGATCTTACTCCACGAATGTGACACCCATTAGCTGGAAGACAAGTTTGTCATATTACCTACACTGTAAGCAGCCGGTGCAACTTTAAACCCTGAAAACAAACAAAATAGTGCTTAGGTTTGGTAAAACCAAAAACATGCAAATTACAGCACGTTTTGTAAGTGGCTATAATATTAATAAGTCATGAAGTATTGAGTTCACATTCTAGTGCCGAGAGATTAAAAGTTTACTGTAATGTGACTGTATGGGATAGGGAATCGTCAGTATGCAGTATTCAAGTGTTCATTTCCTAGAGTAGTTTTTTTATTTGTGGAAAGAACTACTGTGTGTTGTTTGCCTTTCCTCTGTTCTATTGATTAGGTTTTCTCTCAGAGTGACTAGTGTGACAAGCCATGTGGAGAGTATCTAGTAATGAAGTTAGGGGGAAGGAAACGTTAGTTGCAGGTTGATTGATAAATTAATGTTTACAGGGAGAATTATTTCATTTGTGCAACAGGGGGTGGGGGATCTATTTCCCCTTGTAGAACAAAAGGGACATGAGCTTTTATTTCACTTGAATGTACAATGGTGAAGCTTTTATTTCACCCAAGGGTAAGGCTTCTATTTTACCCAAGTGGTGGATCTTCTATTTCACGGAGGGGGTGGGGGTATTCTACAAGATGTGGGAGGAGCTTCTATTTCATCCTTGTGGGAGGAGCTTCTATTTCATCAGTGTGGGAGGAGCTTCTATTTTATCCTTGTGGGAGGAGCTTCTACATGTATTTCATCCTTGTGGGAGGAGCTTCTATTTCATCCTTGTGGGAGGAGCTTCTATTTCAGCCTTGTGGGAGGAACTTCTACTTCATCCTTGTGGGAGGAGCTTCTATTTCATCCTTGTGGGAGGAGCTTCTATTTCATCCTTGTGGGAGGAGCTTCTATTTCATCCTTGTGGGAGGAACTTCTACATGTATTTCATCCTTGTGGGAGGAGCTTCTATTTCATCCTTGTGGGAGGAGCTTCTATTTCATCCTTGTGGGAGCTTCTACATGTATTTAATCCTTGTGGGAGCAGCTTCTATTTCATCCTTGTAGGAGGAGCTTCTACATGTATTTCATCCTTGTGGGAGGAGCTTCTACATGTATTTCATCCTTGTGGGAGGAGCTTCTATTACATCCTTGTTGGGAGGAGCTTCTATTACATCCTTGTATTTCATCCTTGTGGGAGGAGCTTCTATTTCAGCCTTGTGGGAGGAACTTCTATTTCACGACAGATGGAGGAGCTTCTACATGTATTTAATCCAAGGCAGATGATCTTCTATCTCAGGGGGAGGGGAAGAGGACTATTTCTCCCACAAGTTTCTATTTCAAATGGGGGAATAGGTAGGAGCTTCTATTATCCCAATGGGGATGAGCGCGCTCGCTCGCTCATATGGTTCGCCGGAGACGAGGGTAAATAAGCTCAATCATCACCTATGTGGGGGTTATTTCACTTGAGTGGGCAAGTGTATACAGTCAAACCTGTGTTAGTGGTCACCTCCATTAAGTAACCAACCTGTATTAAGCAGCCACTCCAAATTGCCAATATCTTGTTTTGCTATGTATTTCTCCTCTATTAAGCAGCCACCTGTGCTAAGCAGCCACATTTTGTGAATCCCTTGGCCAGCTACTTGAGACATGTTTGACTGTATTTCTTTTCACTAATTGGCAGAAATAGAAATTCTACCTCTAAAGTTGAAATAAGTTTAGATTTGTTTTGTCGATGTACATACTGTACATTAAGCTCTTCTTTTCATTTAACAAGGCTACATTGAGAAAATTCCTTCACAATGCACATAAATCTGTGGTTTATCCCTGATATAAACAGTTTTATTATGTATAGAAATGAAAAATATGCCACACTGCCTGTTGTTTCAGATTGTTGCACGTAAGACAGAAGATTTTTATAGGTGTTAATGGTGCTTTGTCTTTAATCTGATATCTTTTAGATAAGGGCATAATAATCTGTGTGTGTGTTGACCTCCCAGCTATTTGTTCACATGATGTATGACGTATGGTTGGTATAGTATAATAAATATATAAAATATACAAGTACTTCATACTGTTGTAGCAGTAATACTTAGTTTATACACATTTATTTTAGTTCGATTGCGAAACAAGTTCTTTCAACTTATATTAATCACTCTCGAGACCTCATTCCTGATGGAATCCATCGCCACGAGGGAGAGAGAAGAGGCAATGTGGAATTTAAATGCCTTGCTTGCCTAAGGGCACAATCGTAACGGCTCCAGCGGGGCTCATACTCCGGACCTTTCGCACCTGAAGCGAACGTGCATCCACTGCGCTATCACGACTTCCACAGTCTGGTTTCAGACCCCAGGGTTTCATTTAATATTTACTGGCTGGTTTGAGTGTAGATGTCAGACTCTGAGAGATACATTGTTCAGAGTCCAGAATGCCGTTTAACCCATTCAACACCAAGTAACTGACATGGACTGGTCCATGATATTTTTAAACCAATAAATTAATAACAAAATTACATTTGGATCAGTTCATTTATCAAAATGGGTAATTATTTTTCTAAAAATAGGTATATTACTTGAAAAAAGTGCAGATCCTGATGAGATGGCTCGTCATGAGCCGGCTCATCTGGATCTACACTTTTTTGTAAGCCAATTTAGAGGTCTGTGGTGTTGAAAGGGTTAATAACAGCATGTGTAACCCAGGCCAGTTTATGTCCCCGTCCAATAAACGTGGGTATACTTGGGTGTGCTGTTGTTAATGTTATGAAATACCGTACCAAGTGGGCTCAAGCCAACAACCAACACGTCTGATGCAAGTACACCTGTTGCAATGTTGCTAAAAATACCAGTTTTATAATTCATCAAATCTCTCCCCCCCCCACCCCCGTGTTTTATACAACGCTATTAAAGTTGCCTGATCAATATGGTTTATCATTTCTCAAGCACTTCTATAGATACAGTTTATTGCATTTTGACATCGTTCGTATAATAAAAAATAGTCTTTTTATACCGTTTATTTTTAAAATGAATACTTGTGCAGACTGATATATGTTAAATGTAGTGTGTGTATTGGTTTAGAATGAGTGTCGAATTACAGTGTAGTGTCTGTAGTGATGTATAGAGAGAGATGCTACAGTGTAGTGTAGGTAGTGATGTAGACAGAGATGCTACAGTGTAGTGTCTGTAGTGATGTATAGAGAGAGATGCTACAGTGTAGTGTATGTAGTGATGTAGACAGAGATGCTACAGTGTAGTGTCTGTAATGATGTAGACAGAGATGCTACAGTGTAGTGTATGTAGTGATGTATAGAGAGATGCTACAGTGTAGTGTATGTAGTGATGTAGACAGAGATGCTACAGTGTAGTGTATGTAGTGATGTATAGACAGAGATGCTACAGTGTAGTGTATGTAGTGATGTATAGACAGAGATGCTAAAGTGTAGTGTATGTAGTAATGTAGACAGAGATGCTACAGTGTAGTGTATGTAGTGATGTATAGACAGAGATGCTACAGTATAGTGTATGTAGTGATGTATAGACATATATGCTACAGTGTAGTGTATGTAGTGATGTATAGACAGAGATGCTACAGTGTAGTGTATGTAGTGATGTATAGACAGAGATGCTACAGTGTAGTGTATGTAGTGATGTATAGACATATATGCTACAGTGTAGTGTATGTAGTGATGTATAGACAGAGATGCTACAGTGTAGTGTATGTAGTGATGTATAGACAGAGATGCTACAGTGTAGTGTCTGTAGTGATGTAGACAGAGATGCTACAGTGTAGTGTCTGTAGTGATGTAAACAGAGATGCTACAGTGTAGTGTATGTAGTGATGTAAACAGAGATGCTACAGTGTAGTGTATGTAGTGATGTAGACAGAGATGCTACAGTGTAGTGTATGTAGTGATGTATAGACAGAGATGCTACAGTGTAGTGTCTGTAGTGATGTAGACAGAAATGCTACAGTGTAGTGTATGTAGTGATGTATAGACAGATATAATACAGTATAGTGTATGTAGTGATATAGACAGAGATGCTACAGTGTAGTGTATGTAGTGATGTAGACAGAGATGCTACAGTGTAGTGTATGTAGTGATGTATAGAGAGATGCTACAGTGTAGTGTATGTAGTGATGTATAGACATAGATGCTACAGTGTAGTGTATGTAGTGATGTATATACATATATGCTACAGTGTAGTGTATGTAGTGATGTAGACAGAGATGCTACAATGTAGTGTATGTAGTGATGTATAGACAGAGATGCTACAGTGTAGTGTATGTAGTGATGTAGACAGAGATGCTACAGTGTAGTGTATGTAGTGATGTATAGACAGAGATACTACAGTGTAGTGTATGTAGTGATGTAGACAGATATGCTACAGTGTAGTGTATGTAGTGATGTATAGATAGAGATGCTACAGTGTAGTGTCTGTAGTGATGTAGGCAGAGATGCTACAGTGTAGTGTATGTAGTGATGTATAGACAGAGATGCTACAGTGTAGTGTATGTAGTGATGTATAGACAGAGATGCTACAGTGTAGTGTATGTAGTGATGTATAGACAGAGATGCTACAGTGTAGTGTATGTAGTGATGTATAGACAGAGATGCTACAGTGTAGTGTATGTAGTGATGTATAGACAGAGATGCTACAGTGTAGTGTATGTAGTGATGTATAGACAGAGATGCTACAGTGTAGTGTATGTAGTGATGTAGACAGAGATGCTACAGTGTAGTGTATGTAGTGATGTAGACAGAGATGCTACAGTGTAGTGTATGTAGTGATGTAGACAGAGATGCTACAGTGTAGTGTATGTAGTGATGTAGACAGAGATGCTACAGTGTAGTGTATGTAGTGATGTATAGACAGAGATGCTACAGTGTAGTGTATGTAGTGATGTATAGACAGAGATGCTACAGTGTAGTGTATGTAGTGATGTATAGACAGAGATGCTACAGTGTAGTGTATGTAGTGATGTATAGACAGAGATGCTACAGTGTAGTGTATGTAGTGATGTATAGACAGAGATGCTACAGTGTAGTGTATGTAGACAGAGATGCTACAGTGTAGTGTATGTAGTGATGTATAGACAGAGATGCTACAGTGTAGTGTATGTAGTGATGTAGACAGAGATGCTACAGTGTAGTGTATGTAGTGATGTAGACAGAGATGCTACAGTGTAGTGTATGTAGTGATGTAGACAGAGATGCTACAGTGTAGTGTATGTAGTGATGTAGACAGAGATGCTACAGTGTAGTGTATGTAGTGATGTAGACAGAGATGCTACAGTGTAGTGTATGTAGTGATGTATAGACAGAGATGCTACAGTGTAGTGTATGTAGTGATGTAGACAGAGATGCTACAGTGTAGTGTATGTAGTGATGTATAGACAGAGATGCTACAGTGTAGTGTATGTAGTGATGTAGACAGAGATGCTACAGTGTAGTGTATGTAGTGATGTATGACAGAGATGCTACAGTGTAGTGTATGTAGTGATGTAGACAGAGATGCTACAGTGTAGTGTATGTAGTGATGTAGACAGAGATGCTACAGTGTAGTGTATGTAGTGATGTATAGACAGAGATGCTACAGTGTAGTGTATGTAGTGATGTATAGACAGAGATGCTACAGTGTAGTGTATGTAGTGATGTATAGCAGAGATGCTACAGTGTAGTGTATGTAGTGATGTATAGACAGAGATGCTACAGTGTAGTGTATGTAGTGATGTATAGACAGAGATGCTACAGTGTAGTGTATGTAGTGATGTAGACAGAGATGCTACAGTGTAGTGTATGTAGTGATGTAGACAGAGATGCTACAGTGTAGTGTATGTAGTGATGTAGACAGAGATGCTACAGTGTAGTGTATGTAGTGATGTATAGACAGAGATGCTACAGTGTAGTGTATGTAGTGATGTATAGACAGAGATGCTACAGTGTAGTGTATGTAGTGATGTAGACAGAGATGCTACAGTGTAGTGTATGTAGTGATGTAGACAGAGATGCTACAGTGTAGTGTATGTAGTGATGTATAGACAGAGATGCTACAGTGTAGTGTATGTAGTGATGTATAGACAGAGATGCTACAGTGTAGTGTATGTAGTGATGTATAGACAGAGATGCTACAGTGTAGTGTATGTAGTGATGTAGACAGAGATGCTACAGTGTAGTGTATGTAGTGATGTAGACAGAGATGCTACAGTGTAGTGTATGTAGTGATGTAGACAGAGATGCTACAGTGTAGTGTATGTAGTGATGTATAGACAGAGATGCTACAGTGTAGTGTATGTAGTGATGTATAGACAGAGATGCTACAGTGTAGTGTATGTAGTGATGTAGACAGAGATGCTACAGTGTAGTGTATGTAGTGATGTAGACAGAGATGCTACAGTGTAGTGTATGTAGTGATGTAGACAGATGCTACAGTGTAGTGTATGTAGTGATGTATAGACAGAGATGCTACAGTGTAGTGTATGTAGTGATGTATAGACAGAGATGCTACAGTGTAGTGTATGTAGTGATGTATAGACAGAGATGCTACAGTGTAGTGTATGTAGTGATGTAGACAGAGATGCTACAGTGTAGTGTATGTAGTGATGTAGACAGAGATGCTACAGTGTAGTGTATGTAGTGATGTATAGACAGAGATGCTACAGTGTAGTGTATGTAGTGATGTATAGACAGAGATGCTACAGTGTAGTGTATGTAGTGATGTAGACAGAGATGCTACAGTGTAGTGTATGTAGTGATGTAGACAGAGATGCTACAGTGTAGTGTATGTAGTGATGTAGACAGAGATGCTACAGTGTAGTGTATGTAGTGATGTATAGACAGAGATGCTACAGTGTAGTGTATGTAGTGATGTATAGACAGAGATGCTACAGTGTAGTGTATGTAGTGATGTAGACAGAGATGCTACAGTGTAGTGTATGTAGTGATGTAGACAGAGATGCTACAGTGTAGTGTATGTAGTGATGTAGACAGAGATGCTACAGTGTAGTGTATGTAGTGATGTAGACAGAGATGCTACAGTGTAGTGTATGTAGTGATGTAGACAGAGATGCTACAGTGTAGTGTATGTAGTGATGTATAGACAGAGATGCTACAGTGTAGTGTATGTAGTGATGTAGACAGAGATGCTACAGTGTAGTGTATGTAGTGATGTAGACAGAGATGCTACAGTGTATGTATGTAGTGTATGTAGTGATGTAGACAGAGATGCTACAGTGTAGTGTATGTAGTGATGTATAGACAGAGATGCTACAGAGAAAGATGCTACAGTGTAGTGTTGTAGTGATGTAGACAGAGATGCTACAGTGTAGTGTATGTAGTGATGTATAGACAGAGATGCTACAGTGTAGTGTATGTAGTGATGTAGACAGAGATGCTACAGTGTAGTGTATGTAGTGATGTATAGACAGATGCTACAGTGTAGTGTATGTAGTGATGTAGACAGAGATGCTACAGTGTAGTGTATGTAGTGATGTATAGACAGAGATGCTACAGTGTAGTGTATGTAGTGATGTAGACAGAGATGCTACAGTGTAGTGTATGTAGTGATGTAGACAGAGATGCTACAGTGTAGTGTATGTAGTGATGTATAGACAGAGATGCTACAGTGTAGTGTATGTAGTGATGTAGACAGAGATGCTACAGTGTAGTGTATGTAGTGATGTAGACAGAGATGCTACAGTGTAGTGTATGTAGTGATGTAGACAGAGATGCTACAGTGTAGTGTATGTAGTGATGTATAGACAGAGATGCTACAGTGTAGTGTATGTAGTGATGTAGACAGAGATGCTACAGTGTAGTGTATGTAGTGATGTATAGACAGAGATGCTACAGTGTAGTGTATGTAGTGATGTAGACAGAGATGCTACAGTGTAGTGTATGTAGTGATGTAGACAGAGATGCTACAGTGTAGTGTATGTAGTGATGTAGACAGAGATGCTACAGTGTAGTGTATGTAGTGATGTAGACAGAGATGCTACAGTGTAGTGATGTAGTGATGTAGACAGAGATGCTACAGTGTAGTGTATGTAGTGATGTAGACAGAGATGCTACAGTGTAGTGTATGTAGTGATGTAGACAGAGATGCTACAGTGTAGTGTATGTAGTGATGTAGACAGAGATGCTACAGTGTAGTGTATGTAGTGATGTAGACAGAGATGCTACAGTGTAGTGTATGTAGTGATGTAGACAGAGATGCTACAGTGTAGTGTATGTAGTGATGTAGACAGAGATGCTACAGTGTAGTGTTGTAGTGATGTAGTGTGTAGACAGAGATGCTACAGTGTAGTGTATGTAGTGATGTAGACAGAGATGCTACAGTGTAGTGTATGTAGTGATGTAGACAGAGATGCTACAGTGTAGTGTATGTAGTGATGTAGATATTGTGTGTGTGGGTGTTGTGTGTGTGTGGACAGAGATGCTACAGTGTAGTGTATGTAGTGATGACAGAGATGCTACAGTGTAGTGTATGTAGTGATGTAGACAGAGATGCTATGTAGTGTATGTAGTGATGTAGTGTAGTGTGTATAGACAGAGATGCTACAGTGTAGTGTATGTAGTGATGTAGACAGAGATGCTACAGTGTAGTGTATGTAGTGATGTATAGACAGAGATGCTACAGTGTAGTGTATGTAGTGATGTAGACAGAGATGCTACAGTGTAGTGTATGTAGTGATGTATAGACAGAGATGCTACAGTGTAGTGTATGTAGTGATGTAGACAGAGATGCTACAGTGTAGTGTATGTAGTGATGTATAGACAGAGATGCTACAGTGTAGTGTATGTAGTGATGTATAGACAGAGATGCTACAGTGTAGTGTATGTAGTGATGTATAGACAGAGATGCTACAGTGTAGTGTATGTAGTGATGTATAGACAGAGATGCTACAGTGTAGTGTATGTAGTGATGTATAGACAGAGATGCTACAGTGTAGTGTATGTAGTGATGTATAGACAGAGATGCTACAGTGTAGTGTATGTAGTGATGTAGACAGAGATGCTACAGTGTAGTGTATGTAGTGATGTAGACAGAGATGCTACAGTGTAGTGTATGTAGTGATGTAGACAGAGATGCTACAGTGTAGTGTATGTAGTGATGTAGACAGAGATGCTACAGTGTAGTGTATGTAGTGATGTATAGACAGAGATGCTACAGTGTAGTGTATGTAGTGATGTAGACAGAGATGCTACAGTGTAGTGTATGTAGTGATGTATAGACAGAGATGCTACAGTGTAGTGTATGTAGTGATGTAGACAGAGATGCTACAGTGTAGTGTATGTAGTGATGTAGACAGATGCTACAGTGTAGTGTATGTAGTGATGTATAGACAGAGATGCTACAGTGTAGTGTATGTAGTGATGTATAGACAGAGATGCTACAGTGTAGTGTATGTAGTGATGTATAGACAGAGATGCTACAGTGTAGTGTATGTAGTGATGTAGACAGAGATGCTACAGTGTAGTGTATGTAGTGATGTATAGACAGAGATGCTACAGTGTAGTGTATGTAGTGATGTATAGACAGAGATGCTACAGTGTAGTGTATGTAGTGATGTAGACAGATGCTACAGTGTAGTGTATGTAGTGGTGTATAGACAGAGATGCTACAGTGTAGTGTATGTAGTGGTGTAGACAGAGATGCTACAGTGTAGTGTATGTAGTGATGTAGACAGAGATGCTACAGTGTAGTGTATGTAGTGATGTAGACAGAGATGCTACAGTGTAGTGTATGTAGTGATGTAGACAGAGATGCTACAGTGTAGTGCTACAGTGTAGTGTATGTAGTGATGTAGACAGAGATGCTACAGTGTAGTGTATGTAGTGATGTATAGACAGAGATGCTACAGTGTAGTGTAGGTGATGTATGCTACAGTGTAGTGTATGTAGTGATGTAGACAAGATGCTACAGTGTAGTGTCTGTAGTGATGTAGACAGAGATGCTACAGTGTAGTGTATGTAGTGTGGTGTATAGACAGATATGCTACAGTGTAGTGTATGTAGTGATGTAGACAGAGATGCTACAGTGTAGTGTATGTAGTGATGTGATAGACAGATGCTACAGTGTAGTGTATGTAGTGATGTAGACAGAGATGCTACAGTGTAGTGTATGTAGTGATGTATAGACAGAGATGCTACAGTGTAGTGTATGTAGTGATGTAGACAGAGATGCTACAGTGTAGTGTATGTAGTGATGTAGACAGAGATGCTACAGTGTGTGTATGTAGTGATGTATAGACAGAGATGCTACAGTGTAGTGTATGTAGTGATGTAGACAGAGATGCTACAGTGTAGTGTATGTAGTGATGTAGACAGAGATGCTACAGTGTAGTGTATGTAGTGATGTATAGACAGAGATGCTACAGTGTAGTGTATGTAGTGATGTAGACAGAGATGCTACAGTGTAGTGTATGTAGTGATGTAGACAGAGATGCTACAGTGTAGTGTATGTAGTGATGTATGACAGAGATGCTACAGTGTAGTGTATGTAGTGATGTATAGACAGAGATGCTACAGTGTAGTGTATGTAGTGATGTAGACAGAGATGCTACAGTGTAGTGTATGTAGTGATGTATAGACAGAATTACAGTTAGTGTATGTAGTGATTAGACAGATGCTACAGTGTAGTGTATGTAGTGATGTAGACAGAGATGCTACAGTGTAGTGTATGTAGTGATGTATAGAGAGATGCTACAGTGTAGTGTATGTAGTGATGTATGACAGAGATGCTACAGTGTAGTGTATGTAGTGATGTATATACATAGATGCTACAGTGTAGTGTATGTAGTGATGTAGACAGAGATGCTACAGTGTAGTGTATGTAGTGATGTATAGACAGAGATGCTACAGTGTAGTGTATGTAGTGATGTAGACAGAGATGCTACAGTGTAGTGTATGTAGTGATGTAAGACAGAGATGCTACAGTGTAGTGTATGTAGTGATGTAGACAGAGATGCTACAGTGTAGTGTATGTAGTGATGTAGACAGAGATGCTACAGTGTAGTGTATGTAGTGATGTAGACAGAGATGCTACAGTGTAGTGTATGTAGTGATGTAGACAGAGATGCTACAGTGTAGTGTATGTAGTGATGTAGACAGAGATGCTACAGTGTAGTGTATGTAGTGATGTATAGACAGAGATGCTACAGTGTAGTGTATGTAGTGATGTAGACAGAGATGCTACAGTGTAGTGTATGTAGTGATGTAAGACAGAGATGCTACAGTGTAGTGTATGTAGTGATGTAGACAGAGATGCTACAGTGTAGTGTATGTAGTGTGTAGATGCTACAGTGTAGTGTATGTAGTGATGTAGACAGAGATGCTACAGTGTAGTGTATGTAGTGATGTATAGACAGAGATGCTACAGTGTAGTGTATGTAGTGATGTAGACAGAGATGCTACAGTGTAGTGTATGTAGTGATGTATAGACAGAGATGCTACAGTGTAGTGTATGTAGTGATGTAGACAGAGATGCTACAGTGTAGTGTATGTAGTGATGTAGACAGAGATGCTACAGTGTAGTGTATGTAGTGATGTATAGACAGAGATGCTACAGTGTAGTGTATGTAGTGATGTAGACAGAGATGCTACAGTGTAGTGTATGTAGTGATGTAGACAGAGATGCTACAGTGTAGTGGTAGTGTATGTAGTGATGTATAGACAGAGATGCTACAGTGTAGTGTATGTAGTGATGTAGACAGAGATGCTACAGTGTAGTGTATGTAGTGATGTAGACAGAGATGCTACAGTGTAGTGTATGTAGTGATGTATATACAGATATGCTACAGTGTAGTGTATGTAGTGATGTAGACAGAGATGCTACAGTGTAGTGTATGTAGTGATGTATAGACAGAGATGCTACAGGACAAATGCTACAGTGTAGTGTTGTAGTGATGTAGACAGAAATGCTACAGTGTATTGTATGTAGTGATGTATAGACAGAGATGCTACAGTGTAGTGTATGTAGTGATGTAGACAGAGATGCTACAGTGTAGTGTATGTAGTGATGTAGACAGAGATGCTACAGTGTAGTGTATGTAGTGATGTATAGACAGAGATGCTACAGTGTAGTGTATGTAGTGATGTATAGACAGAGATGCTACAGTGTAGTGTATGTAGTGATGTAGACAGAGATGCTACAGTGTAGTGTATGTAGTGATGTAGACAGAGATGCTACAGTGTAGTGTATGTAGTGATGTATAGACAGAGATGCTACAGTGTAGTGTATGTAGTGATGTAGACAGAGATGCTACAGTGTAGTGTATGTAGTGATGTAGACAGAGATGCTACAGTGTAGTGTATGTAGTGATGTATAGACAGAGATGCTACAGTGTAGTGTATGTAGTGATGTATAGACAGAGATGCTACAGTGTAGTGTATGTAGTGATGTAGACAGAGATGCTACAGTGTAGTGTATGTAGTGGTGTATAGACAGAGATGCTACAGTGTAGTGTATGTAGTGATGTAGACAGAGATGCTACAGTGTAGTGTATGTAGTGATGTAGACAGAGATGCTACAGTGTAGTGTATGTAGTGGTGTAGACAGAGATGCTACAGTGTAGTGCATGTAGTGATGTAGACAGAGATGCTACAGTGTAGTGATGTAGTGTGTAGACAGAGATGCTACAGTGTAGTGTATGTAGTGATGTAGACAGAGATGCTACAGTGTAGTGCATGTAGTGATGTAGACAGAGATGCTACAGTGTAGTGTAATGTATTGTAGACAGAGATGCTACAGTGTAGTGTATGTGTATTAGACAGAGATGCTACAGTGTAGTGTATGTAGTGATGTAGACAGAGATGCTACAGTGTAGTGTGTAGTGATGTAGACAGAGATGCTACAGTGTAGTGTGGTGTGTGTGTGTGTGTGTGTGTGTGTGTGTGTGTGTGTGGTGTGTGTGTGTATGTAGTGATGTATGTAGTGATGTAGACAGAGATGCTACAGTGTAGTGCATGTAGTGATGTAGACAGAGATGCTACAGTGTAGTGCATGTAGTGATGTATAGACAGAGATGCTACAGTGTAGTGTATGTAGTGGTGTAGACAAAGATGCTACAGTGTAGTGTCTGTAGTGATGTAGACAGAGATGCTACAGTGTAGTGTATGTAGTGTGGTGTATAGACAGATATGCTACAGTGTAGTGTATGTAGTGATGTAGACAGAGATGCTACAGTGTAGTGTATGTAGTGTGGTGTATAGACAGATGCTACAGTGTAGTGTATGTAGTGATGTAGACAGAGATGCTACAATGTAGTGTATGTAGTGGTGTATAGACAGAGATGCTACAGTGTAGTGTATGTAGTGATGTAGACAGAGATGCTACAGTGTAGTGTATGTAGTGATGTAGACAGAGATGCTACAGTGTTGTGTATGTAGTGGTGTATAGACAGAGATGCTACAGTGTAGTGTATGTAGTGATGTAGACAGAGATGCTACAGTGTAGTGTATGTAGTGATGTAGACAGAGATGCTACAGTGTAGTGTATGTAGTGATGTAGACAGAGATGCTACAGTGTAGTGTATGTAGTGATGTATAGACAGAGATGCTACTGTGTAGTGTATGTAGTGATGTAGACAGAGATGCTACAGTGTAGTGTATGTAGTGGTGTATAGACAGAGATGCTACATTGTAGTGTATGTAGTGGTGTAGACAGAGATGCTACAGTGTAGTGTATGTAGTGATGTAGACAGAGATGCTACAGTGTAGTGTATGTAGTGGTGTAGACAGAGATGCTACAGTGTAGTGCATGTAGTGATGTAGACAGAGATGCTACAGTGTAGTGCATGTAGTGATGTAGACAGAGATGCTACAGTGTAGTGTATGTAGTGATGTAGACAGAGATGCTACAGTGTAGTGCATGTAGTGATGTAGACAGAGATGCTACAGTGTAGTGCATGTAGTGATGTAGACAGAGATGCTACAGTGTAGTGTCTGTAGTGATGTAGACAGAGATGCTACAGTGTAGTGTATGTAGTGATGTAGACAGAGATGCTACAGTGTAGTGCATGTAGTGATGTAGACAGAGATGCTACAGTGTAGTGTCTGTAGTGGTGTAGACAGAGATGCTACAGTGTAGTGTGTTGGTGTGTGTGTGTGTAGTGATGTAGACAGAGATGCTACAGTGTAGTGCATGTAGTGATGTAGACAGAGATGCTACAGTGTAGTGTTGTAGTGATGTAGACAGAGATGCTACAGTGTAGTGTAATGTAGACAGAGATGCTACAGTGTAGTGTATGTAGTGATGTAGACAGAGATGCTACAGTGTAGTGCATGTAGTGATGTAGACAGAGATGCTACAGTGTAGTGTCTGTAGTGATGTAGACAGAGATGCTACAGTGTAGTGTATGTAGTGATGTAGACAGAGATGCTACAGTGTAGTGATGTAGTGATGTATATACAGAGATGCTACAGTGTAGTGTATGTAGTGATGTATAGACAGAGATGCTACATGTAGTGTATGTAGTGATGACAGAGATGCTACAGTGTAGTGCATGTAGTGATGTAGACAGAGATGCTACAGTGTAGTGCATGTAGTGATGTATAGACAGAGATGCTACAGTGTAGTGTATGTAGTGGTCTAGACAGAGATGCTACAGTGTAGTGTCTGTAGTGATGTAGACAGAGATGCTACAGTGTAGTGTATGTAGTGTGGTGTATAGACAGATATGCTACAGTGTAGTGTATGTAGTGATGTAGACAGAGATGTTACAGTGTAGTGTATGTAGTGTGGTGTATAGACAGATGCTACAGTGTAGTGTATGTAGTGATGTAGACAGAGATGCTACAGTGTAGTGTATGTAGTGATGTAGACAGAGATACTACAGTGTAGTGTATGTAGTGATGTAGACAGAGATGCTACAGTGTAGTGTATGTAGTGGTGTAGACAGAGATGCTACAGTGTAGTGTCTGTAGTGATGTAGACAGAGATGCTACATTGTAGTGTATGTAGTGTGTATAGACAGAGATGCTACAGTGTAGTGTCTGTAGTGATGTAGACAGAGATGCTACAGTGTAGTGTATGTAGTGATGTATAGAGATGCTACAGTGTAGTGTATGTAGTGATGTAGACATAGATGCTACAGTGTAGTGTATGTAGTGATGTATAGAGATGCTACAGTGTAGTGTATGTAGTGGAGTTTGATTAATGTGTCAGGCTTGTACTGTGCAGCGTGTACCTTCTATAGAGAACAGTGATTTTGTCACTGTTAAATTTAATACAGGTGTGTTGTATAATTATGTATGTCATCAAGACTAGTTTTCATTTCGTTCTGAGAAGTTAGTAGTGGTTATGTGTCAACGGTAATATATATCTAGTGTTACAATCCAATGCTCTACATGTATATAGATATTCCCAATTTGAAAGAATGTACATAGCATACTGTGAATACATGCACAGGCCCGTAGCCGGCATTTTTATGGGGGGGTCGTTTAGATGTCCAGAAGGGATATCTCGGTCCTGCTCGCACTGCCCCCCCCCCCTGAACATTTTGAAATCTAGATGGTCTGAAACGCAAGTTCCTGCATTCTTGGCAATGACGTAGCACATAATACGGCAAAATTATTTGATTTAATATAGACCATATATGCCAAAGGATGTCTGAGAATGTTCGGACATATATGTAATGTTCAATTACCTGTGCATTGACATAAATCTCCAAGCCACCACTTGTGTTGATGAGAATGTTTGGACATATATGTAACAATTACCTGTGCATTGACATAAATCTCCAAGTCACCACTTGTGTTGATGAGAATGTTCGGCCATTACTGTATTATTATAAAATATTATTGTATATATTTATTGTAAGGTTATTATCATTATTATTATAATACCAGAAAAGTGCTTAACATTAATTTAGCATAGTAAGACATTTTTTACAATATACATTATAATAGTCAACATTAACTCATTCAACCCCAAGTATCTGACATGGACTGATGCGTGATATTTTCAGACCAATACATTAATAAGAAAATTACCTTTGGACCAGTTCATTTATCAAAATGGGTAATTTTATCTAAAAATAGTAATAATTATTACTGGCAAAAAAGTGCAGATCCTGATGAGACGGCTCGTCACGAGCCGGCTCATCTGGATCTACACTTTTCATAAGCCTATTTAGAGGCCTGTGGGGTTGAAAGGGTTAAGGACAACAATTTTGTAGGAATAAAAAAAAAATGAAAACAATGTAAAATGTTTATCAAAAATATTAAGAAAAGTAGAAAAAGGAATAAAGGTTAAGAATTAAAATGCAAAATGCTATAGATACATCGTTAGATGGAACACACCAAACTAGTAGTGTCACTGTACATACATTACAGTAAATCAACAGTTGGTGTCACTGTACATACATTACAGTAAATCAACAGTTGGTGTCACTGTACATACATTACAATAAATCAACAGTTGGTGTCACTGTACATACATTACAATAAATCAACAGTTGGTGTCACTGTACATACATTACAATAAATCAACAGTTGGTGTCACTGTACATACATTACAGTAAAGCAACAGTTGGTGTCACTGTACATACATTACAGTAAATCAACAGTTGGTGTCACTGTACATACATTACAGTAAATCAACAATTGGTGTCACTGTACATACATTACAGTAAATCAACAGTTGGTGTCACTGTACATACATTACAGTAAATCAACAGTTTGGGAGCATGCTAGTTTAGATATGTCAATGCCCTTTAGTGATGTGCAGTTCATTTCCTAATTAGTTTATACAAATTATTTTAGCTCGATTGATAAACAAGTTCCCACAACTTATATTAATCACTCTTGGAGATCCACGAGGGAGAGAGAAGAGGCAATGTGGAATATAAATGCCTTGCCTATGGACACAATCATAACGGCTCCAGCGGAGTACAAACTACGGGCCTTTCGCACTTGAAGCGAACGCGCTACCAGTGCGCCATCACGACATCCATTTCCTAATCGTGCAATTACCAGCCAACTTTATGCTGGCTTTGGGTGTCTCGTTGACCATGCCCCAAGGACCATTTCCAGACAGTGTCTATAAGCTACATGTATTCATTCCAAGCTTTCATTACTAGTACAGAAGAAAATATAAAGTTGCAGATTTTGAGTTTTGTTTGCTGTATAACCGATGTTTTGCTTGAAAATGAAATCATATATACAAATATTGTTATCTCAAATGTTTTGTTGAAAAACTATGAAGTGTTTGTCCTATATATAAGATGGTTGTGAGCTTATCCAATTTCATCAGTTTGCCATGAAGTGTACATGTCTGTGTGTGTGTATCTATGTATGTATGTGTGTTGTATAGAGTATTTGCCAGATCATTTATTAGGACGTTTAGATGTCCCGGGGGGGGGGTGTGGTACTTCAAGTTTATAGAGTGGTGGAACCTATGCTCGGCGTAAATCCTACATATCATGGCCTATTAAAAAAGTTAAATGCACTTGCCGTATATTATTATTAGTGAACATAACTTTCATAAAATTGTTGTTGAAAAAGTTAGCTTCATTACGTAACCATGCGCCTAAATACAACTATCGCAACGGCACCTGTTTCCATGGGGAACTAGATACTTTAGGGCACCTATGCACAGCATACATGAATTTTTTTATTTATGCATGGGTAAATGTTGAATATATTATTTTGACTTAGTAACATCAATAACTAACAATATTACAACTCATAAGAAACTTTTTTCTGGTTATTTGTACAGTTTTTTCCAATCCGGATAGCCACCTGAAATGTTCATAAACCGCACATTTAGGTGGAAAATATTTTCTGGACAAGTTGTCTGTTTATATTCGGCTACTGAACCAGTCAGGTGACAGTTGCATTAGACTACCGGTACGCACAACGGAATGCTATTGAACCATGCTTCACCTCTGTCAACGAAAATAGGTTAAAACTATTTAAATATTTTAAATACGGATGTAAATGGAAAAAATACGCCGAGCATAGGAATATGCCGAGCATAGGTTCCACCACTCTATATGTCTGCCTGCCCAACTGTGGTATGACACAGACGCCGAGCATAGGAATACGCTGAGCATAGGTTCCACCATTCTATATGTCTGCCTGCCCAACTGTGGTATGACACAGACGCCGAGCATAGGAATACGCTGAGCATAGGTTCCACCACTCTATATGTCTGCCTGCCCAACTGTGGTATGACACACAATACCGTATATTCCCGACCATAAGTCGACTTTTTTCTCATCCTGAAAGGTACTATGTCGACTTATGGATGAGAAACAAGCAAGCGGAAAAAAAAGAAAGAAAAAAAAAGGTGAAATATATATTACCGTCTCTGTGGCATAGTGGTCTGAGTGGGGCTCGAACCTGTGACCATCAGTGATGATAGGTTACAGTGATGATAAGTTACAGTGGTATGCAAGTGAGCGACCGTAACCACTCTACCACAGAGGCGGTCGGTCATCCCTCGACGTATGGGTGGATCCAGCTTAAAATGCTTAAACTTAGTGCTGTGTTCGCTATGTTTATCAAACAAAACACCAGCACAACATATTTAGGTCACGGGTTCGAGCCCCGCTCAGACCGTGTCTCATTTATATGAAAAAGTTGGCAGTTTCTTACGGAGGTTGGTGCACCCAAGTACTGGTTAACCGTTGCAGCCTGCCCAGGAAAGGTGTTGTTAGGTAAACTGCCCGCCGGCGATATAGCCCAAAATGGTGCTGATGCAGGCGTAAAACCCGAAATATAATAATAATATAACAACATATTTAACAAAGCCAGATGAGAATGGAAACCTATGTAAGATAATGCTTTTGTTGAACCCATTAGTGACTGGCCTTCTTTTGGTGTGTTAGATGTACATGGCTGAGAGAAGTGAGTAATTATGAATGGTTTTGTGTGTATTCAGTCATCACTGACATGTTGTACATTGTACTTGTAGTTTCTACTCCACCACTCCTGCTAGGTGTATCCCCACTAACTGTTGTTATAAGCTGTGTCTAAAATTACGCCCAGGTGTGAAACAAATTGTGCCAGCTGCTGCTCACAGGTCTTGTAGTAGACAGAATATTGTTAAGCAAATTAGTGGCGCTGGCTGGCACAATGTAATTTACATTCATTCATAAACTAAACTAGCTACTTGGAAGCCCAGGTATGTAGAGGATACCACAGACAGTCAACAACTCGATATAGCAGCATTTAAGTGGCCATTTGTATTTTATAGCAAGTGATTCTGTGGAGGCCAATAGGAAACCACTAATATACCAATCTGTTATAGCTGTGTAGTAATTGTACATAGCAGCAATGAAGTGGCCATTTAGATCATATGCCAAGTGTAGATCAATGTGGAAAAGGTATTTGCGTGGAGAGGCGCAGGCGATTCTGTTGTCGAATGGGTTTGTCTCAAGATGCCCATGCATGTATATAAAATATGAGGTCTTCATCTATGAGATGAGGTTATGCAACACCTGGGGGTCTTCATCCATGAGATGAGGAGTGCAACACGGGGGGGTCTTCATCTATGAGATGAGGCGTGCAACACGGGGGGGTCTTCATCTATGAGATGAGGCGTGCAACACGGGGGGGTCTTCATCCATGAGATGACGAGTGCAACACCTGGGGGGTCTTCATCTATGAGATGAGGCATGCAACACGGGGGTCTTCATCCATGAGATGAGGTGTGCAACACCTGGGGGGGTCTTCATCTATGAGATGAGGTGTGCAACACGGGGGGTCTTCATCTATGAGATGAGGTGTGCAACACCTGGGGGGGTCTTCATCTATGAGATGAGGTGTGCAACACGGGGGGTCTTCATCCATGAGATGAGGCGTGCAACACCTGGGGGTCTTCATCCATGAGATGAGGTGTGCAACACGGGGGGTCTTCATCTATGAGATGAGGCGTGCAACACCTGGGGGGTCTTCATCTATGAGATGAGGTGTGCAACACCTGGGGGTCTTCATCCATGAGATGACGAGTGCAACACCTGGGGGGGGGGTCTTCATCTATGAGATGAGGCGTGCAACATGGGGGGGTCTTCATCCATGAGATGAGGTGTGCAACACCTGGGGGTCTTCATCTATGAGATGAGGTGTGCAACACCTGGGGGTCTTCATCTATGAGATGAGGTGTGCAACACCTGGGGGTCTTCATCCATGAGATGAGGCCTGCAATACGGGGGTCTTCATCTATGAGATGAGGCGTGCAATATGGTCTTCATCCATGAGATGAGGCCAGCAACACCTGGGGGTCTTCATCCTTGAGATGAGGCCAGCAACACCTGTGGGTCTTCATGAGATGAGGCCTGCAATTAAGTCACTACTTGAGCTGTAAGTTTTTGGTGTGACTCTGAGGTGAACCGAACAAGTGAAACACATCATAAGACATGGTGATAAGGAATTACCAATTATTATGTTGTTAACTTTCCCAGTGTAGCCACATCAACTGTTGAGAAAGGTGACTATGATGCATTGTTACAGCCTGCTCCTTGGAAGCTATTGTTGTCGATGATTCATCTCGGAACATCCTCTGCCATAAATGAAATTTTCATGGTGTACAAATTACATTTTAATCTCTCTTTTCTGCATAGGGGTTTATTTAACTCATGTAATTCAATTTTCGAGTTCAACAAGTTTAATTGACATATGATAGTGTGAAATCAGCATTTAAACTGTTATTTGATGAGCCAACTCCAAAGTATTCACTTTTGTGTGTGCAGAAATAGGCCACTGCAATAAAGTGGTTTTTGTGTTTTTGTGTGTGTACATACAGTTTATCACGGGATCTACAGTGTAAATCACTTCAGTTTCCCATTTACCACAGTTTTGTTGGTGTGGGAATTTATTTTTTTGGCTGCTCAAAATAGGATATTGTGACCAATTTGCGTGTCATTCTCAGTATGTGCATAATGCATGTTCATTATTGTCTTCAAATGACTTTCTTGAGTGCAGTGACGTAGCCAGAATATTATGAGAATAGCAGAGGCGAACCTTCCAGGGTTGTACATGGGCATGTCAGCTAGCATTCAATTTTTGTAAAAAAAAATCATTTTTGTGATACTGATGCGCTTCTACATGTTACATGTATCTATTTTTGATGCTGTTGCATCATGTTTTCTTTTAGAACTACACTGAACGGATGTTCTGACTAGACCTTTTTCAATTCGATTTTGTTCAAATATGGTTAACGGTATTGGTTTGAATTTTTGCACCTTATCATAATAATAGAACGGCAATATAAAAAGGGTAAAATATACACCGTGACGATTGCCCACACATTCACGTGGCCACTGGTATGGTTACATCAATATACACGAGAATTTCATGGCGGGTGCGGAAAATCGATATTCGTGTTCATTTCAATATTCTATTACGAAAACCACACCAAAAACACACTTAGGTTTCTGTATTAAAGAAAGTATTAATTTTTGCCGAGTTTCTGCTGTTATTTTGAATGAGTTTTCACTTTGTTTGAATTTTATTTGATCTCATTGTCGCCATTTTGTGAATTTCAATTTGATAGTAGTGCTTTATATTTGTTAAGTTTTATCATTTATTGAAGTTCAATTGACATATGTACTACATGTTTATTTATATATATTCCAAATTTCAACCCAATCGATGAATGAAATCGCCGATTATCCAAAGGTCTAGTTAGAATATCCTTTCAGTGTACACAACTCATGTGACTCGCGCACTGTGTATTATGTGAATTGATGCATTGATTTTGGAGCGTACGGCTGTAGTACTGTACTACGAGTCCTCCGGAATGAAATAGAATGAAGGTCTATGCAGATGTATTACTGTACTACGAGTCCTCCGGAATGAAATAGAATGAAGGTCTATGCAGATGTATTACTGTACTACGAGTCCTCCGGAATGAAATAGAATGAAGGTCTGTGCAGATGTAATACGAGTCTTGCGGAATGAAATAGAATGAAGGTCTGTGCAGATGTACTACGAGTCCTCCGGAATGAAATAGAATGAAGGTCTATGCAGATGTATTACTGTACTACGAGTCCTCCGGAATGAAATAGAATGAAGGTCTGTGCAGATGAAATACTGTACTACGAGTCCTCCGGAATGAAATAGAATGAAGGTCTGTGCAGATGAACTACGAGTCCTCCGGAATGAAATAGAATGAAGGTCTGTGCAGATGTACTACGAGTCCTCCGGAATGAAATAGAATGAAGGTCTATGCAGATGTATTAGCAAGATCGAAACAAATACAATTTTCTACAGTTTGCCCATATTTCCTCCTGATACCCACCCATAAGTCAACTTTTTCCCTGTCCAGAAATGTGATGAAAGTATAATATATCGAGTTATGGATGAGAAACAAGCTACAAAATTGTAAAATAATTTGCATTTTATTTGTTGGAAGTTTATGTCTGTTTTATTTGTTTTATTATAACAATTGGTTTAGTGAATTACTTACATTATAAACCATAGAAAAAACTTCATACACGTTGTGCATCAGTGCATTTTTTTATGACTTGTCATGGAATAAAGTCAACCAGATATCTCAAATTGAACCAAGTTTCATTCAAAAATGAGAGAAAAAACGCATTCGTCTTAACAAGTCCACAAAGTACCCTCGACTTATGGAAGGATCCAGTTTAAAATCAGCTTTTTCAAGCCAAAGATTTACCCTTAGACTTGTTGCCGAGATCGACTTACGGCTGGGAATATATGATATATTATTGTCCACTACTGTTTCATAACGAATTGAAACAATTGGAAAATATAAAAACTACTCTCGTTGTTGTGAATAATACACATTCTCGTGTTGTACAAAGTAAAACACAAATTAATCAATCTGTTTGCATTTCAGGAGCGTGTACATGTTAAAGATCCACCCGATGTCTACCTCACGAAGTTACGTACATACTTGGACCCGAGGTCATCACGTAGTACAAAGGTAATTGATTATTTACACGGTATTGCAACTTCACTGTGTAGTCCCGGATGTTTTGTGTTTTATATGTGTGTACAACTCGGCTACTATTAGAAGATTTTAGCACATTTTCTCAGTTTGTTGTTCCATGCATAGTGATGTTAGATGTCCATTTATTACGGCTCTGCGCCACGTGTGTACCAAGGAATTGGGTAGAGAATGTGGCGTGACAGAATTGGTGGTTATACATTCAGGTTTTAGAATAATGAACAAAAAATGCGTGAATTTGTGAATAATCGGAATAGTGGGTGTCGCCGATAGAAACGGTATTCCTGTATCACCGATAAATAAATGCTGATTTCATACGCAAACGTTTATCATAAGCAGTTTCATGTAATTCCAGACTCGTTAGAAATTAATTTAATTTTTGTAAAGTTCATTTATAAAACAAAAATTAATTTAATTTTTGTAAAGTTCATTTATAAAACAAAAATTAATTTAATTTTTGTAAAGTTCATTTATAAAACAGTTGTATGAATGACCACATATACATGTAAGCTTTCATCCGCTCCAATGAGAGTGTTTAACCCTTTGCCTGCTGAGCAAATAAAATCACATTTACAAACGACATACATTTAGATCCAGATCAGCTGCGGCATAACGCTGCGTCTGATCAAGATCTATATTGTTTGCTATTCAGCATAGTGTTTTAGCTCCACTATCCGAATAGCAAACATCATGGAGCTTGATCAGACGGCACGTTCTGTGACGACATATTCTGTGCTGTCTAATTGGCTCTATGCTGTTTGCAAAGGTGATTTTTATCTGCCGCTTGCGTGCAAATGATTAATACAATCTGTTGAAGCTCATTTTGAAATCGTAGACTAAATAATCTTTATTCATGTACATTTAAAAGAAACTGTATACAGACTATAGCTGTTTACGCCCGATTCCTTTGTGACACTTGAGAATTTGCAAAGATACTGATTTGAACATATTTGTGATAACAAAATGGCTTTACATGCTCTGTGTTTAACATCCTTCCATTACAGTGAGATGCTGCCAATAGATATTTGCACCAGTAGAGTATCACACCCGGGTCACTTTCTTTCAATCTCAGCCCTCTCTGGGGAAGGCCTTGTTCCTCAGTATAGCACCAGTAGAGTATAAAACCCGGGTCACTTTGTGTCAATCTCAGCTCTCTCTCTGGGGAAGGCCTTGCTCAGTATAGCACCAGTAGGGTATCACACCCAGGTCACTTTCTGTCACTCTCCTCTCCTCCTCTCTCTCTCTCTGGGGAGGCCCTGCTGCTCAGTATAACCATGAAGGGCAATAATGTTGACTGGTCGTAGACCACCAAGGACACCTAACTGAGCAGTGTTATGCATGATTATGTGTGCAAATCCAATCTGCATACAATCCAATCTGCATACAATTCAATCGTAACGGTTCCAGTGGGTCTCAAACTCTGGGCCACCACTATGGAATATAAGGGCACAATGGTAACGGCTGCAGCTGGGTGTGACTGTAAGTGAGTGTCAAAGTGTTTGCTGGTGCAAATATCAATTTGCGGTACATTACCTAACTGTTATTCTATAATTGTTTATGTGCATTGGTAGCTTACACGCAAGGTAAATCAATTCTTATATATCCTGTAACCAACGTGCAAGAAGCTTGGTGTGAGACTCTTCCTGAGTATATGTAATACGCTAGGTGAAATGGTACCATCTAAATGTGGGGCGTTATAGTCGCGAAATCCATGTAAAATGTGCGACACTAACGTTAAAAAGTATGCAAATCCTTGTATATACATGTATTTTGGAATTGAAAGTATCAATTCAAGAAAGTTCAAATAAAAGAAAATTATTTCCAGTCAAGTCGTGGATTAGTTTCCATAGTTTCATGGCATCGTACAAGTCATGTACATGTCAGTTGTTTTTCAGTGCTGTAAAATGTACGTTAAAATCTAACGCGTAATATTTGTAACATAATTTTAGGAATAAACACGTGGTATTTAAAAGACAATGTCCCTCGCGTGGTACCGTTTCACCTGGCACATCACATTCATATTATATTTGGGCATACCCTGTAGAGTACAGTCAACTTCCTGCTTCAGTGATTGATTTTCCAATTTTTGCTTTGGACCTTGTATTTTTGGGAGTGAAATGTTGATCGGTAATGCATGTTGTCCCACATCACGCTCTCGTCAACGTGCCACAGCTTATTGGAACGTGATTGTATAATGCCGCTTTAAGATTTTTGTTTCATCACAAAAAATGAACGCAGTATCAACTCAGTTTATGGTAGATGTGCTTATTTCTATGTAGACGGGTTGCTTAACCCATTTCATTTCTGGATACCTTTCAAACAGTATTTGCAAAGAACATAGAGCCAGATCGGCCGCCATGGAACGTGCCGTCTGATCAGGCTCTAGGCTGTTTGCTTTTCAGATGATCTTACTAAGACAATTGGCTATGTAGCAAACAACATAGATCCTGATCAGCACGCAGCGTCACACTGCGGCTGATCTGGATCTATGTTGTTTGCAAAAGCCTTTAAATGTATCCAGAATGAAATGGGTAAACAGCTTTGATTAAGCGTGTCTTATGTTATTTTTATTAATTAAATAACAAACACCGATGATCACTTCAAATAAAATCAATCAAATCTGTGTAATCTTTTGTTTGGGTTCGTACAGCAGTGGCTATTTACACGGTACGTAGCTATAGTTACGCTGATTAAGATTATATAATCAAAAATCAATTTTATTGTTCGTCTATACCAGTGTGTTGTTTGCTATACACCGTAATCAAATTATGCTCATTCACCAGGTATTGGTGATAATTAACTTTATGCACGCTAGCGGTGGAAAATGTGAACAGTCAACTATGTCATGGAATTTCATTAGAATTGTGTCGAACAATAACGTATGGCGTGGGACTGGGCAGAGCTAAGTACCTGGCCTTGGAGGTTTTCTCCCATCTTCTTAAGCTCGGCCTCAAGCCTTCTGAAATGTTGAGCAAACAACAAAGCAAAGTATCACTTGAGCTCGATTTTGAGATTTAAGAATCATTTTTATAACCTCCGACCCTGGTCTGTAGAAATGTGGAAAGCACTGTCGTCCTCTGCCTCTAGAGGGGGACGGTGATAACAATGATAGATTGGTGCATTAGGACAAGTGCTTGCTAGTAATGACGCTTCTTGGGTGCGTTTCCTAGTAACAACATGGCTGTCCGATTAGCGCAGTGGGTTAGCGTGCTCGCTTCTCACCAATGCAACCCACCCGGGTTCGATCCTCGGACCGAGAAGTATGTGAGATGGTACGGTGGTCGCCAGATCGGACAGGTGGGTTTTCTCCGGGTACTCCGGTTTCCTCCCACACGAATGACCACATTTACGCTTTCATCCGCGCCAACGAGAGGGATTAATATAAGTTGTTAAAACTTGCTTCGTAAAATAAATAAAGTTTAAAAAAAAAAAAAGAAGTTCGAAATTGACTGTACTCTTATTGTGAAAACGTTCGCAATATTTTGAAAATGAATGTATACATGTATATGTTTGAGGACTGGTGGATGATGGTACCTATATGGCATGATACTGCATTAGAATGACCATAATTATATATGGAAGCTATAATATTATATTTCTATTATAGAAATTACATGTTTGTGTGGTGGAAATAATGAATACCTCTTTAACACAAGTGTTACTATAGCTACAGCATGGTGTGATAGCTAACCACATGTATACATAGACCACATTGCCAGCACATGGAATTAGACTACTGTAAAATACTATGATTTCGCGAACACTGTATTTCGCGATTTTGAACATTGTCAATTAATTCGCGGAGTTTTGAATCCATGATGTATCGTGCAAAAAATGGAAGGTGATAGTTTATGTAGATTGCTGGTCAAATGTACATATTTACAGATATAACTCAACATTTCGGACACATCATGAATTCGCGTTCAACTTAGATCGCGAAAATTAGCAAATAATAAAATCTCGCGAATAACTAGTGTTTTACAGTAGAATTATGTATTTGGCCAGTTTGAGCATTAGAATTTGGCTCATTTGTTCCGAAAATGTCATTCGTTGAAAGGTTTCAGCAAAAGACTGACAAGGGGAGATAATTGTTAAGATCTTTTGTCAGATTTCCAGGATGAAACGATGCATTTGTTTTCTTGAAAAGGAGGGGAATTTTGTGGCCTTTTATGATAGACACATGAATCAGAAATTGTTCTTTATTGTAGGAGATATAAATGGTAGAAAGTACACAGGATTTAATATACAGTAGTAACATGCCAAAGTCAGCAAGTCGAATGTAATGAGCGACATCCCGAAACATATATGCTGGATATGTTTTACGTTTATTTATTGTCGCTACCGGTTGCCCATATGAGCGACGCCTCCTGAAGAGATTAGTCATTTTAGCTTTTGGAGGATAGTGCATGATACAGACAGAGACCCATTCCAGACGTGTAAAGCACCGACACCAGACCTCGGTTTAACGTCCCATCTGAAAGACTGTATTATTTTATTAGGGTCAGACGGGGGATCGAACCTGCGATCCCTGGATTACCAGTTCAGCGTGTTACCACTGGACTACATATCCGTCTGTATATGCCCGGTACATGCTAGATATGCCCGTCCATTTAGTTGGAATCCTTTTATGTTGCAGTATGATAAATATAATTTGATCAAAATCGTGATATTTAAAGGATAAAAAAAGGTTGCAGTAAAGTATCCATTGGATATATTGTAGAATATGTTACCAGATTTAATATTTTAATAAACATAAGATGAGAAAACGACATGTTGGGCAAAAAAAAAGCACCAATAAAAACAGGAAATTAAGAGGGCCTATCCTCCTTAAATCCTTAAAGCGTATTCACAGGGCATATAATCCTTAAAGCGTATTCACAGGGCATTAAATCCGTAAAGCATATTCACAGGGCATATAATCCGTAAAGCGTATTCACAGGGCATTAAATCCGTAAAGCGTATTCACAGGGCATTATATCCGTAAAGCGTATTCACAGGGCATTAAATCCATAAAGCGTATTCACAGGGCATTATCTGACCAATGTTTCTCATTGTACTGTTGGATTTAACGTATTATCTGAGAAAATTCACGCCAAGCATTGAACAAGGTACCATTTTGTAGACCAGGGGTACTTTGTATATATCATCTGTATGTGTTCTGTGTACTTTAGTCATTAAATGTCTTCAATTAATAGTATGTCAGTAGTTAAATACTACTGATCAAATATGGACCCTACCATTTGTTCACTATTCACGCTACATAAAAGCCGCAGTATTCCCCCCTCCCCCATCCCAATTCTTTCCAGTCACTAATTGGTATGTGCAAATCAGTTTATGGGATATTCTATATGCTATATAGTGACCAACTGGCTAAACCAGGCAGTACTATTGGCTTCCTGACTGTCAGTCAGTCATCGTTTCACACTTCTGATCCATGTCCATGCTGCGTCTCTATTCATGTGTCTGTGCTTCATCTTCTTTCCCATCTGTGCATCGTCGCCTTTCCCCTGTCTTCCTTTTCCTTGTCTGTGCTTTATCTCCTTTCCCAGTCTGTGCTTTGTCTCCTTTCCCTGTCAGTGCTTCATCTCCTTTCCCCTGTCTGTGCTTCATCTCCTTTCCCTGTCTGTGCTTTGTCTCCTTTCCACTGTCTGTGCTTTGTCTCCTTTCTCTTGTCTGTGCTTTGTCTCCTTTCCCCCAGTCTGTGCTTTGTCTCCTTTTTCTTGTCTGTGCTTTGTCTCCTTTCCCTGTCAGTGCTTCATCTCCTTTCCCCTGTCTGTGCTTCATCTCCTTTCCCTGTCTGTGCTTTGTCTCCTTTCCACTGTCTGTGCTTTGTCTCCTTTCTCTTGTCTGTACTTTGTCTCCTTTCCCCAGTCTGTGCTTTGTCTCCTTTCCCCTGTCAGTGCTTCGTCTCCTTTCCCATGTCTGCTTCGCCTCCTTTCCCCTGTCAGTGCTTCGTCTCCTTTCCCATGTCTGCTTCGCCTCCTTTCCCCTGTTCATTGAATTCTGATGTAGCTGATCATTGCCAAGTATTTTAACAGCAACTTACATTTACGACTGTTGAAAACTGTTTGACGATTTGCACTTGCCATACAGTGACAGAGGCACACTTAGAGTTGAAGTGCTTGAGCTATTGATTTCTCCTAATTGGACCTTGTAATTGTGGTGCATTGGTTGTTATTGGAATGATGAATGCTCTATGTTATTGCTTGTATGCTTGTATTTATGAATGATGTTGACACGCTTGTATTGTAGGGAGGTCGACAGACTCGACATAGAATGTCTTTTGTAAGGCTTAGATCTTGTTATAACCACTCACTGCAACTTGTACACACTAATAAATTACTAACCCCATGAAATTCCCTGTTCTATCCACAAAATCACAATATAAACATATTTAAGCAAGATCCACAATAACGGATGTTGTTTATACAAATTTATTTTAGCTTGATTGCGAAACAAGTTATTTCAACTTATATTAATCACTCTCGAGACCTCATTCCTGATGGAATCCATCGCCACGAGGGAGAGAGAAGAGGCATGTGGAATTTAAATGCCTTGCCTAAGGGCACAATCGTAACGGCTCCAGTGGGTCTCAAACTCCGGACCTTTCGCACTTGAAGCGAACGTGCATCCACTGAGCTATCACGACTTCCTGGATGTTGTGACCATAAGTATGAAATTGAAATACGTTATTGTGTGTGATTTACTCACTTGAACCCAGGTCAAAGTGAGCTCGTAGTTAGGGGGCTTGTCTTATGTCAGATGGGCAAATTAAACGAAAACGGTTAAATGTGACATCCCTGTGAACTCTTGCTGAGCAATTTGATCAGGCTCTATGCTGTTTGCTATTCGAATAGTGGAGCCAAACCACTTGGTAGAATAGCAAGTAACATAGATCCTGATCAGACGTGGTGTTGATTCGTGGCTGATCTGGATCTATGTTGTTTGCACATTCCATCCAATTTATTAATCTATTTAAGGGTTCAGCAACACATCCACCAGGCAGACTGATCAAACTAATTGTCTGAAGCATGGTATAAATTATTTATTAAAAGTAGGTCAATCCACCCAATATAACTAGGTCACTAGGTCATATGGAAATACACATTTACTAATTGAATAACAGTGCATACAACGGTAATTCGTGACATCATAATATTGAAGCTGTATTGATGGGTTCGAATTCCTGCCGAGATTGCAAATTTGCAATGATTTCAGAACTTCAATTTATGTAAACTGCGTTGCAGGTGCATTGATTGATGTAAGAACACCTCAGGTGCTCAATGCACACTTTGAACAACATGCAAGCTGAGCCATGTTGGTTATTAGGCATCGAATACAGGTTTACAAAAATCTTTAAACGTTGTAGATCTGCACCACCTTCTAAAGTGAAAGCAATTTGAACTCCACGTTAACCCTTTCAACACCATAGACCTCTAAATTGGCTTACAATTACGAGCCGTCTCATCAGGATCTGCACTTTTTACCAGTAATATTACTATTTTTAGGCAAAGAATTACCCAGTTTGAGTCCAAATGTAATTTTCTTATTAATTTATTGGATCTAAAAATATCACGGACCAGTCCATGTCAGTTACTTGGTGTTGAAAGGGTTAAGCGTTGCAGCACAGTATAACCACCTTCTAAAGTGAAAGCAATTTGAACTCCACGTTAATGATGCAATTAAGATGGAATTAGCAAAGTAAACATGACTTACAGAGATTTTATCTGACTGCAATCTTCTGGTATTGAATTTCTTTCAGTTAGTTATAGCGACTTTGATGACATGTAATACGGGAATTTCATGGTAGATCATATTTGCAATGTGATAGTGTTTAGAATTTATTCAACTTCACCTAAATAATATATTGGTCACATGAAATACTGGTAGCCATTGAAGTTCGGTCTCTGTTTTCCATTTGATGAGGTCTTATGGCTGCATATAGGTTGTGGCCATTTACACGTAGATCCTGATTGGTCAGACTTAGTTAGATCCCCAGCAATAATATTCAGGGGCTGTGGTATACATGTATATAAATAGCATGAAGCTGAAATAAAATCGTCCATGGACGGTTAGCTTATACAAATTTATTTTAGCTCGATTACAAAACAAGTTCTTATAACTTATATTAATCAACTCGCGAGACCTCATTCCTGATGGAATCCATCGCCACGAGGGAAAGAGAAGATGCAACGTGGAATTTAAGTACCTTGCCTAAGGGCACAATCGTAATGGCTCCAGCGGGGCTCGAACTCCGGACCTTTTTCACCCGAAGCGAACGCGTCAACAGTACTTGTAAACATGGGAATGAGATGGAACTTTTGTGGTGTTTTGTGAGTGTGGATAGTTTTTGTGAGTGTGCTTATAATTACCTTTATTTGATTGAATTTATGTAGATAATACTAGTATACAATTATAGTACTTTGTACTAAGCTAATATAGAACTACACATACCTATTATACTATTCAACAAAATTCCTATTGTCTGTTTTACGTTTATTTATCGTCGCTACCGGCTGCCCATATGAGCGACGCCTCCTGAAGAGATTAGTGATTTTAGATTTTTGGAGGATAGTGCAATGATACAGACAGAGACCCATTCCAGAGTCTCCTCTGGTTCTTTTACGTGCACGGTGTAAAGCACTGACACGAGACCTCGGTTTAACGTCCCATCTGAAAGACTGTTAATTTTATTAGGGTCAGACGGGGGATCGAACCTGCGATCCCTGGATTACCAGTTCAGCGTGTTACCACTGGGCTACAGATCCGTCTGTACACAAAATTCCTAATCGGTCACCTGGTGTTATATACGGTATTTGGAGCCCTAATCGGTCACCTGGTGTTTTATTATATGTGGTTACAACTAATAATCATACAATATTTAATATTTTCATATTGCACATTTTATTCCAGATGAATATGCAGCAATTCATTGCATAAAGATCTATAATAAAATGTATGAACGATGTGAATATTGATATTAAATGGTTATTAGTTTGCTCCAAATACCGTATATATAACACCAGCAGACCGATTAGGGCTCCAAATACCATGTATAACACCAGCCGACCGATTAGGGCTCCAAATACCGTATAACACCAGCAGACCGATTAGGGCTCCAAATACCATGTATAACACCAGCCGACCGATTAGGGCTCCAAATACCGTATAACACCAGCAGACCGATTAGGGCTCCAAATACCGTATAACACCAGCAGACCGATTAGGGCTCCAAATACCGTTAACACCAGCAGACCGATTAGGGCTCCAAATACCATGTATAACACCAGCCGACCGATTAGGGCTCCAATACCGTATATAACCCAGCCGACCGATTAGGGCTCCAACTACCATATAACATCAGCCGACCGATTAGGGCTCCAAATACCGTATAACACCAGCCGACCGATTAGGGCTCCAAATACCGTATAACACCAGCCGACCGATTAGGGCTCCAAATACCGTATAACACCAGCCGACCGATTAGGGCTCCAACTACCATATAACATCAGCCGACCGAGTACGGCTCCAAATACCGTATATAACACCAGCCGACCGATTAGGGCTCCAAATACCGTATAACACCAGCCGACCGATTAGGAATTTTGTTGAGTGTATGCAATGTATTATGCATAGCTGATTGTCCCCATGTTAATCTATACAATATAACCTTATTATAATGTAGAACACATAGGATTGTATGCATGATCTCTAGATACGCACCATTTTGGTGGCTTCATAATAGATGGATCTATGGCCTGTTAGTAACAAAATTACCAGTAGATTATGACCCTCATGCTGTACATTTTATATACAGTAACAGTTACTGTCTAACCATATCAGTTATAGTATAGCTCTGTAGCTGATTCCATGCATGATCTCTAGATACGCACCATTTTGGTGGCTTCATAATAGATGGATCTATGGCCAGTTAGTAACAAAATTACCAGTAGATTATGACCCTCATGCTGTACATTTTATATACAGTAACAGTTACTGTCTAACCATATCAGTTATAGTATAGCTCTGTAGCTGATTCCATGCATGATCTCTAGATACGCACCATTTTGGTGGCTTCATAATAGATGGATCTATGGCCTGTTAGTAACAAAATTACCAGTAGATTATAACCCTCATGCTGTACATTTTATATACAGTAACAGTTACTGTCTAACCATATCAGTCCGCTTCCGTGGTCGAGTGGTTAAGGTCACTGACTTGTATACCACTGTAACCTATCATCACTGATGGTCACGGGTTCGAGCCCCGCTCAGGCCGTGTCTCATTTATATGAAAAAGTTGGCAGTTTCTTACGGAGGTTGGTGCACCCAAGTACTGGTTAACCGCTGGAGCCTGCCCAGGAAAGGTGTTGTTAAGTAAACTGCCCGCCGGCGATATAGCCCAAAATGGTGCTGATGCAGGCGTAAAACCCGAAATATAACATAACTAACCATATCAGTTATAGTATAGCTCTGTAGCTGATTCCATGCATGATCTCTAGATACGCACCATTTTGGTGGCTTCATAATAGATGGATAGGCCAGTTAGTAACAAAATTACCAGTAGATTATGACCCTCATGCTGTACATTTTATATACAGTAACAGTTACTGTCTAACCATATCAGTTATAGTATAGCTCTGTAGCTGATTCCATGCATGATCTCTAGATACGCACCATTTTGGTGGCTTCATAATAGATGGATCTATGGCCTGTTAGTAACAAAATTACCAGTAGATTATGACCCTCATGCTGTACATTTTATATACAGTAACAGTTACTGTCTAACCATATCAGTTATAGTATAGCTCTGTAGCTGATTCCATGCATGATCTCTAGATACGCACCATTTTGGTGGCTTCATAATAGATGGATCTATGGCCTGTTAGTAACAAAATTACCAGTAGATTATGACCCTCATGCTGTACATTTTATATACAGTAACAGTTACTGTCTAACCATATCAGTTATAGCATAGCTCTGTAGCTGATTCCATGCATGATTCTCTAGATCGTGGCTTCGTTTATTACTTATAAAGAGATAGATCTCTCCCAGTTACATCCTGGTGAATTAACAAAATTACCTGTAGATTATGACCACCATGTTATATACACAGTAACTGACTAACCATATCAGTAGAGAAAACAGTTAATCTGTTCATTCCATGCATGATATATCTCTCTCGTGAGATATTCACTATATTCATTTAGTGGCTTCCATCCTTATGCACCATATTAATTTAGTGGCTTCCATCCTTATGCACCATATTAATTTAGTGGCTTCCATCCTTATGCACCATATTAATTTAGTGGCTTCCATCCTTATGCACCATATTAATTTAGTGGCTTCCATCCTTATGCACCATATTAATTTAGTGGCTTCCATCCTTATGCACCATATTAATTTAGTGGCTTCCATCCTTATGCACCATATTAATTTAGTGGCTTCCATCCTTATGCACCATATTAATTTAGTGGCTTCCATCCTTATGCACCATATTAATTTAGTGGCTTCCATCCTTATGCACCATATTAATTTAGTGGCTTCCATCCTTATGCACCATATTAATTTAGTGGCTTCCATCCTTATGCACCATATTAATTTAGTGGTTTCCTTCCTTATAAATATTATAATGTTTGATTATATCACCATTTACATGTACCGTGCAGTTATCACCATTTACATGTACTGTGCAGTTATCACCATTTACATGTACTGTGTAGTTAATATCATTTACATGTACCATGCGGTTATCACCATTTACATGTACCGTGCATGCAGTTATCACCATTTACATGTACCATGCGGTTATCACCATTTACATGTACCATGCATGCAGTTATCACCATTTACATGTACTGTGTAGTTAATATCATTTACATGTACCATGCGGTTATCACCATTTACATGTACTGTGCGGTTATCACCATTTACATGTACCGTGCATACAGTTATCACCATTTACATGTACCGTGCAGTTATCACCATTTACATGTACCGTGCATGCAGTTATCACCATTTACATGTACCATGCGGTTATCACCATTTACATGTACCATGCATGCAGTTATCACCATTTACATGTACTGTGTAGTTAATATCATTTACATGTACCATGCGGTTATCACCATTTACATGTACTGTGCGGTTATCACCATTTACATGTACCGTGCATACAGTTATCACCATTTACATGTACCGTGCAGTTATCACCATTTACATGTACCGTGCATGCAGTTATCACCATTTACATGTACTGTGTAGTTAATATCATTTACTTGTACTGTGAATATATCATAATTTACATGTACCGTGAATATATCATAATTTACTTGTACTGTGAATATATCATAATTTACTTGTACTGTGAATATATCATAATTTACTTGTACTGTGAATATATCATAATTTACTTGTACTGTGAATATATCGTAATTTACTTGTACTGTGAATATATCATAATTTACTTGTACTGTGAATATATCGTAATTTACTTGTACTGTGAATATATCATAATTTACATGTACAGTGAATATATCATAATTTACATGTACCGTGCAGTTATCCAGTCTAGTGGTAAGAACATTGTTTAGTGTAAGTTCTATAACAAGTAGTAATTAACACCGGAATGATTAATGATAGGTGACAATGCTATTAGTGATACTGCGACCAATTTTAAGTTGTCATTCTTTAAATATTGCTGCAGAATAGTGCATGTTTGTGCAACCTGTCCTTGGGTCTTATATTTATGGGCATATGTTCCTATAATGTCTTTGGCTGTCAAATATTCGCCTCTTCTCTTCAAACAATATGGAGTTTAAAACCCTACAGAATCTTGTTGCTATAAACCACCATCGTCCAGAATAGTGATGTTGTGACATTGCATCCTGCAGAATCTTGTTGCTATAAACCACCATCGTCCAGAATCGTGATGTTGTGACATTGCATCGTCCAGAATCGTGATGTGACATACTGTTGTCCAGAATCTTAATGCTCTGTGACCCACCATCATCCACAGTCTTGATGCAGTGACCTACGTCGTCTCGATTGTGATGCTGTGACATAATGTAGTCCCGAATTGTGATGCTGTGACTGTCCAGAATCTTGTTGCTGTGACCTAACATTCTGCAGAATCTTGATGCTGTAACCCACCATTATCCAGAATCTTTGGTTTAACATATTTAGTCATTCATAATGTACAGTACATATCTATTGTATACAGAATGAAAATGGATTTAATCGAAAGCTTAAAGCTTATTGAGATTATCTCCAGAATCTATGCTGTGACCCGCCATCTTCCAGAATCTTTATGCTGTAACCCGCCATCTTCCAGAATCTTTATGCTGTGACCCGCCATCTTCCAGAATCTTTATGCTGTACCCCGCCCCACCATCTTCCAGATTCTTTATGCTGTGACCCGCCATCTTCCAGAATCTTTATGCTGTAACCCGCCATCTTCCAGAATCTTTATGCTGTAACCCGCCATCTTCCAGAATCTTTATGCTGTGACCCGCCATCTACCAGAATCTTTATGCTGTGACCCGCCCCGCCATCTTCCAGAATCTTTATGCTGTGACCCACCATCTTCCAGAATCTTTATGCTGTGACCTGCCATCTTCCACAATCTTTATGCTGTGACCCACCATCTTCCAGAATCTTTATGCTGTGACCCACCATCTTCTAGAATCTTTATGCTGTGACCCACCATCTTCCAGATTCTTTATGCTGTGACCCGCCATCTTCCAGAATCTTTATGCTGTGACCCGCCATCTTCCAGAATCTTTATGCTGTGACCCGCCATCTTCCAGAATCTTTATGCTGTGACCCACCATCTTCCAGAATTTTTATGCTGTGACCCGCCATCTTCCAGAATCTTTATGCTGTGACCCGCCATCTTCCAGAATCTTTATGCTGTGACCCGCCATCTTCCAGAATCTTTATGCTGTGACCCGCCATCTTCCACAATCTTTAAGCTGTGACCCGCCATCTTCTAGAATCTTTATACTGTGACCCGCCCCGCCATCTTCCAGAATCTTTATGCTGTGACCCGCCATCTTCCAGAATCTTTATGCTGTGACCCGCCATCTTCCACAATCTTTATGCTGTGACCCGCCATCTTCTAGAATCTTTATGCTGTGACCCGCCCCGCCATCTTCTAGAATCTTTATGCTGTGACCCGCCCCGCCATCTTCCAGAATCTTTATGCTGTGACCCGCCCCGTCATCTTCTAGAATCTTTATGCTGTGACCCGCCCCGCCATCTTCTAGAATCTTTATGCTGTGACCCGCCCCGCCATCTTCTAGAATCTTTATGCTGTGACCCGCCCCGTCATCTTCTAGAATCTTTATGCTGTGACCCGCCCCGCCATCTTCTAGAATCTTTATGCTGTGACCCGCCCCGCCATCTTCCAGAATCTTTATGCTGTGACCCGCCCCGCCATCTTCCAGAATCTTTATGCTGTGACCCGCCCCGTCATCTTCTAGAATCTTTATGCTGTGACCCGCCCCGCCATCTTCCAGAATCTTTATGCTGTGACCCGCCCCGCCATCTTCCAGAATCTTTATGCTGTGACCCGCCCCGTCATCTTCTAGAATCTTTATGCTGTGACCCGCCCCCGCCATCTTCTAGAATCTTTATGATGTTGTTCACATACTGTCTTATCTGTCCATAATCTTGATGCAGTGACCAGAATCTTAATGTTGTGAAATACTATCTATCATCCACAATAGTGATGCTGTTATAAACCATTGTCCAGAATCTTGATAATGTAGCCTATCATTGTCCAAAATCTGTTTCCTGTTGTGACAACTGTTGTGACAACTGATAACCCCATCCCCCCAATCTTATACCAGTGTGACTTTGTTAAGCATTAAATAGGTTTAATTGGTTAATGGAGGGGGGGGGTGCATTTTCTTTGATCTTGTTAAATTTTATCAGTACAATTTGCAGCAGCAGCATTTATAGATTCTATAGATTGAAGTTGAACACTTTCATTTCTTGTTTCCTTAATTTTCTTATCAGTTATTTTGAATGCTACTAATATTTCCTGTTTTAACGAGTCCATTGCACTGTGGGGACTCCTTAGTGCTTGGGTTCTGAGACCTGGCATCCGGAGCAAATGAAATGAAATACGCCTGCAACCTGGAATATCTATTACGGTACATTAAGAATAACTATTTCTTGTTTAGGAGCGTCTTCAAGGTCATATATTTTCTCCAGTTTTAAAAGTAGAATTTAAAACTAATCGGTCACTGTTTGGCTGGCATGACCTGTTGCACAGGTAATCGATAATAAATTAATAAATTATTACAAACATTATATATAAAAAATGATTATCAAGTGGAAAAGAGTTATTGGACATATTAATGCCATGTTCACACTCCAATCTGATTTACCCAAGATCCATGAAAGCCATATTCAGTTTACGTCCACGCGTTCACATTGACAACATTTAGACAATGGGATAAGAGTGTATAGAAATCAGGGACTAAGAACCTTTTAGCCCCCCGCTTACTCAGTCCTGACGCTACACATGTAGGGATAAGAAGTAAGAAGCATTTAGCTCCCACCTCGTACATCCTGGCTCTGCTCCTGAGGCTGCATAGGGTAAGAAGATTTTAGCACCCCCTCCTCCGTCCTTGCACTGCCCCTGAGGCTGCATAGGGTAAGAAGATTTTAGCACCCACCTCCACCGTCCTTGCACTGCCCCTGAGGCTGCATAGGGTAAGAAGATTTTAGCAACCACCTTCGCCGTCCTTGCACTGCCCCTGAGGCTGCATAGGGTAAGAAGATTTTAGCACCCACCTCCACCGTCTTTGCACTGTCCCTGAGGCTGCATAGGGTAAAAAGATATTAGCACCCACACTCGCCGTCCTTGCACTGCCCCTGAGACTGCATAGGGTAAGAAGATTTTAGCACCCACACTCGCCGTCCTTGCACTGCCCCTGAGACTGCATAGGGTAAGAAGATTTTAGCACCCACACTCGCCGTCCTTGCACTGCCAATGAGACTGTATAGGGTAAGAAGATTATAGCGCCCACCTCCTTTGTCCTGGCTCCGCCCCTTCATGATTTCATTTACAATAACAATATGATGCTTCATTAAAACTTAATCCTGAAAGAATTATAGAGCCATAGAGATAAACATCTCCAATCAGACACTCTCCAATCAGACACTCTCCAATCATACACTCTTACTTCAAATTCAAGGTATGTGGATTTATACAAACCAAGATGTCTGGAAGAAAAATCATAATCAAGTACACTGTAGTATTCCAGGCAGTGATTACAGGGAATAGCATCTGCTGATCTTGTGGGGGGGGGGGTGTAGGGGGGAGGTTTGTTATTTAACTCATTAGTTGATTAGAGATATTGTTCATTGCAGCAGATGTGTATAATGCACACAATGTATCCCTTGGCAAGATGTGGAAGCATTGCAGTAAATATTTCAATGTTGCTTCGATGTTACAGTGATTTATTTCTATATTTCATTGAAGCTACTGCGTGGTGCTGACTGTATATTCGTGTTTCACTCATTCATTTCATTATCAAAAATAAAAATGCTATATGTGTTGTGTGCATTTTTATTCATATTTCATTGTCATTCTGTGTGTGTTCATGTGAATCATTCGTTGTTGTACATGTATCTGATTCATTGAGTTACTTAAAAGTTTTAAACTTTATTTATTTTACAACGTTTGCGAAGCAAGTTTTAACAACTTATATTAATCACTCTCTAATTGGCGCGGACGAAAGCGTAACTGTGGTCATACGTGTGGGAGGAAACCGGAGTACCCGGAGAACACCCATCTGTCCGATCTGGCGACCACCGTACCATCTCGCATGCTTCCCGGTCCGAGGATCGAACCCGTGTTGCATTGGTGAGAAGCTAGCGCTAACCTCTGCGCTAATCGGACAGCCATTGAGTTACTAGGAGTAAGGTAAGGCTTGTGTTCAAATCTATAACTGCTACTGCTGTTTAGAGGAAAAAATAAATACAAAATGTACTGCTTGCATTAAATAATTAACCCTTTTAACACTACATACCTCTAAATAGGCTTACAAAAAGTGTAGATCCAGATGAGCCGGCTCGTGACGAGCCGTCTCATCAGGATCTGCACTTTTTGGCAGTAATATTACTATTTTTAGATGCAATTACCCGTTTTGATAAATGAACTGGTCCAAATGTAATTTTCTGATTAATTTATTGGTCTGAAAATACCATGCACCAGTCCATGTCAGTTACTTGGTGTTGAATGGGTTAAATATTGCATGGTTTTATTAAACAGCTTGGCATTTTAGAAACAACGTTAATTTGCAGTCGTTTTATGTAAATGTTTTATGTAAATGTTTTAGAATTTTTTTTTTTATGTAAATGTTTTAGAATTATTTTTTTTTATGTAAATGTTTTAGAATTTATTAGTTTTGGGTTTCTGCCATGTTGCCATGAATTTGTTTTTAGCTCGTCCGTATGTCCATCCATCAACAGTTACTTCTAACGATATCTCTTCCTAAACGATAAGTTCTGATTTTGAAAGAATTTCACAGAAATGTTTCATGTTTGACCCTCTGCTAAGGGTGCTAAAACATTTCTGATTCGTCGAAACACATGGCCACCAGAGCTAAAAATTGAAAATCTTTGAATGACATCTCGTAAACCGGTGTCCGAAATTTGAAATAATTTCACCGAAATGTTCCTTTGTTCAGATCCTCTACCAAAGCTATAAAAATTATCCGATGCATCATAAAGCACGACCTTCATGATGATCTCGACATAATTTCTTGTTTTTGAAGCTAGTCACGATATTTGGGCCATATGTACAGTTTTTCAAATAAATTGCAATACTTTACTCAGATGACCTTGCCCACATGACCTTCTCACATACGGCTATTTCTTGATTTGGCAAGCCCGAAGATGAAATCTGGACCATGTTTACAAATGTTGAAATTGTTTCCATACATACATAGACGTTTTTTTTATAGGAAAATCTTTCAAAATATTCTTGTCTAAATGTTGTTTGGAAAATTTCGGCCAGATTCATAAATGGACCGTTTTACTCAGGTGAGTGAAATAAGGCCACTTTGCCCTCTTGCAATGAAATTTCCAAGCCATGGCAGCTTCTTCATTTTCTGTGTTTGCGATATATGTGTTTGTGTTCAATGCATTATTTGCAGTGTAATTTTATGTTTACAGGCACTTTCTAGATTTAGACTTGCTTGAAAGCACCCCATTATTTTTGTTAATCTTTTCTTCGTCATTTTTAACTTTAGTGTTTCTATGACGAAGAACATGTTATTGGAACTGTTTTAAAGACTTACTCTTGGTGCTAGATGTTTATTAATTATCTACACAGCCATTTACCTGAACAATTGATAAATCTTTGACTTAACCCTTTCAACACTACATACCTCTAAATAGGCTTACAAAAAGTGTAGAGGAAACTTGAGTACCCGGAGATCCAGATGTCATGAGTCGTCTCATCAGGATCTGCACATTTTGCCAGTAATATTACTATTTTTAGACAAAATTTCCCATTTTGATAAATGAACTTGTCCAAATGTAATTTTCTTACTAATTTATTGGTCTAAATATATCATGCACCAGTTCATGTCAGTTACTTGGTGTTGAATGGGTTAATAAAGTAAAATAATTACCAATAATAAAATATTTGAAAACGTAATTATATTTGCTGTAGTGTGTTACTGTAACAGTGAATGTGTTTAGTGTCTGGGTCTGATGCAGCAATACTTTATTTGTTTTGTAGACTTGTTACAGATATATATATGAGATTCTATGCAAATTAAAAAATTAAGATTGATTTACTATATTTAAATCCGACATTATAATTCATGGCGTCCTACACAATTACTGGGCTTGTTCATTTTGTCTTTGGAGAATCAATTTTGACATACCGTATACCCCCGTTTAAACGCCCCCTCCCTAATAAACGCCCCCTCCCTAATAAACGCCCCCTCCCTAATAAACGCCCCACCCCCCTATTTTGAAGCAAAACAAAATAATTCTCACCTCAGTACCCGCTGCTATCATAGTCTGTACTGCTAGAAACACATGGTCTGTGTCGATGCCAAGAGGTATGAAGAAAGGGGGGCATTTAAAGGAGTCCCAACAGGCGTTTAAACATGGGTATACGGTAATTTACATTGAATCGTAGTAAATGCATACAAGGAAGCTGGATTATTTGCTTATTTATGCAAGACATTTCTATATGGCTGGCAATGTGTTTGTAATCGGTGTCTATTTCTGTTTTTTAGAAGCGGAAAATGCTCGGGGAGACCAGCTCAACACAGGTTTTACGAGACTTGGAAATCTCTCTGCGAACAAATCACATAGAGTAAGACTGTTTTTCCAAGTAAGCAACTTGGCCAATTTAAGACACGATATCGTCCAATGTAAGATACTGATTGCCTAATGTAAAGCATTTGTAGGTCAATGTAAGATACTGATTGCCTAATGTAAAGCATTTGTAGGTCAATGTAAAATACTGATTGCCCAATGTAAAGCATTTGTAGGCCAATGTAAGATACTGATTGCCTAATGTAAAGCATTTGTAGGTCAATGTAAAATACTGATTGCCTAATGTAAAGCATTTGTAGGCCAATGTAAGATACTGATTGCCTAATGTAAAGCATTTGTAGGCCAATGTAAAATACTGATTGCCTAATGTAAAGCATTTTAGGCCAATGTAAGATACTGATTGCCTAATGTAAAGTATTTGTAGGCCAATGTAAGATACTGATTGCCTAATGTAAAGCATTTGTAGGCCATTGTAAAATACTGATTGCCTAATGTAAAGCATTTGTAGGCCATTGTAAAATACTGATTGCCTAATGTAAAGCATTTGTAGGCCATTGTAAAATACTGATTGCCTAATGTAAAGTATTTGTAGGCCATTGTAAAATACTGATTGCCTAATGTAAAGCATTTGTAGGCCATTGTAAAATACTGATTGCCTAATGTAAAGCATTTGTAGGCCATTGTAAAATACTGATTGCCTAATGTAAAGTATTTGTAGGTCAATGTAGGACACTGATTGCCTAATGTAAAGCATTTGTAGGTCAATGTAGGACACTGATTGCCTAATGTAAAGCATTTGTAGGTCAATGTAGGACACTGATTGCCTAATATAAAATATGTGTAGGCAATGTTGACACTGATAGGCCAATGTTATACATTGGTAGCTTATGTAAGACACATAGGCCAATGTAAGACACTTGTAGCCTAACAGAAGATATTGTAGGCAATGTTGATACTGATAGGCCAATGTTATACATTGGACATTGGTAGCTTATGTAAGACACATAGGCCAATGGAAGACACTTGTAGCCTAACAGAAGATATTATAGGCAATGTTGACACTGATAGGCCAATGTTATACATTGGTAGCTTATGTAAGACACATAGGCCAATGTAAGACACTTGTAGCCTAACAGAAGATATTGTAGGCAATGTTGATACTGATAGGCCAATGTTATACATTGGACATTGGTAGCTTATGTAAGACACATAGGCCAATGGAAGACACTTGTAGCCTAACAGAAGATATTATAGGCAATGTTGACACTGATAGGCCAATGTTATACATTGGTAGCTTATGTAAGACACATAGGCCAATGTAAGACACTTGTAGCCTAACAGAAGATATTATAGGCAATGTTGACACTGATAGGCCAATGTTATACATTGGTCGCTTATGTAAGACACATAGGCCAATGTAAGACACTTGTAGCCTAACAGAAGATATTGTAGGCAATGTTGACACTGATAGGCCAATGTTATACATTGGTCGCTTATGTAAGACACATAGGCCAATGTAAGACACTTGTAGCCTAACAGAAGATATTGTAGGCAATGTTGACACTTGCGAACCATGCAATGTAAGGCACTCGTAGGTCAATATAATACACTGGAAGGTCAACCGAAGTACCCGGAGAAAACCCACCTGTCCGATCTGGCGACCACCATACCATCTCACATACTTCCCGGTCCGAGGTTCGAATACGGGTTGCATTGGTGAGAAGCGAGTGCGCTAACCACTGCGCTAATCGGACAGCCATATCTCTTTGAGCAGCTAAAATTGCAAAGCCAAGCAAGTCATAAATATTATATAAAACAATGTTGTATTATATTGCAGATGGGTGAGAGAGTTTCTCAACGAGGAGAACCAAGGCCTTGATGTCCTCGTTGACTATCTGTCATTTACTCAAGTCGTCATGAGGTAAGTTAGGAAATATGGTGGGGGGCAGTAAAACACGATTATAGCGAACATGCTTGCATGGGGGAATATGTTAAACCACTGGAGGTTGATGGGCCATTCGGGAATTCAACACCCGACAGCATCAGAAATGAATGAAATGCACAATGCAGATTTTGGCAGATTTGCGATTTCAAACTGTAGCATTGATTATAGAAAACTAAAGTGAGATTCCTTGTTGAATATCTTCATTTTCTATTAACCCTTTGCCTGATGAGTAAATAAAATCACATTTGCAAACAACAAATCAGCTGCAGCGTAATGCTATTCAGCTAAATGTTTGAGCTGCACTATCCGAATAGCAAACAGCATAGAGTGTTCTGTCTGATCTGGCTCTTTTTTTCTGCCGCTAGCATGCAAAGGGTTAATGGATGGGGACGAGTATAAATTTTGATACCAAGTACTTGGACACAATTCCGATTGAGTACTCTGTAACGATCATTTGATTTTGACTACACGTACATTGCATTAATGTTTGCATTCATTTCAAATATTTGGTACGTCTTGGATAGGTCATGTCAGAATACGGATGCCACTTTATCTGATTATGTGGTAAAAACTGCATAGTAATTTAGCTATACTTGGGCTAAATGAAACATACCTTTCATATTATAATTATTAAACAAGCATATTAGATAAGTAGATTACTGGGTAGCAGCGACCTTTGATTTACTGCATATCAAATGGATTTGCGTGAATAGAAGTAACATAACATCATTTATGACAACTCTGGTGTATTACAGGAGAGAACAGCTTCTGAACCGGGAGAAGAGTTCTAGTTTAGACACGGGTCTCGCGCGGGGCTCCACACGGAGTTTAAAACGTTCCAATACAGTCAGTGCCTCTAGGGGCATAGCCAAATACTCCCAGAAACTGAATATGGGAGAGGCACGGGACGACGTGCATGTCTGTATTATGTGTCTTCGTGCAATCATGAATCATCAGGTAGGGATGCTGCAAACATAGACATATATATCAAATGTAATATGAACTAATTAACTCTTTGCATGCTTGGTGGAAAAAAACCCGCTGTAAATAGTTCAAATAATTGTAGCAAACAATAATTCATTAATTATTCTTTCTTATTTGTAGCTGAATACGCTGGATATATGCCATGAATTTCATTAGAATTCGTTACCGTCATATTCGCGGTCGTTACCGTCATATTCGCGGTCGTTACCGTCATATTCGCGGTCGTTACCGTCATATTCGCGGTCGTCACCGTCATATTCGCGGTCGTTACCGTCATTTTCGCGGTCGTCACCGTCATATTCGCGGTCGTTACCGTCATATTCGCGGTCGTTACAACACAATTCTAATGAAATTGCATGACATATTTCACAATAATTTTCACCGCTAGCATGCAGAGAGTTAAAGTTAAAAATATGTTCTAAGATACACCCAGGGATCATTCTATAGGGTGATGTGGGCGAAATTGTCGCCCTAGGGACCCTGACTTCGCCCTCTGGGGGCCCCACTTCTCCCTAATTAAAAATAATAATTATTTTTTGGTTTTTACGATTTTCAAACAAAATTTTGTCTATTAAGATACACTGGCCCATTATAAAGCGCTCCTTCTATTCAAATGATGTATTTAATGTACTGTGCATTTTAACCCTATTTTGCGGAAGTATATTAAAGAACACCATTTAAGGAAGCGATCACTCGCTTTCTCACTTCTCCCAAAAATTCTGACCTAGAATGAACCCTGTACACACCAGCAATGCATACATAAGCACTGAATTCTAACAGAACCACTAGAACATTGATTATAAAGCTAATATTTTGCAATGACCAAAACTATTCTTACCGTATATTTCTGGTCATATTCCCAGTCATAAGTCAACCATTTTCTCATCCAGAAATGTCATGAAAGTACTAAGTCCGCCTCCGTGGTTGAGTGGTTATGGTCACTGACTTGTATACCACTAACCTATCATCACTGATGGCCACGGGTTCGAGCCCCTCTCAGGCCATGTCTCATTTATATGAAAAAGTTGGCAGTTTCTTACGGTATTGGTTAACCGCTGGAGCCTGCCCAGGAAAGATGTTGTTAGGTTAAATTGCCTGCCAGGAATATAGCCCAAAATGGTGCTGATGCAGGCGTGAAACCCGAACTACCAAACAAACATGAAAGTACTAGGTTTGTTTCCTAAATCGGCTCGAGGAGTGTGACCAAAATTCACGAAAATTGATTTGTCCCATTGTTTTGTAGAGTACACGTTACACATGTCGGTCAAGGTCGTATAATGTTTGAATAACAATCTCTTGACACGCGAGGGGCTAATTTGCAATATTAAAGCAGCTGTTTAATCGTGTACCGATGGTTGGATTAAAATAGTCTTAAATTTAAAAAATGATAGATACTTTCATTCATAATAAATGTAATCATTCGAATAGTGCCAGTAAACTGTATGTGTGGCTTAAAGCCAAAAAAACAACCACAGACTGATGACTGGTTTGGCAAGAGTAGACTTTAGACAAATCTGAAATAAAATAAGGTAACACTTTAAAATTTAAAAATATTAGTCTGATTTAACATTATAAGTGATATATTTTCCAACAACCCCTCCGTACATATCGCTAAAAATGTCAACATTTACACACACACAAAAAACCAGAAATGTTTTCAAACTCTTGAGGGCCCACCCCTCTCGCACCCTCCCCCATCTCATGCAACGTTTCAATGGCTCAAACATTTTTCAGTCCAGTGTAGGGCCTCATCAGTGTATGTTTTTATGATTTGTAATGGACTATAAAGTAAACCAGGTATCTCAAATTGAGCTCATTTTCATTAAAATAATGAGAGAAAAAACTATAGCCATAACGAATGTGCACAAAGTACCCCTCGACTTATGGAAGGATCCTACTTAAAATCAAGCTGTCCGATTAGCGCGCTCGCTTCTCACCAATGCGACCCGGGTTCGATCCTCGGACAGGGAAGTATGTGAGATGGTACGATGGTCGCCAGATCGGACAGGTGGGTTTTCTCCGGGTACTCCGGTTTCCTCCCACATGAATGACCACATATACGCTTACATCCGAGCCAACGAGAGTGATTAATATAAGTTGTTCAAACTTGCTTCGCAATCGTTGTAAAATAAATAAAGTATAAAAAAAAGCCAAATTATGACCCTAGACTTATGGCCGAGATCGACTTATGGCTGGGAATATAGGGTAAGTTAAAAAGCAAAGTGTGTTATGGATCGACTGTCTCATGTCGGTGCTGTACACCGTACATGTAAAAGAATCAGACGAGACTCCGGAATGGGTCCCTAGGGCGGCTATTTCGCCCACAGTGCACGTAAAAGAACCAGAGGAGACTCTGGAATGGGTCTCTGTCTGTATCATTGCACTATCCTCCAAAAATCTAAAATGACTAATCTCTTCAGGAGGCGTCGCTCATATGGGCAACCGGTAGCGACGATAAATAAGCGTAAAACACACAAACAGATCGACTGCAGGGGAATATTTTGAAAGTGTATAGTATTGCTGTAGCTGCATTTTAAGGCATGTTTTGACAAGAAGAAAGGAACATAAATTATTTGTGCAGTTTTGCAAATCTTCTTTTATCAATTGAAATACTTTAATGGGTTCGCTGCACATCATTACACCTCCCTACACATCATTTATTATTGCATTTTTCGCATATTCATGTTTTCAATTTTGGTGTAGGCAGGCGCATACAGTGCGCTACGCCACTGCACTGTTAATCATTTAGTTTATACAATTTTATTTTAGCTCGATTGCGAAACAAGTTCTTACAACTTATATTAATCACTCTCGAGACCTCATTCCTGATGGAATCCATCGCCACGAGGGAGAAAGGAGGCAACATGGAATTTAAATGCCTTGCCTAAGGTCACAATCGTAACGGTTCCAGCGGGGCTCAAACTCTGGACCATATGGATTGTACAACATTTCAAATCCGCATTTTGTTTCTATTTCTGAATTGTGCAGCATTTCTAATCCACATTTTGTTTCTATTTCTGGATTGTGCAGCATTTCTAATCCACATTTTGTTTCTATTTCTGAATTGTGCAACATTTCTAATCCACATTTTGTTTCTATTTCTGAATTGTGCAACATTTCTAATCCACATTTTGTTTCTATTTCTGAATTGTGCAACATTTCTAATCCACATTTTGTTTTTTATTTCTGGATTGTGCAGCATTTCTAATCCACATTTTGTTTCTATTTCAGTATGGATTTAACCTTGTGATAGCCCACACTCATGCCATTAACTGTATAGCATTAAGTTTGAACCATAGAAGTATGAGGTAAGTCGGGAACCATACACTGTATTGAATTAAGTTTGAACCATTGAAGTATGTGGTAAGGTGGGAACCATACACTGTATAGCATTAAGTTTGAACCATAGAAGTATGAGGTAAGGTGGGAACCACACACTATATAGCATTAAGTTTGAACCATAGAAGTATGTGGTAAGGTGGGAACCATACACTGTATAGCATTAAGTTTGACCCTTGGAAGTATGAGGTAAGTCGGGAACCATACACTGTATAGCATTAAGTTTGACTGTTGGAAGTATGAGGTAAGTCGGGAACCATACACTGTATAGCATTAAGTTTGACTGTTGGAAGTATGAGGTAAGGTGGGAACCATACACTGTATAGCATTAAGTTTGACTGTTGGAAGTATGTGGTAAGGTGGGAACCACACACTGTATAGCATTACGTATCTTGTAGTAATGTAAAACCATAGTCTATGTGTTGAAGGCAATATTTTCTGTTGCAAAAGTCAGAGGTAAAGATCTACAGATGTCGCATATGCCATGCTGATACATGTTGACAATAGCAGCATATCACTTTGAACCGTTAGCTCGCAGTAGGAGAAATGGGCATAGCAGCATATGACGTTGAACCGTTAGCTCGCAGTAGGAGAAATGGGCATAGCAGCATATGACGTTGAACCGTTAGCTCGCAGTAGGAGAAATGGGCATAGCAGCATATGACGTTGAACCGTTAGCTCGCAGTAGGAGAAATGGACAGATAACAAATGTGTAGTATTTTCCTTATTTTTCCTTGACATTTCATTCAAATCGGAACAATTTCGCCTAGGTTAATTTCTTCATTACATTCCAGTATCTTATCTCGTAAGATCTATCTCATAAGCCAAAGATTTAAATGTTGAAATAAAATTCTTTCTATTTTTGACCTAACATGACTGATTGTACTTTCAGAACAAAGGCATTAGTACTCGAGCTGCTGGCAGCTGTGTGTTTGGTCAGTGGAGGCCATGAAATAATACTCTTTGCTTTTGATAACTTCAAGGAAGTAAGTTTGTTTGGTAATTGAGTTGTGTTTATATTGAGGTATTATGTTGTGTGCCACAGTAAGAGTAAAGTATTTGTGTATTATTGTGTCACCCCTATTGATATGGCAAGCCATTTCTGACGTATGAGATACCTTATGAACATCTGTATGTATGTTCCATTAATGTCAAACCCCTTGCATGACCTAGACATGTTTTACTGGGTTGGCTTAGCCGACATAGGCAGTTAACCAGTACTAAGCAATGTGTGTGTGAGGTGCCTTGCTTGCTCAATGACACTACATACGTGGCCTGACCGAGTATCGAACCTGGGACTGTTTGATTCCAAATCCGACGCTCTACCACTGGACCACGGACTCCAAACATTTATGTAGTAATGAACATCAGTGTTTCTCCTATCCTATCTGTCAGCTCTGTATACTCATAATAGTTGGGATCTTCTCGCTTCGCACCAATGCAACCCGGGTTCGATCCTCAGACCGGGAGGTATGTGAGATGGTACGGTGGTTGCCAAATCGGACAGGTGGGTTTTCTCCGGGTACTCCGGTTTCCTCCCACATGAAAGTGGGGCCCCAGAGGGCGAAGTCAGGGTTCCTAGGGCTACAATTTCGCCAAAATTGTCGCCCACATCGCCCTCTAGAATGATCCCTGTAGTATAATCGCTATTCATTGCCATCCCTAAAAATAACATTAGCAAACAACATAGATCCACATTAGCCACGGCATAGCGCTGCGTCTGATCAGGATCTATGTTGTTTGCTATTCAGCCAAGTGTTTTAACTCCACTATCCGAATAGCAAACTGTATAGAGCCTGATCAGACCCAACGTTCTGTGCCGTCTGATCTGACTCTAGGCGGTTTGTAAATGTGATTTTTATCTGCCGCTAGCGTGCAAAGGGTTAATGTGCTGGTTATGACTTCCTCTATAGTATCCTTATGATAATGTAGCTGTAGAAATTATTCTATTGATCCAGGGAAACATGATACACGCACACGGTCAAACTGAAAATTCTACACAATTGAATGGCACAAAAAATGTGCTATATTATCATCAACAGGTTGTGTTCCATATTGGGTTCATACTGCTGTCCGATTAGTACAGTGGAAATCCTACTCGCTTCTCACCAATTCAATCCAGGTTCGATCCTCAGCCTGGGAAGTATGAAAGTGCATACGGCGATCGCCAGAATGGCCAAGGAGGTTTTCTCCGGGTACCCCAGTTTCATCCCACACGAAGGGACCACAAATACTGCATGATGCTAAGCCAATGAGAGTGATTACTATAAGTTGTTAGAACTTTCGTCATAATCAAAATACAAGTTTATACTGTAAGATATACATTAATATTGACAACTGTCTGTATGTTTGTTACAGGGATGTGCAGAAAGACATCGGTTTGATACACTGATGGACTATTTCAAAAACTATGAAGAATTCCATATAGACTTCATGGTAAGTGTGAGCATGCTGTACTTGCTTTTATCCTGTATATAACGCATTTTAAATTATCTATCAGATGAGATGCATTTTAAATTATCTATCAGATTAGACGCATTTTAAATTATCTATCAGATTAGATGCATTTTAAATTATCTATCAGATTAGACGTGTATTAAATTATCTATCAGATTAGACGTATATTAAATTATCTATCAGATTAGATGCATATTAAATTATCTATCAGATTAGATGCATATTAAATTATCTATCAGATTAGACGCATATTAAATTATCTATTAGATTAGACGCATATTACATTATCTGTCAGATTAGATGCATATTAAATTATCTATCAGATTAGATGCATATTAAATTATCTATCGGATTAGACGCATATTAAATTATCTAGCAGATTAGACGCATATTAAATTATCTAGCAGATTAGACGCATATTAAATTATCTATCAGATTAGACACATATTAAATTATCTATCCGATTAGACGCATTTTAAATTATCTATCCGATTAGACGCATTTTAAATTATCTATCAGATTAGATGCATATTAAATTATCTATCAGATTAGATGCATATTAAATTATCTATCAGATTGGACGCGTATTAAATTATCTATCAGATTAGACGCATATTAAATTATCTATCGGATTAGATGCATATTAAATTATCTATCGGATTAGATGCATATTAAATTATCTATCGGATTAGATGCATATTAAATTATCTATCGGATTAGATGCATATTAAATTATCTATAAACTTGGTGGTCACTCATCCAGCGTACATATATACTTGCTCTTGACAAATTATCATGAAACTTGGTGTGGAGCAACATGTACATGAAAAATTGATCCGAACTGATATACAAAATGTCTGAGAATGTCTATTTTGGAATTCTCAATTTCCACCTAAATTTCATATGTAAATGCTAATGCCTGCTAATAGCATGTATCGGTTTTCCGGCTGTTGTTTATAGTATAAAGTTTGTATAAGACTATAATATACAAGTGTTGCCTTCATGTTTACAGGTAGTGTGTATGCAGTTTGTATAAGACTATAATATACAAGTGTTGCCTTCATGTTTACAGGTAGTGTGTATGCAGTTTGTATAAGACTATAATATACAAGTGTTGCCTTCATGTTTACAGGTAGCATGTATGCAGTTTGTATAAGACTATAATATACAAGTGTTGCCTTCATGTTTACAGGTAGCATGTATGCAGTTTGTATAAGACTATAATATACAAGTGATGCCTTCATGTTTACAGGTAGCGTGTATGCAGTTTGTATAAGACTATAATATACAAGTGTTGCCTTCATGTTTTACAGGTAGCGTGTATGCAGTTTGTATAAGACTATAATATACAAGTGTTGCCTTCATGTTTTACAGGTAGCGTGTATGCAGTTTGTATAATACTATAATATACAAGTGTTGCCTTCATGTTTTACAGGTAGTGTGTATGCAGTTTGTATAAGACTATAATATACAAGTGTTGCCTTCATGTTTTACAGGTAGCGTGTATGCAGTTTGTATAAGACTATAATATACAAGTGTTGCCTTCATGTTTTACAGGTAGCGTGTATGCAGTTTGTATAATACTATAATATACAAGTGTTGCCTTCATGTTTTACAGGTAGTGTGTATGCAGTTTGTATAAGACTATAATATACAAGTGTTGCCTTCATGTTTTACAGGTAGCGTGTATGCAGTTTGTATAAGACTATAATATACAAGTGTTGCCTTCATGTTTTACAGGTAGCGTGTATGCAGTTTGTATAATACTATAATATACAAGTGTTGCCTTCATGTTTTACAGGTAGTGTGTATGCAGTTTGTATAAGACTATAATATACAAGTGTTGCCTTCATGTTTTACAGGTAGCGTGTATGCAGTTTGTATAAGACTATAATATACAAGTGTTGCCTTCATGTTTTACAGGTAGCGTGTATGCAGTTTGTGAATATTGTCGTCCATTCGGTGGAGGACATGAATTTTCGGGTCCATTTACAACATGAATTATCGATTATTGGATTAGACGACTATTTAGAAGTAGGTGGTTATAGCGCTCTGGACTATTAATTCAAAGGTCATGGGTTAGATCTGTGAGACTATTTAGATGTAGGTGGTTATAGCGCTCCGGAATATGAATTCAAAGGTCATGGGTTTGATCTGTGAGACTATTTAGAGGTAGGTGGTTATAGCGCTCCTGACTATTAATTCAAAGGTCATGGGTTTGATCTGTGAGACATCATTTTTAATGTACTTATATAAGGAAATGTACTACTACCATCTTAATAAGAAGAAACATTATGAGTCGAGTGCAACTTGTTTTTTTCATTTGATTTCATTTTGATTTTTCCCACAGGCCGCAAAAATACAAAATGACGTTAGTTTAGTATATATCGATTGCGAAACAAGTTCTTACAACTTATATTAATCACTCTCGAAACCTCATTCCTGATGGAATCCATCACCATGCAGGAGAGAGAAGAGGCATGTGGAATTTTAATGCCTCGCTACCACTGCGCCATCATGACGTTACATGTCTTTGTATGATGGCTTATGGAGAAATGTTGATTTTTGCGTCTCGTCGTTATGCATTGTGGCCATTGTCTTTAGTTATATGATGATATAATTCAAGGCTCCATGCACTGTGCTTTACACAGAGATGCAAGCGAACCAGAGGACCTTATCAGTCTGTGTGACTCTGTAGCGCTAATTGAGTGAAGGGCCGTAACTACTGTTGCTAGAACGTGTGGCCCGACCTGTTTGCTTTTATTGAAATTGTCATGTCTCGTATTATATATATGCAAAATGAATCAAGCAATAAAATATGATTAAAACTAAACTAACTAATTGAACTGAATTTTAGCTTGACTGATTCAGTAAATTATATTAGCGAGAATTCTAAAATCCAGCTCATAAAACGTTACTGCCCAGGAAAGGTGTTGTTAGGTAAACTGCCTGCCGGCGATATAGCCCAAAATGGTGCTGATGCAGGCGCAAAACCCGAAATATAACATATAACATAGCATAACAAATACGTACGAAACTAGTAGAGCGATTCCCGTCATCCCCATTGTTCTGCGTCTGAAGACCCTCTTCAAAATACTAAATAACTTGGAGCATAAAGTGGTGTCTTAAACAGTACCGTTAATTTATGAAGAAAAATCACTGTTAATATTTTGTGTTTGTTTACAGAAATTGCGGCACACAGAAAGTGATCGACTATCAGTACAAGTGCATGCATACTTGGACAATATGATAGATGTAGCTGCTCTGTTGGAAGATTCAGAAACTAAGACAGAGGCTTTAGAGAAAGCTGCCGAGTATGAAGATGAAGTGTCAAGGGTAGGATGTTTTGGTCTGTTCAGATGTTTTTTCGTCATCAATGCCAAATTTATATTCTGTACGGAGCATGTATAGTTTATCAGTCACTATCGTGTTTTGAAACATACGTCAATTGACGTGTGATTGTGTTCGTTCTATGTACTTGTATGGACTGGCTCAGGTCAAAATCATGTTTTACTAATCCTTAAAGCGACATTACATCGCAAAAAGCCATTGCTACTACAAATTCCGAATATACATTCGACCACAAATATTGAATCAATAAACAGTATTTGTCTACAAACTTTTAAAAGTGAATGTAGGATTTCATATACCGGTCATCCACACACCTGAATTGACATTTCTTTGTCATTGTAGTCAATACTAAACGCTTGATACTGTCGCTTAGAGATAATAAATTTAACTAAGATTATCTGTTATGTCGAATTCCGTCGGACCGAACAAAACACTTCGACATAACCGAAGTTTGATTTAACGAAATTCCATATAAACAGATCCAGTCATATGTAAAATTATGGGACTTTGATCCGACTCCGAGATAACGGGAGAATTCGACATAATCAACTTTGACATAACGGATGTAGACTGTAGTTGCAACAAGCAAAATGGGATATGTGAAACCATTTGTATCACATTTCCTTGAAAATGGGTATGTGAACGTTTTCCTCAATAAAATAAACAATTTATACAGGTAAATTAAGCCTTGCCCAGGTATATATCTTGGACAGATTATATCGTGGTTATCTTGGACAGATTATATCGGTGGTTATCTTGCACAGATTATATCGGTGGTTATCTTGGACAGATTATATCGGTGGTTATCTTGCACAGGTATATATCTTGGACGGATTATATCGGTGGTTATCTTGGACGGATTATATCTGTGGTTATCTTGCACAGGTATATATCTTGGACTGATTATATCGGTGGTTATCTTGCCCAGGTATATATCTTGGACTGATTATATCGGTGGTTATCTTGGACAGATTATATCGGTGGTTATCTTGGACAGATTATATCGGTGGTTATCTTGGACTGATTATATCGGTGGTTATCTTGGACAGATTATATCGGTGGTTATCTTGGACAGATTATATCGGTGGTTATCTTGGACTGATTATATCGGTGGTTATCTTGGACAGATTATATCGGTGGTTATCTTGGACGGACTATATCGGTGGTTATCTTGGACAGATTATATCGGTGGTTATCTTGGACTGATTATATCGGTGGTTATCTTGGACTGATTATATCGGTGGTTATCTTGGACAGATTATATCGGTGGTTATCTTGGACAGATTATATCGGTGGTTATCTTGGACTGATTATATCGGTGGTTATCTTGGACAGATTATATCGGTGGTTATCTTGGACGGATTATATCGGTGGTTATCTTGGACGGACTATATCGGTGGTTATCTTGGACAGATTATATCGGTGGTTATCTTGGACGGATTATATTGGTGGTTATCTTGCCCAGGTATATATCTTGGACTGATTATATCGGTGGTTATCTTGGACAGATTATATCGTGGTTATCTTGGACAGATTATATCGGTGGTTATCTTGCACAGATTATATCGGTGGTTATCTTGGACAGATTATATCGGTGGTTATCTTGCACAGGTATATATCTTGGACGGATTATATCGGTGGTTATCTTGGACGGATTATATCTGTGGTTATCTTGCACAGGTATATATCTTGGACTGATTATATCGGTGGTTATCTTGCCCAGGTATATATCTTGGACTGATTATATCGGTGGTTATCTTGGACAGATTATATCGGTGGTTATCTTGGACAGATTATATCGGTGGTTATCTTGGACTGATTATATCGGTGGTTATCTTGGACAGATTATATCGGTGGTTATCTTGGACAGATTATATCGGTGGTTATCTTGGACTGATTATATCGGTGGTTATCTTGGACAGATTATATCGGTGGTTATCTTGGACGGACTATATCGGTGGTTATCTTGGACAGATTATATCGGTGGTTATCTTGGACTGATTATATCGGTGGTTATCTTGGACTGATTATATCGGTGGTTATCTTGGACAGATTATATCGGTGGTTATCTTGGACAGATTATATCGGTGGTTATCTTGGACTGATTATATCGGTGGTTATCTTGGACAGATTATATCGGTGGTTATCTTGGACGGATTATATCGGTGGTTATCTTGGACGGACTATATCGGTGGTTATCTTGGACAGATTATATCGGTGGTTATCTTGGACGGATTATATTGGTGGTTATCTTGCCCAGGTATATATCTTGGACTGATTATATCGGTGGTTATCTTGGACAGATTATATCGGTGGTTATCTTGGACGGATTATATTGGTGGTTATCTTGCCCAGGTATATATCTTGGACTGATTATATCGGTGGTTATCTTGGACGGATTATATTGGTGGTTATCTTGGACGGATTATATCGGTGGTTATCTTGCACAGGTATATATCTTGGACTGATTATATCGGTGGTTATCTTGGACGGATTATATCGGTGGTTATCTTGGACGGATTATATCGGTGGTTATCTTGGACGGATTATATCGGTGGTTATCTTGCACAGGTATATATCTTGGACTGATTATATCGGTGGTTATCTTGGACGGATTATATCGGTGGTTATCTTGCCCAGGTATATATCTTGGACGGATTATATCGGTTGTTATCTTTCACGGATTATATCGGTGGTTATCTTGGACGGACTATATCGGTGGTTATCTTGGACGGACTATATCGGTGGTTATCTTGGACAGATTATATCTGTGGTTATCTTGGACAGATTATATCGGTGGTTATCTTGGACAGATTATATCGGTGGTTATCTTGGACAGATTATATCGGTGGTTATCTTGGACGGATTATATCGGTGGTTATCTTGGACGGATTATATCGGTGGTTATCTTGGACAGATTATATCGGTGGTTATCTTGGACAGATTATATCGGTGGTTATCTTGGACAGATTATATCGGTGGTTATCTTGGACAGATTATATCGGTGGTTATCTTGGACGGACTATATCGGTGGTTATCTTGGACAGATTATATCGGTGGTTATCTTGGACAGATTATATCGGTGGTTATCTTGGACAGATTATATCGGTGGTTATCTTGCACGGATTATATTGGTGGTTATCTTGTTTTAAGGTAAATGAAAGATTACAAGAAGTTGAGGAAGAGATGATGTCAAAGTCAATAGAACTAGAGAAACAATTATGTGATGCCAACACGGAAGTAGATGACCTCAAGGTATGTAATGATAGAACTAAGAAACAACTAGGTGATGTCAACAGCGAAGTTTATGAGCTCATAATGTAGATAGAACTTGAGAACCAACTGTGTGATGCTAATACAGAAGTAGATGAGCTCAGTATGTAGATAGAACTGGATGCTAACACAGAAATAGATGACCTCAAGGTATGTAATGATAGAACTAAGAAACAACTAGGTGATGTCAACAGCGAAGTTTATGAGCTCATAATGTAGATAGAACTTGAGAAACAATTGTGTGATGCCAAAAGGGAAGTAGGTGACATGTAGATAGAACTGGAGAAACAATTATGTGATGCCAGCATGGAAGTAGATGAGCTCAGTATGTAGATAGAACTGGATGCTAAAACAGAAATAGATGAGCTCAATGATAGAACTAAGAAACAACTGTTTAATGCCAACATGGAAGTAGATGAGCTCAGTATGTAGATAGAACTGGATGCTAACACAGAAATAGATGAGCTCAATGATAGAACTACGAAACTACTTTGTAATGCCAACATGGAAGTAGATGAGCTCAGTATGTAGATAGAACTGGATGCTAACACAGAAATAGATGAGCTCAATGATAGAACTAAGAAACAACTGTGTAATGCCAACATGGAAGTAGATGAGCTCAGTATGTAGATAGAACTGGATGCTAACACAGAAATAGATGAGCTCAATGATAGAACTAAGAAACAACTGTGTAATGCCAACATGGAAGTAGATGAGCTCAGTATGTAGATAGAACTGGATGCTAACACAGAAATAGATGAGCTCAATGATAGAACTAAGAAACAACTGTGTAATGCCAACATGGAAGTAGATGAGCTCAGTATGTAGATAGAACTGGATGCTAACACAGAAATAGATGAGCTCAATGATAGAACTAAGAAACAACTGTGTAATGCCAACATGGAAGTAGATGAGCTCAGTATGTAGATAGAACTGGATGCTAACACAGAAATAGATGAGCTCAATGATAGAACTAAGAAACAACTGTGTAATGCCAACATGGTAGTAGATGAGCTCAGTATGTAGATAGAACTGGATGCTAACACAGAAATAGATGAGCTCAATGATAGAACTAAGAAACAACTGTGTAATGCCAACATGGAAGTAGATGAGCTCAGTATGTAGATAGAACTGGATGCTAACACAGAAATAGATGAGCTCAATGATAGAACTAAGAAACAACTGTGTAATGCCAACATGGAAGTAGATGAGCTCAGTATGTAGATAGAACTGGATGCTAACACAGAAATAGATGAGCTCAATGATAGAACTAAGAAACAACTGTGTAATGCCAACATGGAAGTAGATGAGCTCAGTATGTAGATAGAACTGGATGCTAACACAGAAATAGATGAGCTCAATGATAGAACTACGAAACTACTTTGTAATGCTAACATGGAAGTAGATGAGCTCAATATACTGATATAATTGGAGAAACATGTGTGTGATATCAACACCGTAGTAGATGACACATGGTATTTCATGAGGAACAAGTTTGGTAGCAACTGTCACCTGTATATATACTGACACAGCTTTTGAAAATGCATCGTTCACCATTATTTGCCTCGCACCACTGTAGGTTCGAATCCCATATGAGGAAGCTATCCAGTTGGTTTGTGGAAGATCGGTGGTTCTACCTGAGTGCCCGTCCATGCCAGAAATACTGCGCAGAGGGGCACTATGGGTCTTCCTCCACCAATAATAGCGGGAAACTCACTATATGACCTAAGCTGTTTGTTCGACTTTAAACCACAAAAACAAACAAACTATCGTTCTAGTTGAGGACTGGGAATCTGATAAGGAATAATATAAGAACATATTTTGAAGGTTATCGCGAAACTATTGTATGTGTATATATAAATAAAAGGTGTGATTCAGTAGTTACACAATGAACTATCAATATATCTGGATAGTAATTTTAAAAATGTTTGGAATATTCAAGTCGAAATAGAGGAATTTGCCTCATCAAAATAGCTAGTATGACATTGGCCACGTTTGGGTTCAGACAATGGAATTGTTTACCATAGTACATGCCTTGATTTATACGGTTTTTAAAAAAACGTTTATTTATTTTACAACGATTGCGAAGCAAGTTTTAACAACTTATATTAATCACTCTCGTTGGCGCGGATGAAAGCGTAAATGTGGTCATTCGTGTGGGAGGAACCGGAGTACACGGAGAAAACACACCTGTCCGATCTGGCGACCACCGTACCATCTCACATACTTCCCGGTCCGAGGATCGAACCGGGTTGCCTTGGTGAGAACGTTTGACTGATATATTACATTACGTTGCAGGAATCACTGCGGCAGAATGATGCCGAGAATGCAGCGTTACGGGAGGCAATCAATGAGAAAGATGCTGAATCCCAGAAACATCTCACCACCCTCGACGCAAAATTACTGGAACTGGAGAGTCTGAAGAAAAATATAGGTAGGTGTTATATACAGGTATACAGGTATACAGGTATACAGTTATACAGATATACAGGTATACAGTTATACAGGTATACAGTGCAATAGCATTTGTATGTTACTACTTGAGTGGGTCCTGCGTCATGTGATCCTGCGTCGTGTGATCCTGCATCGTGTGATCCTGCGTTGTGTGATCCTGCGGCGTGCGATCCTGCGGCGTGCGATCCTGCGTTATGGGATTGTGCGATCCTGCGGCGTGTGATCCTGCATCGTGCGATCCTGCGTCGTGTGATCCTGCATCGTGTGATCCTGCGGCGTGCGATCCTGCGGCGTGCGATCCTGCGTTATGGGATTGTGCGATCCTGCGGCGTGTGATCCTGCATTGTGCGATTGTGTGATCCTGCGGCGTGCGATCCTGCGTCGTGTGGTCGTGCGATCCTGCGTCGTGTGATCCTGCGTTATGGGATTGTGCGATCCTGCGGCGTGTGATCCTGCATTGTGCGATCCTGCGGCGTGTGATCCTGCGTTGTGTGATCCTGCGGCGTGTGATCCTGCGTTGTGCGATTGTGTGATCCTGCGTTGTGCAATCGTGCGTCGTGTGATCCTGCATCGTGCGATCTGCGTCATGTGATCCTGCGTCGTGTGATCCTGCGTCGTGTGATCCTGCGTTGTGCGGTCGTGCGATCCTGCGTCGTGTGATCATGCGTCGTGTGATCCTGCGTCGTGTGATCCTGCGTCGTGTGATCCTGCGTTGTGCGATCATGCGTGGTGTGATCCTGCGTCGTGTGATCCTGCGTCGGTGCGATCATAAGTCGTGTGATCCTGCGTCATGTGATCCTGCGTCGTGTGATCCTGCGTCATGTGATCCTGCGGCGTGTGATCCTGCGGCGTGTGATCCTGCGTCGTGTGATCCTGCGTCGTGCAATCCTGCGTCGTGTGATCCTGCGTTGTGCGATCATGCGTTGTGTGATCCTGCGTCGTGTGATCCTGCGTCGTGCGATCATGCGTTGTGCGGTCGTGCGATCCTGCGTCGTGTGATCCTGCATCGTGCGATCCTGCGTTATGGGATTGTGCGATCCTGCGGCGTGTGATCCTGCATCGTGCGATCCTGCATTGTGCGATCCTGCGTCATGTGATCCTGCGTTGTGCGATCCTGCGTCGTGTGATCCTGCATCGTGCGATCATGCATTGTGTGATCCTGCGTCGTGTGATCCTGCATCGTGCGATCCTGCGTCGTGTGATCCTGCATCTTGCGATCCTGCATCGTGTGATCCTGCGTTATGGGATTGTGCGATCCTGCGGCGTGCGATCCTGCGGCGTGTGATCCTGCATTGTGCGATCCTGCGGCGTGTGATCCTGCGTCGTGTGATCCTGCGTCGTGTGATCCTGCGTCGTGTGATCCTGCATCGTGTGATCTGCGTCGTGCGATCCTGCGTCGTGTGATCCTGCGTCGTGCGATCCTGCGTCGTGTGATCGTGTGATCCTGCGTTGTGTGATCCTGCGGTGTGTGATCCTGCGGCGTGTGATCATGCGTCGTGCGATCCTGCGTCGTGTGATCCTGCGGCGTGTGATCGTGCGATCCTGCGTTATGGGATTGTGCGATCCTGCGGCGTGTGATACTGCATCGTGCGATCCTGCGTTATGGGATTGTGCAATCCTGCGTCGTGCGATCCTGCGTCGTGTGGTAGTGCGATCCTGCGTCGTGCGATCCTGCGTCTTGCGATCCTGCGTTGTGTGATCCTGCGTCATGCGATCATGCGTTGTGTGATCCTGCGTCGTGCGATCCTGCGTTGTGTGATCCTGCGTCGTGCGATCCTGCGTCGTGTGATCCTGCATCGTGTGATCCTGCGTCGTGTGATCCTGCATCGTGCGATCCTGCGTTATGGGATTGTGTGATCATGCGGTGTGTGATCCTGCGTCGTGTGATCCTGCGTTGTGCGATTGTGTGATCCTGCGTCATGCAATCCTGCGGCGTGTGATCATGCGTTGTGCAATCCTGCGGCGTGTGATCCTGCATCGTGCGATCCTGCGTTATGGGATTGTGCGATCCTGCGACGTGTGAGCCTGCGTTGTGCGATTGTGCGGTCGTGCGATCCTGCGTTGTGCGATCCTGCGTTGTGCGATCCTGCGACGTGTGATCCTGCGTTGTGCGATTGTGTGATCCTGCGTTGTGCGATCCTGCGTCATGCAATCCTGCGTCGTGTGATCCTGCGTCGTGCGATCATGCGTCATGTGATCCTGTGGCGTGTGATCATGCGTCATGCAATCCTGCGGCGTGTGATCATGCGTCATGCAATCCTGCGGCGTGTGATCATGCGTCATGCAATCCTGCGTCATGCAATCATGCGGCGTGTGATCATGCGTCATGCAATCCTGCGGCATGAGATCATGAGTCATGCAATCCTGCGTCGTGTGATCATGCATTGTGCAATCCTGCTTCGTGCAATCCTGCGTCGTGCAATCCTGCGTCATGCAATCCTGCGTCGTGTGATCCTGCGTCGTGTGATCCTGTGTCGTGCAATCCTATGTCGTGCAAATGGTACGATCTCCGGCTCATAGCCGAGAGGTTGTGAATCTGAGCACCACCAGAAGCAAAGTGGTGTTGTCCTTAGGCAAGACACTTGATTTCACATTGCATCTTCTCTCTCCCTTATGGAATGAGGTCTAGAGCCTAAAAGACATTTTTTATTACAACTTAACATGACTCATTCAAACATGGCTCGGCATTTTGTCTGTATACGCAAAGAAGGAATTTACCATGTTTATATTTGCTATAAAAACTTAGTTTAGAGGTTGTGAGGTTTAGAGGTCAAACCTGACGTAATTTTAGTAGCATTTTTGTAGGTGTGAGGCGCCCTTTATATGCACTCTACAAAATAGCACCAATTCAGAGTGCCGAAATTAACCACTTAGGCGTACGCTGTTCCAAAGATGATTACCAGGTCCGACACATTGTAGGTCGCAAATCTGGATTAAATACATTTTAAATATAAAGTGTGCTATATTTTTCTTTGCGTCATTGAAATAATAATTAATATAAATATAAGTATTGAATCACAGGTTAATAGTTTGCATCGGGGTATGAACTACATTGGGCGTGCTTAACATTAGTTAACATTAGCATGGATGCCTTTGGCCTCCACACACTTCCAATGTAGTTCTATAGGAAAGAGGTATCCATACAAGCAGGTTGCTATCTCCTCAATCCAACATGTATTAAACTTGACTTGATAAGAAAATATTGAAAATATTAAGCTGCGATTCATTCCTTAAATAAAAACTTACTAACTAGTAATAATTATATTTTCAGGTTCTGGTGTGGGTGCAGCTGGTGCTTCGGGGGCTTCAGGGGCTGTCCTGCCTCTGCCGCCTCCACCTCCCCCTCCCCCTGTTGTTGCTCCACCTCCACCACCGCCCCCTCCGGCACCTCCGATGCCAGGCATTGGAGCTCCACCCCCGCCTCCACCCGCTCCTGGGGCACCTAGTGGTAAGTATATATCTATATACTCCATTGTATACATTATGCTATATGAAAACATAATCTCGGCTCATACCGTATTTAGCTATGTATAGTGCGCACATTTCTTACTGAAATCCTCATCCATTTTATCTACTGCGCATTATACACCAGTACAGACATCAGGACATTTTTTTCCGGACCAAAATTGACCAATATTTCGTGAAATTCGACCCGAACGGCCCACAGTCATTCTATAATTTGTTACATTCGACAAACGTTATAAACTAGCTATTAAAACCAGTTGCCGATAGTCTATATAAATAAATGAAATGAATAAGACCACAAAATTAGCATATATTGCGTTTATTTTGGCAAACTTTGAAGAATTTAATTGAAATTAGTAAATGCATAAAAAAATGGCGATTTGATAACATCACGTGGTTTTATCGTATGTAATATTTCCCGTACTTTTCGCGTACTTCGCCACATAAAGCGACCAGCATACGTACGATATCATAGAGATAAAGAAACTTTGTAATAATAGTTTATTTGATTTAATATACCGTATGTTTTTAAATACGACATGATTAAAGACACGATGTGTTGGTTATTTTTACGGGAAATATTTACTATGTACAATGCATTGCATAAAAAAAAATGCAGTATTTCAATTGTTTGTAGCGATAATTAATTTCGACAAACCTTTCACAATGAGTCCCAGTTAATTAGGTAGGCTACACGTGTTGAGAAATTTGAGTATCTGCTGACATGTTTGAGAACGTGTTGAGATGTTTGAGAACGTGTTGAGAAATTTGAGCAGGTGTGCCTGAGTGCGTTACCGTTCCTCGATTAGGTATCTCGAGTGATTAATATAAGTTGTAAAAATCACGGAGCACAATTTTTAGCGATTCTTGATAAATGTTAAATTTTGACTTGGAAAATTGCGTTTTTCACATGCGCATACATCGGATCTCAGTTTTCCCCCCGATTTTCGTGCCAAATCGGTGTGTGTGTTTTACGTTTATTTATCGTCGCTACCGGTTGCCCATATGAGCGACGCCTTCTGAAGAGATTAGTTATTTTAGATTTTTGGAGGATAGTGTAATGACAGAGACCCATTCCAGAGTCTCATCTGGTTCTTTTATGTGCACAGTGTAAAGCACCAACACGAGACCTCAGTTTAAAGTCCTATCTGAAAGACTGTCAATTTTATTAGGGTCATACGGGGGATCGAACCTGCGATCCCTGGATTACCAGTCCAGCGTGTTACCACTGGGCTACAGATTTTGTTTTAATTCTTTCTACTATACTCTTAAACACAGAAAAATGTGAAAAACGAAATTTTTAATTTATTTCATCCAAAATTTTATTTTAAAAATCAGGGTCGGGGGTTAAAAAACTGGTCAGTCGGTGATTTTTGGCCTTCTAGAGAAATTATATTGGTATGGGAGATTGCTTAATCTAAGCTCAAAATAGGGAGAAATTGGATGAGTAAGGGTGATTTTGACTACAGAACCTCCCTCTGACTGTTACCATGATTGCTCTGTGTCTTCCAGCAATGACCATTAAGAAGAAGATCCAGACCAAGTATCGCCTACCTGTGTTAAACTGGACTCCACTTAAACCTCAACAAGTCAAAGGCACAGTATTCGCCGATCTCGATGATGAAAGATTATACAGGGTAAGCTTGTACATACACTGTGCAATTGTACACAGGTGGCTGTCCAATTTAGCGCAGTTGTTAGTACACTCACTTTTCACTTAGGGTTTATTCTAGAGTGGAAAAAGGGGCAGGGTGGGTCAGAAAAGGGGCAGGGTGGGTCAGCAAAGGGGCAGGGTGGGTCAGAAAAGGGACAGGGCAGGTCAGAAAAGGGGCAAGGTGGGTCAGCAAAGGGGCAGGGTGGGTCAGTAAAGGGGCAGGGTGGGTCAGAAAAAGGGCAAGGTGGGTCAGAAAAGGGGCAGGGCAGGTCAGAAAAGGGGCAGGGTGGGTCAGAAATGGGGCAGGGCGGGTCAGAAAAGGGGCAGGGTGGGTTAGAAAAGGGACAGGGTGGGTCAGAAAGGGGCATGGTGGGTCAGAAAAGAGACAGGGTGCATTTTGAGCTGCGATGAGATGTGGGAGGGGGTATTTTGGGGTTAGCCCCTAGAAAATATTGCTAAATTAGGCGAAATCATCAAAAATGTATTTCCGGCAATTTAAAATGAATCAAATGGGTCATTCTGGTGTTATTTGACCGATTTCTATCAAATAAAAATAACTTGTGGCTAGAATACAGTCTTCAGGTGTCTCGACCACAAGGACATACATGTATCAGTGATCTAGTGGAAGTTGTGATAGCGCAGTGGATGCGCGTTCGCTTCAGGTGCGAAAGGTCCAGAGTTCGAGCCCCGCTGGAGCAATTACGATTGTGCCCTTAGGCAAGGCATTTAAATTCCACGTTGCCTCTTCTCTCTCCCTCGTGGCGATGGATTCCATCAGGATTGAGGTCTCGAGAGTGATTAATATAAATTGTAAGAACTTGTTTCGCAATTGAGCTAAAATAAATTTGTATAAACTATCAGTGATCTTGTCAGTTTTTGCCTAGTTTCGCGTTGATGTTTCAGCATTACAGTTTTATTGCCGTTGTTAGCATTGATTCAATATTACTACTATAAGACTATAGGGCACACAAAACCTACTGTGTCTTGTGCCTGTGACCCAGCATAAAGAACATGGCAATAAATTTAAACAGCTGTCATTATTAAAAATTCTAACGAAGTCTTAAATTTCACAATAAAACGTCACATTAGCAATCATTTGACCTCGTGCATTGTAAATTTCTGAACTCACTCTTTTGTCTTGGCTTGTCGGATGTTGGTTTATTCATTTATGTACATCGACATTAACTCACATCAAATAGTGCATTGGTGACATGGGCGAAACAGTCGCTCTCGGGATCGTGACTTGGTGGCCCCATTTCTCCTTAAAACAAAAATAAAATTTACAGTCAAACCTGTGTTAGTGGTCACCTCCATTAAGCAGCCAACCTGTATTAAGCAGCCAGTTTCAAGATTCCCTATATGTTGTTTTACTATACATTTGACCTCTATTAAGCAGCCATCTGTGCTAAGCAGCCACTTTCTCCAACTCCCTTGGCTGGCTGCTTACGACAGGTTTGACTGTATATGCAAAAGCTTACCCAGTAGGCTACACTTGTACTGCACTCTGCATTTCTCTTCTATTGTGTATATTAACCCTATTTTGTTGACATTAATTATAAATAATACCATTTAAATGACGTAATCGCGCATTTCTCACTTCTCCCAAACATGACCTAGGACGAGCCGTGTGGTATTGTAGTATTGAAACATGATTTTTGCAATTCTAAAACTATGAAGTATTAAACATCTGTCTGTGTTCATTTTAAAGGGAAACATCAGTTCAAAAATTAAGATTGTACAAACTATGCTGGAGGACAGATTTCATTGTAATATATAACACTAATTGCTAGACTTCTTGTTATAGGTTATAAATTTCAATGAATTTGAAGAGACGTTCAAGCTGGGTGTGTTAGGAGGTCTGAAAGGCGGAGAAGGTACACCGAAAACTCTGAAGAAAAAGAAGGAGAGTATTACACTGTTAGAACCAAACAGAATCCGAAATGTTGGTGAGTATTACAGTTATCTATAGCCAAATATAATCCGAACTAATATGACTAGCAATTGGCTATGTGAAAGAAAAAGTTGTATTAATGAAAATTGGCTGGAAAAGAAAATTGGTTGTATTAATGAAAATTGGCTGGAAAAGAAAAGAAGCTGTGTGAATGAATGAAACTTGGCTGGGTGGGAAAGAAAATTTACTTAGCATATCATATATTTTGTGCATCGTAGACTAAAAATCTCTCATCAAAAAACAAATATCTACCTAAGAAAATTGCAACAAGGAGATACTGACGTACATCATCGTGAATATCTCGAATTTTACATCTTAATCTTAAAAAAAGTGGTCTAGGTTTGAACATCTTGAAATACTGCAAGTAGACGATTCCAGTTAGTACGCTGATTTTGATTCCATAGCACATTTGATCTTGCCTCAGCTGCCAGAAAGCTATTACTTGATAGTTGTATATAGAAATGTATCGTTTATTTGTTTTCTTGCATGTCAAACAATGTGTTAGTTTTACAGTAGCTGCAGTACATTGATGGTTATTGTCTACTATTATTTTCAGCCATTACCAGAAGAAAAATTGAGCTGTCCAATGATGAAATTATGAGAGCAATAGTGAAGTAAGTGCTACAGTTAGTCTATTACTGCAAGAGAAAATATGGCATATTAACGATTTAGTGGTCATACACCTGAGTCATTATCACGACTCGTAACTGTTACGAATCACATTCAGTGTGTATATATTTTTTGTTTTCGCTCCATTTGGTTCTTTTCTTCACTCTAAGATCATGTACGCTTTATATACTACAGCTATTTTCCCTGGAATTTCTCTGGGTTTTTTTAACTGCGTCTTATACTCCCGTGCGACCTATATAGAGACAATTACGGTATGTAGTTTTACAGTTGGTCCACTACCGGGAACATTTGTTCTTACATGTATGTACCCTCTATTATTATGACTTTCTGAGAATCTTGTCCGAATCGTACTTGAAGATATACAGATACATATAAGGTTAACTGTTTGTCACATACCAGAATATGGTTGTCTTAACCCTTTCCTTCATAGAGATTTACGTTTATATACTATTATATCTCCATACAAACGACAACCATTTAGCTATCATGCAGTGGATGAGTAGTCGCCATATCTATCCCACCTCCATAGATATTACTGGAACTACATGAGATTCTGGCCTTTATTATGAACATTGGTTTGGCTACTACATTGTCAATGTATGTCGTATTGGTAATAGCGTCAAGAGGTGCTTCTATGAGGGAAAGGGTTTATGACCATTGATTTGGCTACTACATTGTCAATGTATGTCGTATTGGTAATGGTGTCAAGAGGTGCTTCTATGAGGGAAAGGGTTAAGCTTTACAGCATGTGTCACTTCCATCAGAACATGTGTGTCCGGGCTACATTTCCTATACCATTAGACATACGGATACCAAACTAGCTCGTCCGCCTCCGTGGTTACGGTCGCTGACTTGTATACCACTGTAACCTATCATCACTGATGGTCACTGGTTCGAGCCCCGCTCAGGCCGTGTCTCATTTATATGAAAAAGTTATCAGTTTCTTACGGAGTATAGCCCTGTGAGCTTTTCAACACAGGTGAGCGATGCAAGGCGTTCATGGCCCTTTTGTATATTACTGCCCAAGTGCAGGGTTGTTCATTAGTTAACCCTTTGCCTATAGGTATGATATTTCATGATATTTTATTTCTGAATTCCAATAGGCTCAAAAGCCCATGAGGACATATACATGCATACTTTATGGCAAACAATGACAATAGCATAAATTATATAAACACATGTACAATGTACATAGATATCACACATAAAGAAATATATAGTTGTTCAAATTTGGAGAAGGTTATGCGTATTCATGATCATATGTTACATATAGTATGCATAAATTTACAGTAATTACTCACATTTTAAGTATTGCTATATTGCTATATTGTAGCAGTTACTATAATATTATAATATTCCAGGTTATTTATATTGCTTAGCTGTTCATTCGCTATTTAAATGTTCTCTTTAACTAATAATAAATAGACATTTTAAAAATGAAACCAATATACCTATAGGTATATAATAAATAAAATCACTTGTGTAAACAACATAGATCCAGATCAGTCGCAGCGTAACACCGCATCTGATCAGGATCTATATTGTTTACTATTCAGCCAAGTGTTTATGCTCCGCTATCCGAATAGCAAACAGCATAGAGCATGATCAGACAGAACGTTCTGTACTATCTGATCTGGCTCTTATCTGATGCTAGCGTGCAGAGGGTTAAGTGTTGATTTGGTCTATATTTCAGTGTTTACATTGTCTATATTTCATTGTTTACATTGTCTATATTTCATTGTTTACATTGTCTATATTTCAGTGTTTACATTGTCTATATTTCAGTGTTATATTGTCTATATTTCATTGTTTACTACATGGTCTATATTTCATTGTTTACATTGTCTACATTTCATTGTTTACTACATGGTCTATATTTCATTGTTTACATTGTCTACATTTCATTGTTTACTACATGGTCTATATTTCATTGTTTACATTGTCTACATTTCATTGTTTACTACATGGTCTATATTTCATTGTTTACATTGTCTACATTTCATTGTTTACTACATGGTCTATATTTCATTGTTTACATTGTCTACATTTCATTGTTTACTACATGGTCTATATTTCATTGTTTACATTGTCTACATTTCATTGTTTACTACATGGTCTATATTTCATTGTTTACATTGTCTACATTTCATTGTTTACTACATGGTCTATATTTCATTGTTTACATTGTCTACATTTCATTGTTTACTACATGGTCTATATTTCATTGTTTACATTGTCTACATTTCATTGTTTACTACATGGTCTATATTTCATTGTTTACATTGTCTACATTTCATTGTTTACTACATGGTCTATATTTCATTGTTTACATTGTCTATATTTCAGTGTTATATGTCTATATTTCAGTGTTTACATGGTCTATATTTCAGTGTTTACATTGTCTATATTTCAGTGTTATATTGTCTATATTTCAGTGTTACATGGTCTATATTTCATTGTTTACATGGTCTATATTTCAGTGTTTACATTGTCTATATTTCAGTGTTATATTGTCTATATTTCAGTGTTTACATTGTCTATATTTCATTGTTTACATTGTCTATATTTCAGTGTTATATTGTCTATATTTCAGTGTTACATGGTCTATATTTCATGTTTACATTGTCTATATTTCATTGTTTACATTGTCTATATTTCATTGTTTACATTGTCTATATTTCAGTGTTACATTGTCTATATTTCATTGTTTACATTGTCTATATTTCAGTGTACATTGTCTATATTTCATTGTTTACATTGTCTATATTTCATGTTTACATGGTCTATATTTCATTGTTTACATGGTCTATATTTCATTGTTTACATTGTCTATATTTCACTGTTTACATTGTCTATATTTCACTGTTTACATTGTCTATATTTCACTGTTTACTGTCTATATTTTGTTTTGTTTACATTGTCTATATTTCACTGTTTACATTGTCTATATTTCACTGTTTACATTGTCTATATTTCACTGTTTACATTGTCTATATTTCAGTGTTATATTGTCTATATTTCATTGTTTACATTGTCTATATTTCAGTGTTACATTGTCTATATTTCACTGTTTACATTGTCTATATTTCACTGTTTACATTGTCTATATTTCAGTGTTTACACTGTCTATATTTCAGTGTTACATTGTCTATATTTCAGTGTTTACATGTCTATATTTCAGTGTTGACTTGAAGGTGTTGTCCATAGATATCGTAGATATTCTTCAAACTGTCCTGCCAAATGATCAAGAGGTATATCTGTGCATGTGCATTTATTTACATTTACAGGGTGAACGTGGCAATACCCAAAGTGAGAAATTGGTAACAATATTAAGTAAGATTAAACAAACGTAAATCAAGTATTTAATATGGTATGAAAACGTTACCCAATGGACGCAATGTTATATTAGCCACGCCCTCTGTATGACATTTTCGGAGTAGTTTCGCCTGCCTGATTGTTACTACAATTAGTGCACAAAATCTGGCGAAAATTGTGAAATATTTTCGGAGTAGTTTAGCGTGCCTAATTGTTACAACAAAAAGTGCCACACAACATTTGGCAACAGTTCTGATATCTCACGGTTCAGTTCCATGCTGTCTAGAAAAAGTAATAATAGCAACTGGTCTGGTATAGCGAATATGTAATGTCACTGCCGTTCGTTGCAGAATAATGAATGTAACCGGTCCTCCTCCATGGTCGAGTGGTTACGGTCGCTGACTTGTATACCACTGTAACCTATCATCACTGATGGTCACGGGTTCGAGCCCCGCTCAGACCGTGTCTCATTTATTCAAATTGAATTTGAATGGCAGGTCCTAAGTTATGTTCCAAAATTAGATATAATTTCACAGAAATAAAACGTATTAGATAAGGATTAACAGCTCCCATGATGTGTCGAAACTTTCAGTTCAATACCCGGTAGTTGGGGCTTGAAATTAAATTGAAGCCTCGAGCCAAAGTCTATATATATATTATTATATATTAGAGCAGTGGTTAGCACGCTCGCTCCTCACCAATGCAACCTGGGTTCGATCCTCAGACCGGGAAGTATGTTAGATGGTACAGTTGTCACCAAATCGGACAGGTGGGTTTTCTCCAGGTACTCCGGTTTCCCCTCACACGAATGACCACAAATACGCTGTCGTCCGCGCCAACGAGAGTGATTAATATAAGTTTTTACAGCTTGTTTTCGCAATCATTGTAAAATAAATAAAGTTTATGTACATACCTGGTAATGTATTTACATCACGCTTATTTTTCTAGATAAAAGCTTTCAAAATGTACGAGAAGGATAGGAAACCAATAGACTTACTGTCAGATGAAGACAAGTTTATGTGGCAGGTAAGTAACTACAGTCAAACCTGTGTTAGTGCTCACCTGTATTAAGCAGCCATCCTGTATTAAGCATCCATCCTGTATTAAGCAGCCATCCTGTATTAAGCAGCCAACCTGTATTAAGCAGCCATCCTGTATTAAGCAGCCAAACTGTATTAAGCAGCCATCCTGTATTAAGCAGCCATCCTGTATTAAGCAGCCATCCTGTATTAAGCAGCCATCCTGTATTAAGCAGCCAGTTTCCAGATTCCCGATATTTATGTTTTATGATATGCCCTCTATTAAGCAACCATCTGTGCTAAGCAGCCACTTTCTGTGATTCCCTTGACTGGCTGCTTAAGACAGGTTTAAATGTATTGTTTGCATGAAGCTGGTACATGCACAAAACTATACCCACAAAACCAACATATGCACATGGTAAATTTTGATGAAATTTGGTTTTGAGTTGCGACATAATTGGTAGATTAAAAACAGAAAAACCATACCTCTCCGAAAACCAAACTAGGGCTGTTTTAATAATCTCACTAATATTCTTACTCACGGCAGGCAAGAAAAATAACATTGTTTTTCCCAACACCAGGACAGTGTGGGAATGAGAAATCGCTGTCCAGAGGGACAGTGTGGGAATGAGAAATCGCTGTCAGGAGGGACAGCATGGGAATGAGAAATCGCTGTCCGGGACAGTGTGGAAATGAGAAATCGCTGTCTGGGACAGTGTGAAAATGAGAAATCGCTGTCCGGGACAGTGTGGAAATGAGAAATCGCTGTCCGGGACAGTGTGGAAATGAGAAATCGCTGTCCGGGACAGTGTGGAAATGAGAAATCGCTGTCCGGAGGGTTGGGGAGAAAATCCTGCCGTCCACAATCACTTGTGTTATATAGGTTTTGCAAATATATTTCATCATGGTATGTATATCTGTATAAATCATAGAATTACAATATATCATGTAAAAAATGAACGTACACTTTTAATTTTACACAGAAATCATTAAATTTATAATTTTTCGAACTATTTGTATCACAAAAATGTTTATAGTTGTACCACGAAAATGTTTATATTTATGTCACGGATATGTCTATATTTGTATCACAAATATGTCTATATTTGTATCACGAATATGTCTATATTTGTACCACGAACATGTTTATATTTGTACCACGAACATGTTTATATTTGTACCACGAATATGTCTATATTTGTACCACGAATATGTTTATATTTGTATCACGAATATGTCTATATTTGTACCACGAATATGTTTATATTTGTACCACGAATATGTCTATATTTGTACCACGAATATGTTTATATTTGTACCACGAACATGTTTATATTTGTACCACGAACATGTTTATATTTGTACCACGAATATGTCTATATTTGTACCACGAATATGTTTATATTTGTACCACGAACATGTTTATATTTGTACCACGAATATGTCTATATTTGTACCACAAATATGTCTATATTTGTACCACGAATATGTCTATTTGTCAGTTTTAATAAAGTGTTTATGATGATTGTTTAATACTATTTCAGTTGTGTAAAGTAGAGAGACTGGCCCAGCGGTTACAGATTATGACTTTTATTGCCAACTACCATGATGACATTCACCATTTACAACCAGTGAGTATATAACCGTCGGTCAACATCAATTATTATACCTCACATGACTACTCAATGCAGAATGTCCAGAGGCAAACAGTCAATAATTCTTACTATGCGCTGTAGGGCCCTAGGGCATATAGTAAGAATGATTTCACTTCCGGTCTCAGTCAGCAAAACGCTATGCAGAAAACTTATATGCACCATTCGATCTGATTTGCGCACTTTAAAGCAGCATTACATCGTAATAAAGGATGTTTTAGGTAAAATATAAATACTAATGTTTGTGTGTTTACAAAAATCGAAATAGTCGCTCAGAAACGATAAAATTCCAATAAATTTAAACCGTCGTATACGCGAATTTATTTATCAACACGAAATAAAAACACGCACAGCGCAGCACGCATGTGTGAAACAACAGAGGATGTAGAAAACAACGTATATATTTTGAACATGAAAGACTATCTTCCTCTAATGTCGAACCCCTCGCGGTGATGTAGAAATGTCCCTAAAAGACTTCGCTAACAGAGGTATGAATCAACATATCAAGTAATTTAATTAAAAAAGACAACGTGGGACAAATGGAGACGATGCATTCCGAATGTAAGCAAGTGCGGACGATGCGTTCCGGTTGTAAACAAGTGCGTGACCGATCGACTCGGAAAGTCCTACTTTCGGTTTCGAGTTTGTTTTATCGTAAAAAACACTGTTTACCAAATGAACATAAGCATACAAAGTATAATGTTAGAATGTGTAGCAGCATTGACCCATACGTAAAAATTGAATTTTTCAAATATCTTTTATTTCATACAATGTAATGCTGCTTTAATATAGTCACACTCTGCCATGAATAGCCGCTTATTCAAATGCATACATAAAAGCTCCTAGATAATGTATCGGACGAGAGCAAGAATGTCAACATTTGCTGAAGTTTCAGAAGAACATTTGCACGGCGTTATTGTCAGAAAAAGACTCGGTATAATAAAATAAATATTGCATTCCTGTATGGGCAATATGAAAAATATCACCCCGAGAAATATGCGTCGGCCTCGGTTAATATTCATGTTACTCGAGGTGATATTTTTCATATTGACTCAGGAATGCAATATTAATATAATAATGTCCAGACAGAGTTTAAACTTTATTTATTTTACAACGATTGCGAAGCAAGTTTTAACAACTTATATTAATCACTCTCGTTGGTGCAGATGAAAGCGTATATGTGGTCATTTGTGTGGGAAGAAACCGGAGTACCCGGAGAAAAACCCACCTGTTCGATCTGGCGACCACCGTACCATCTCACATACTTCCCGGACCGATGATCAAATCCGGGTTGCATTGGTGAGAAGCTAGCGCGCTAACCACTGCGCTAGTCCAGACAGACAGTGCTAGTATTTGCCTAATCGCTAGTGTTCCACGTTGATGTATTAGTGTTTACCGTTACAAATATTAAATGTAATCCATTATGCTTGTAAAATTATTGTATGTATAAAGTGAATCTAGCACCTCCAGGAGTTGCAGATGCGTGCAAAGAACGAGGCTCTGCCAAATTCTTTTCGCTTATCTTCAGCCTTACGGTGGGATTTCATTATATGTAGTTCTATGGCGGCGGTAGATTTATTTTCTCACCTTTCTTATGCTTTTGAAGCACGTTACAAATTATGCCAGCTTATGTATACACACATGGATGGCGTATGAATTTACTATAAAATGATGAAGTCATTGGAATGTGACAATTTACTCACATTGATGTTGATTGTCATTTAAAGTAAGCACCACGTACATGTTGAAGTTTAACGGTTTAATTTCTTTAAATGTTAAACGTTTACATCCAACACGGGTAAAGATTAAAATAATCTACGACTTTATCCATCATAATAAACAGAACTAATAAATAACAAGATTTAAAGGGAGATCACTGTGATTAGAAGCGGGATGCTTACAAACAATGCAAGTGCATTGTGGGTCAAATGGTAATAGTAGGCACGTGAACAACACATGAATCGTAGCGATACATCATTGAATGCGTCATCGATGACTTATCGCTGTTATTATAATGACGTAACTTCACGGCAGTGTTCGGATTTTACCGTTATCCAATGAAATGATATAAATTTGGACATGTCCGCCTCCGTGGTCGAGTGGTTACGGTCGCTGACTTGTATACCACTGTAACCTATCATCACTGATGGTCACGGGTTCGAGCCCCACTCAGGCCGTGTCTCATTTATATGAAAAAGTTGGCAGTTTCTTACGGAGGTTGGTGCACCCAAGTACTGGTTAACCGCTGGAGCCTGCCCAGGAAAGGTGTTGTTATGTAAACTGCCCGCCGGCGATATAGCCTGAAATGTAAAACCCGAAATATAACATAACATATATAAATTTGGACATGGAAACAAATGCAAACTACCGAACTTGTTCGTGGTATCTAATTTAATTCAGCATAAAGTAGTCCCCTTGTCTACCCAGTTAGACAGATTTATCTTGCAACCCCAAACCCGCGCGAAAAGCCTGTCTATAGGTGAGAAAATTGTATATATGTACCATGGACTCGTGGGTTTATGACCTTTTGTTCAATAAAATCTATCTATTTATTAGGGATGGCAACGAATATTCGCTCGAACGAAAAAATGATTATATTGTCCTCAAAAATGCCACCCGCTCAGTCACACGTTTGGAAATGCTTGAATCGCTCTGAGAATAAGAAAACTGCTAGGTGTAATCTATGCAAATTGGATTTAGCATATTCGGGTACAATATCAATCTGAATAATCATTTGAAGAATATGATGTTTACGCGTAAAACATAAATTACATTAGTTTGGCAATTTTTATAAGAGTTTGAGTGATTTTGAGTTTTTGATAGAATTCTTTCGAATACCTAGTATAATCGCTATTCGTTGCCATCCCTAATATATATATTTTATCCATCTATATTTTCAGCAAATCAATGCATGCATAGCGGCATCAATGTCCTTGAGAAGCTCACAGAAAGTCAGGAAACTGCTCGAGGTACGAACCTTTACAAATCACTGATGGGACCCGCATCATCACGGCAATAACTCCTAACAGTGAATATTTAGCTATTCTACTGATGACGGGTTTCATATGATAACAATTTATGGCTGCGCAAAGTTTAATAATACCTGGGTTTCTTTATACAAATTATATATTAGCTCGATTGCGAAACAATTTCTTACAACTTGTATTAATCATGCTCGAGACCTCATTCCTGATGGAATCTATCGTCACGAGGGAGAGAGAAGGGGCATGTGGAATTTAAATGCCTTGTCTACGGGGCAAAATCGTAACAGCTCCAGTGGGGCGCAAACTCTGGGCCTTTCGCACCTGAAGCGAACACGCTAACACAGCGCTATAATGACTTCCAAAGGTTTGAGCTACCGGTACCAGGGTTTGTGCTAGGGAGATGATCATTGTCTCAGCCAAGTGTCTTCTATATACTTGCCAGGACTAGTGTGAGCCCCCGAGTACTGATGTGAATTGTGTCTCCCAACTTGCCAGGATTAGCACAAGCCTCTGTCGAGTGATGATGTGAATTGTGTCTCCCAACTTGCCAGGATTAGCACAAGCCCCTGTCGAGTGATGATGTGAATTGTGTCTCCCATCTTGCCAGGATTTTCACAAGCCCCTGTCGAGTGATGATGTGAATTGTGTCTCCCAACTTGCCAGGATTAGCACAAGCCCCTGTCGAGTGATGATGTGAATTGTGTCTCCCAACTTGCCAGGATTAGCACAAGCCCCTGTCGAGTGATGATGTGAATTGTGTCTCCCAACTTGCCAGGATTAGCGCGAGCCCCCCGAGTGCTGATGTGAATTGTGTCTCCCAACTTGCCAGGATTAGCACAAGCCCCTGTCGAGTGATGATGTGAATTGTGTCTCCCAACTTGCCAGGATTAGCACAAGCCCCTGTCGAGTGCTGTTGTGAATTGTGTCTCCCAACTTGCCAGGATTAGCACAAGCCCCTGTCGAGTGATGATGTGAATTGTGTCTCCCAACTTGCCAGGATTAGCACAAGCCCCTGTCGAGTGATGATGTGAATTGTGTCTCCCAACTTGCCAGGATTAGCACAAGCCCCTGTCGAGTGCTGTTGTGAATTGTGTCTCCCAACTTGCCAGGATTAGCACAAGCCCCTGTCGAGTGATGATGTGAATTGTGTCTCCCAACTTGCCAGGATTAGCGCGAGCCCCCCGAGTGCTGATGTGAATTGTGTCTCCCAACTTGCCAGGATTAGCACAAGCCCCTGTCGAGTGATGATGTGAATTGTGTCTCCCAACTTGCCAGGATTAGCACAAGCCCCTGTCGAGTGCTGTTGTGAATTGTGTCTCCCAACTTGCCAGGATTAGCACAAGCCCCTGTCGAGTGATGATGTGAATTGTGTCTCCCAACTTGCCAGGATTAGCACAAGCCCCTGTCGAGTGATGATGTGAATTGTGTCTCCCAACTTGCCAGGATTAGCGCGAGCCCCCGAGTGCTGATGTGAATTGTGTCTCCCAACTTGCAAACTATTTCCACTGCTTTCAGCCAGTGCAATAACACATTTTATATCACTGATAAATTTCTATATTTCATTGGAAAACATCAAATAAATGTGATTATTTGTTTGTTCTTATTTTTGCAGATTATTTTAGCGTTTGGGAATTACATGAACAGTTCTAAGAGAGGCGCAGTGTACGGCTTCAAATTACAGAGCCTTGATATGGTATGTATTTTATATCCCCCCCCCTCTGTCATGTGGCTTGCAGAAGGTAGGTTGTTCTACCTGGGAGCCCATCGATGCCTGAAATATTGCTCTAAGGTGCACTCACAGTCGTCCTCCACCATTAATAGCCCGGAGAGCTGCCATATGATCTAAGCTGACCGTAGACCCCCAATACAAACAAACTTTGCATGATCAGCTATCTCTACCATAAGAGGAGGCCAAATAAAATAAACACCACTTGATATGTAAAACTAAAGTACAGTCAAACTTGCTTAAAAGACCACTTGTATTAAGAGACCACTTGTATTAAGAGACCACTTGTATTAAGTTTTATGTAAATTTCAGTTTCCACTTGTGTTGTTAGGGAACAAATTAACTTGTATTGAGACCATTCCTGCTTAGAGACCGCTTTTTGCCCTTCCCTATGGTTGTCTCTTAATCCATTCAACCTCAAGTAACTGACATGGACTGGTGCATATTTGGATCCGTTAATTATTCAAAATGGGTATTTTTTTCTCTAAAAATAGTAATATTACTTGCAAAAAGTGAAGATCCTGATGAGACGGATCTACACTTTTTTGTAAGCCTATTTTGAGGCCTGTGGGTTGATACAAGTTGAACTTATCAGGAAAGTACAACAATAATGGAGTCCGTCTCCGTGGTCGAGTAGTTACGGTCGCTGACTTGTATACCACTGTAACCTATCATCACTAATGGTCACGGGTTCGAGCCTTGATCAGGCCGTGTCTATTTATATGAAAAAGTTGGCAGTTTCTTATGGAGTTTGGGGCACTTAGTACTGGTTAACCGCTGGAGCCGGCCCAGGTAAAACTGCCCACTGGCGATATAGCCCAACATGGTGCTGATGAAGGTGTAAAACCCTAACAAACTATTTGGTCTTATAACAAGTGGATGCGAATCTATTAATATCTATCACGGTCACATGTATCAAATGCATGTCTTGTTTATTCTCTTAATTTAAATTCATAATATCGTTGTAAATTGATTGTTGTTTAATAGTTCAATGTACATTGTATCTGTTTCAGTTGCTTTGTAAATTGATTGTTGTTTAATAATTCAATGTACATTGTTTCAGTTGCTTTGTAAATTGATTGGTGTTTAATAGTTCAATGTACATTGTATCTGTTTCAGTTGCTTTGTAAATTGATTGTTGTTTAATAGTTCAATGTACATTGTATCTGTTTCAGTTGCTTTGTAAATTGATTGTTGTTTAATAGTTCAATGTACATTGTATCTGTTTCAGTTGCTTTGTAAATTGATTGTTGTTTAATAATTCAATGTACATTGTTTCAGTTGCTTTGTAAATTGATTGTTGTTTAATAGTTCAATGTACATTGTATCTGTTTCAGTTGCTTTGTAAATTGATTGTTGTTTAATAGTTCAATGTACTTTGTATCTGTTTCAGTTGCTTTGTAAATTGATTGTTGTTTAATAGTTCAATGTACTTTGTATCTGTTTCAGTTGCTTTGTAAATTGATTGTTGTTTAATAATTCAATGTACATTGTATCTGTTTCAGTTGCTTTGTAAATTGATTGTTGTTTAATAATTCAATGTACATTGTTTCAGTTGCTTTGTAAATTGATTGGTGTTTAATAAGTCAATGTCCATTGTATCTGTTTCAGTTGCTTTGTAAATTGATTGTTGTTTAATAACTCAATGTACATTGTTTCAGTTGCTTTGTAAATTGATTTGGTGTTTAATAGTTCAATGTACATTGTTTCAGTTGCTTTGTAAATTGATTGGTGTTTAATAGTTCAATGTACTTTGTATCTGTTTCAGTTGCTTTGTAAATTAATTTGGTGTTTAATAATTCAATGTACATTGTTTCTCTTTCAGTTGCTGGACACAAAGACGGCCGACAAGAAGCTCACCTTAATGCATTTCTTGGTGAACACTGTGCAGGAGAAATTCCCAGAAGTCCTCAATTTCGAATCTGAACTCAGATTTATTGAAAAAGCAGCCTTAGGTATCTATATATAAAGCTGTTTTATACGTAAATACCCGTCCATAGGTCACACTTTGTTACTGGGAAAAGTGGATGAAGATTGAATCCTCGGTTTACGGTAGAGACAAATAAACTGTTTACTACTATTATATAACCAGTTTGCACCACTGGATTCGACGCGTTTGGAGAGTACCAGTGTATATATTATACAACCAGTTTGCACCACTGGATTCGACACGTTTGGAGAGTACCAGTGTATATATTATATAACCAGTTTGCACCACTGGATTCGATGCGTTTGGAGGGTACCAGTGTATATATTATATAACCAGTTTGCACCACTGGATTCGACGCGTTTGGAGGGTACCAGTGTATATATTATATAACCAGTTTGCACCACTGGATTCGACGCGTTTGGAGAGTACCAGTGTATATATTATATAACCAGTTTGCACCACTGGATTCGACGCGTTTGGAGAGTACCAGTGTATATATTATATAACCAGTTTGCACCACTGGATTCGATGCGTTTGGAGAGTACCAGTGTATATATTATATAACCAGTTTGCACCACTGGATTCGACACGTTTGGAGAGTACCAGTGTATATATTATATAACCAGTTTGCACCACTGGATTCGACACGTTTGGAGAGTACCAGTGTATATATTATATAACCAGTTTGCACCACTGGATTCGACACGTTTGGAGAGTACCAGTGTATATATTATATAACCAGTTTGCACCACTGGATTCGATGCGTTTGGAGAGTACCAGTGTATATATTATATAACCAGTTTGCACCACTGGATTCGACACGTTTGGAGAGTACCAGTGTATATATTATATAACCAGTTTGCACCACTGGATTCGACATGTTTGGAGAGTACCAGTGTATATATTATATAACCAGTTTGCACCACTGGATTCGACACGTTTGGAGCACAGGGATTCGGCACATTTGGGGGTACTAGTATATATATTTAAGTACAGGGATTCTACTCTGTGGGATGTCAGATTTCGCATCGATCAGTAAAATGGTCCTATCTGAAACAATGTTGTACAAAGCTGTCCAAATATAACGCCTATCCCGAGTCTTTATATTGTTCTTCAAATAAAACACAACTTTAAGCTGCATGCATGTATACTTTGCAAACAATTGCCAAAGACATTGGCCATAGCAGGTCACATTTCCATACTAATTAAAATGTGTTTCCACTAACGTGTAGGTTTATTCGGCAAAAATGTACGTCAAAAAGAGATTTCGTAGCATTTTCAATTTCTTTTGAAAATTTCTAAAGCGGCCCAATTCGCGTTGAAACGAGCGTTCTGATTGGATTATTAGAATGTAACAAGATGTTTTTTTCTATATGAAGAATAATCTTAATCCAATCAGAACGCTCGTTTCAACGCTCGTTTCAACGCGAATTGCGCAGCTTTAGAAATTTTCAAAACAAATTGAAAATGCTACGAAATCTCTTTTTGACGTACATTTTTGCCGAATAAACCTGCACGTTAGTGGAAACACATTTTATTGATAATGTTATTCACAGTTAAAACTCTCCCGTCGAAGATTTTTTTTTGTTGCTGACAGAACCCATGTCCTAGTATGGAAATGTGACCTGCTATGGCCAATGTCTGTGGCAATTGTTTGCAAAGTATACATGCATGCAGCTTAAAGTTGTGTTTTATTTGAAGAACAATATAAAGACTCGGGATAGGCGTTATATTTAGAGAGCTTTGTACAAAATTGTTTCAGATAGGGCCATTTTACTGATCGATGCGAAATCTGACATCCCACAGAGTAGAATCCCTGTACTTAAATATATATACTAGTACCCCCAAACGTGCCGAATCCCTGTGGTTTGGAGAGTACCAGTGTATATATTATATAACCAGTTTGCACCACTGGATTCGACACGTTTGGAGAGTACCAGTGTATATATTATATAACCAGTTTGCACCACTGGATTCGACACGTTTGGAGAGTACCAGTGTATATATTATATAACCAGTTTGCACCACTGGATTCGACACGTTTGGAGAGTACCAGTGTATATATTATATAACCAGTTTGCACCACTGGATTCGACACGTTTGGAGGGTACCAGTGTATATATTATATAACCAGTTTGCACCACTGGATTCGACACGTTTGGAGAGTACCAGTGTATATATTATATAACCAGTTTGCACCACTGGATTCGACACGTTTGGAGAGTACCAGTGTATATATTATATAACCAGTTTGCACCACTGGATTCGACACGTTTGGAGAGTACCAGTGTATATATTATATAACCAGTTTGCACCACTGGATTCGACACGTTTGGAGAGTACCAGTGTATATATTATATAACCAGTTTGCACCACTGGATTCGACACGTTTGGAGAGTACCAGTGTATATATTATATAACCAGTTTGCACCACTGGATTCGACACGTTTGGAGAGTACCAGTGTATATATTATATAACCAGTTTGCACCACTGGATTCGACACGTTTGGAGAGTACCAGTGTATATATTATATAACCAGTTTGCACCACTGGATTCGACACGTTTGGAGAGTACCAGTGTATATATTATATAACCAGTTTGCACCACTGGATTCGACACGTTTGGAGAGTACCAGTGTATATATTATATAACCAGTTTGCACCACTGGATTCGACACGTTTGGAGAGTACCAGTGTATATATTATATACAGTTTGCACCACATAACCAGTTTGCACCACTGGATTGACGTTGGAGGTGGTTTGGGGTACCAGTGTATATATTATATAACCAGTTTGCACCACTGGATTCGACACGTTTGGAGAGTACCAGTGTATATATTATATAACCAGTTTGCACCACTGGATTCGATGCGTTGGAGAGTACCAATGTATATATTATATAACCAGTTTGCACCACTGGATTCAACGCGTTTGGAGAGTACCAGTGTATATATTATATAACCAGTTTGCACCACTGGATTCGACACGTTTGGACCAGTGTATATATTATATAACCAGTTTGCACCACTGGATTCGACCGTTGGAGAGTACCAGTGTATATATTATATAACCAGTTTGCACCACTGGATTCGACACGTTTGGAGAGTACCAGTGTATATATTATATAACCAGTTTGCACCACTGGATTCGACGCGTTGGAGGGTACCAGTGTATATATTATATAACCAGTTTGCACCACTGGATTTGACACGTTTGGACCAGTGTATATATTATATAACCAGTTTGCACCACTGGATTCGACGCGTTGGAGGGTACCAGTGTATATATTATATAACCAGTTTGCACCACTGGATTCGACACGTTTGGAGGGTACCAGTATATATATTATATAACCAGTTTGCACCACTGGATTCGATGCCTTTGGAGGGTACCAGTGTATATATTATAGTACAAGGATTGTACTTGATGAGCTGTTGGATTTCACACCGATCAAGGAAGTAGCCGAACCAATCTTAAACAAATCTGTCCAAAAATAACACCTATCCCAGGTCTTTATATAATCGTGCAAAAACCACACAATTTTAAACTATGTGTGTGTTTTCCGTTTATTTATCGTCAATAACGGTTGCCCATATGAGCGACGCCTCCTGAAGAGATTAGTCATTTTAGATTTTTGGAGGATAGTGCAATGATACAGGCAGAGACCCATTCCAGCGTCTCCTCTGGTTCTTTTACGCGCATGGTGTACAGCACTGACACGAGACCTCACTTTAAAGTCCCATCTGAAAGACTGTTAATTTTATTAGAGTCAGACTTGGGGAACAAACCTGCTATCTCTGGATTACCAGTCCAGCGTGTTACCACTGGACTACAGATCCGACTGTCCAAATATAACACCTATCCCAAGTATTTATATAGTCGTGCAAAAAGAACACAATTTTAAACTACATGTACATGTATACATATATAGATTCAAGGCAGGTGCACGAAATGTTGGACTTCTCATGTATGTATGTTCCTTTAATGTCAAACCCCTCGCGGTGACTTAGACATGTTTTCCTGGGCAGGCTTAGCCGACCTAAGCGATTAACCAGTACCAAGCAATGTGTGTGAGGTGCCTTGCTCAATGACACTACATACGTGGCCTGACCGAGTATCGAACCCAGGACTGTCCGATTCCAAATCCGACGCTCTACCACTGCACCACGGACACCACTACATCATGCTATATTTCACTAAACAAATGTCATTTGGTCAATAGTGTGGATCAATAACCCAAAATAACCCACTAACCTGCAGGTTTATTCAGCAAAAACATTCGTCAAAGTAGATAAAAGCAATAAAATTGTCCAAGACAAAAGCAATAAAATCGCCCAATCATTCAATTTCACTGTATATCAATTTGACCCGTTGAATGAGACACATTACTCGTTTTTCTATTACCTCCCTTGATTGACAGATAAAGTCTGATTTATCCTTTTAGTTTAAATCCTTCATTTTACTGTTGTATCAAAGGGAAGAAGGCCACAAGATGCAAAGCAAATTCACTAAAACTTGATCGTATGCCAAAAATACCAAATGTGTAGACTAAAATTTATGTGTCCTATTGTCAGACTATTGCCAGTAATGTGTCCTAATGTCAGACTATTGCCAGTAATGTGTCCTATTGTCAGACTATTACCAGTAATGTGTCCTATTGTCAGACTATTGCCAGTAATGTGTCCTATTGTCAGACTATTGCCAGTAATGGATCATATTGTCAAACTATTACCAGTAATGTGTCCTATTGTCAGACTATTGCCAGTAATGTGTCCTAATGTCAGACTATTGCCAGTAATGTGTCCTAATGTCAGACTATTACCAGTAATGTGTCCTATTGTCAGACTATTGCCAGTAATGTGTCCTATTGTCAGACTATTACCAGTAATGTGTCCTATTGTCAGACTATTACCAGTAATGTGTCCTAATGTTAGACTATTACCAGTAATGTGTCCTATTGTCAGACTATTGCCAGTAATGTGTCCTAATGTCAGACTATTGCCAGTAATGTGTCCTATTGTCAGACTATTGCCAGTAATGTGTCCTAATGTCAGACTATTGCCAGTAATGTGTCCTAGTGTCAGACTATTACCAGTAATGTGTCCTATTGTCAGACTATTGCCAGTAATGTGTCCTATTGTCAGACTATTACCAGAAATGTGTCCTATTGTCAGACTATTACCAGTAATGTGTCCTAATGTCAGACTATTGCCAGTAATGTGTCCTATTGTCAGACTATTGCCAGTAATGTGTCCTATTGTCAGACTATTGCCAGTAATGTGTCCTATTGTCAGACTATTACCAGTAATGTGTCCTATTGTCAGACTATTGCCAGTAATGTGTCCTATTGTCAGACTATTACCAGTAATGTGTCCTATTGTCAGACTATTACCAGTAATGTGTCCTATTGTCAGACTATTGCCAGTAATGTGTCCTATTGTCAGACTATTGCCAGTAATGTGTCCTATTGTCAGACTATTACCAGTAATGTGTCCTAATGTTAGACTATTACCAGTAATGTGTCCTATTGTCAGACTATTGCCAGTAATGTGTCCTATTGTCAGACTATTACCAGTAATGTGTCCTATTGTCATACTATTACCAGTAATGTGTCCTATTGTCAGACTATTGCCAGTAATGTGTCCTATTGTCAGACTATTGCCAGTAATGTGTCCTATTGTCAGACTATTGCCAGTAATGTGTCCTAATGTCAGACTATTGCCAGTAATGTGTCCTATTGTCAGACTATTACCAGTAATGTGTCCTATTGCCAGTAATGTGTCCTATTGTCAGACTATTACCAGTAATGGGTCCTATTGTCAGACTGTTGCCAGTAATGTGTCCTATTGTCAGGCTATTGCCAGTAATGTGTCCTAATGTCAGACTATTGCCAGTAATGTGTCCTATTGTCAGACTATTGCCAGTAATGTGTCCTAATGTCAGACTATTACCAGTAATGTGTCCTATTGTCAGACTATTGCCAGTAATGTGTCCTATTGTCAGACTATTACCAGTAATGTGTCCTATTGTCAGACTATTGCCAGTAATGTGTCCTATTGTCAGACTATTGCCAGTAATGTGTCCTATTGTCAGACTATTGCCAGTAATGTGTCCTATTGTCAGACTATTACCAGTAATGTGTCCTATTGTCAGACTATTACCAGTAATGTGTCCTATTGTCAGACTATTGCCAGTAATGTGTCCTAATGTCAGACTATTACCAGTAATGTGTCCTATTGTCAGACTATTGCTATTAATGTGTCCTATTGTCAGACTATTACCAGTAATGTGTCCTAATGTCAGACTATTGCTAGTAATGTGTCCTATTGTCAGACTATTACCAGTAATGTGTCCTATTGTCAGACTATTGCCAGTAATGTGTCCTATTGTCAGACTATTACTAGTAATGTGTCCTAATGTCAGACTATTGCTAGTAATGTGTCCTATTGTCAGACTATTGCCAGTAATGTGTCCTATTGTCAGACTATTACCAGTAATGTGTCCTATTGTCAGACTATTGCCAGTAATGTGTCCTATTGTCAGACTATTACTAGTAATGTGTCCTAATGTCAGACTATTACTAGTAATGGGTCCTAATGTCAGACTATTGCTAGTAATGTGTCCTATTGTCAGACTATTACCAGTAATGGGTCCTAATGTCAGACTATTGCTAGTAATGGGTCCTAATGTCAGACTATTACAACTTTAGAAGCAAATTTGATCACATCTATGACGTGCCAAACATCCTATTATACATGCATTCTGAAATATTATACTGTTAGTTTATATAAATTTCTTTTATCTCCATTTTGAAACAAGGTTTTACAACATTAGTTTAATTGCTCTCGAGACCTCATTCCTGATTGTATCCATCGCAATGAGGGACGGCAGAGTCAATGTGGATTTAAGTGTCTTTGCCTGGGGACACTGCTACCGTGGTTGTGAGGGGCTCGAACTCATAACCTGTCGTTTACGATGCGAACACCATATCCATTACCCCACGGAGGCTCCACTCCACGGTTGGTTGAAGTCACTGATTTTGTTGTATTTTCGCAGTTTCGATGGAGAATATCACAACTGATATACATGAACTGGAGAAGGGCATGGAAGTAACGAAGAAGGAGTTTGACCTCCGAAGATCATCTCGCGATCAGCCTGTCATACTCAGAGACTTCCTCTCGAACTCAGAAGAGAAGTTACGTAAATTACTTAGTGATGTTAAAACTGCACAGGATTCTTATAAGAGAGTTGTGGAATATTTCGGAGAAAACCCAAGAACTGTTTCACCCTCGACATTCTTCGCACAGTTTGTGAGATTTGTGACTGCATTTAGGGTGTGTATATTACTTCTTAGTTAGTTTATAATGTCATAAATTTTGCAATTTAGCAATTTATATTAATAACTCTGTCGCGTAAATGAACGCATGCGTATATGTGGTCATTCGGGTGGGAGGTAACCGGAGTACCCGGAGAAAACCCACCAGTCCGATGTGGCAACCACTTTAACCCATTCAACCCCAAGTAATTGACATGGACTGGTCCATGATATTTTTAGACCAATAAATTAATAAGAAAATTACCTTTCGACCAGTTCATTTATCAAAATGGGTAATTTTATCTAAAAATCGTAATGATTATTACTGGCAAAAAGTGCAGATCCTGATGAGACGGCTCATCTGGATCTACACTTTTTGTATGTCTATTAGAGGCCTGTAGTGTTGAAAGGATTAATAACTCTGTTGTGTAGATGAAACGTATATGTGATCATTCGGGTGGGCGGTACCCAGAGAAAAAACCCACCTGTCCGATTTGGCAACCACTTTAAAATGTATTTAGTCCAGATTTGCGGAAAGGATAAATAGATCAGCCTTGGAAGAGCGTAAGCTGCAAGACATGACTTTTTCATGCGAATTATCGGAACGTCGAGTATGCCTGTCAGCTGCATTTTATTAGGATAATCATACGAAAATGGACACAAACAGGACATACACGTTCATAGAAGGAAAAAGTTTATACAAATTTATATTTTGCTCAATTGCGAAACAAGTTCTTATAACTTATATTAATCACTCTCGAGACCTCATTCCTGATGGAATCCATCGCCACGAGGGAGAGAGAAGAGGCAACGTGGAATTTAAATGCCTTGCCTAAGGGCACAATCGTAACCGCTCCAGCGGGGCTCGAACTCCAGGCTTTTCGTACCTGAAGCGAACGCGCTACCAATAGAAGGAAATGCAATAGTGATGTAATGTATGTATCATGTATGTTTGCAGCAAGGTATATTGGACAACGAGAAACGCCGTAGACAAGATACTGCAGCGTACGGTCACGATGAAATGCCGATGGTGAACAACAAGAAAGAAAAGAAGGTGGCCCAGGTAGGGATAACTCCGTCATTCCATCATCCGCAATGTGTAGAGTAATGTCCGCTTCACGAAACATTCACGAAACATTCACACTTTTAGTCAACTGCACCTAGATTGAGACTGCACCTGGACTGAGACTGCACCCGGACTGAGACTGCACCCAGACTGAGACTGCACCCAGACTGAGACTGCACCCAGACTGAGACTGCACCCAGACTGAGACTCTGCACCTGGACTGAGACTGCACCCAGACTGAGACTCTGCACCCAGACTCTACACCCAGACTGAGACTGCACCCGGACTGAGACTCTGCACCCAGACTCTACACCCAGACTGAGACTGCACCCGGACTGAGACTCTGCACCCAGACTCTACACCCAGACTGAGACTGCACCCGGACTGAGACTCTGCACCCAGACTCTACACCCAGACTGAGAGACTGAGACTGCACCGGACTGAGACTCTGCACACAGACTCTACACCCAGACTGAGACTGCACCCAGACTCTACACCCAGACTGAGACTGCACCCAGACTGAGACTGCACCCAGACTCTACACCCAGACTGAGACTGCACCCAGACAGACTCTACACCCAGACTCTACACCCAGACTGAGACTGCACCCAGACTGTACACCCAGACTGAGACTGCACCCAGACTCTACACCCAGACTGCACCCAGACTCTACACCCAGACTCTACACCCAGACTGAGACTGCACCCAGAATCTACACCCAGACTGAGACTGCACCCAGACAGACTCTACACCCAGACTGAGACTGCACCCAGACTCTACACCCAGACTGAGACTGCACCCAGACTCTGCATCCAGACTGAGACTCTGCACCCAGACTCTACACCCAAACTGAGACTGCACCCAGAATCTACACCCAGACTGAGACTGCACCCAGACAGACTCTACACCCAGACTGAACCCAGACTCTACACCCAGACTGAGACTGCACCCAGACTCTACACCCAGACTGAGACTGCACCCAGACTACACCCAGACTGAGACTGCATCCGGACTGAGACTCTACACCCAGACTGAGACTCCACACCCAGACTCTGCACCCAGACTCTACACCCAGACTGAGACTCTACACCCAGACTCTACACCCAGACTCTAAACCCAGACTCTACACCCAGACTATACACCCAGACTCTGCACCCAGACTGAAACTCTACACCCAGACTGAGACTCTACACACAGACTGATATTCTACACCCAGACTACACCCAGACTGAAACTACACCCAGACTGAGACTCTACACCCATACTGAGACTCTGCATCCAGACTGAGACTCTGCACCCAGACTCTACACCCAAACTGAGACTGCACCCAGAATCTACACCCAGACTGAGACTGCACCCAGACAGACTCTACACCCAGACTGAACCCAGACTCTACACCCAGACTGAGACTGCACCCATACTCTACACCCAGACTGAGACTGCACCCAGACTCTACACCCATATTGAGACTGCACCCAGACAGACTCTACACCCAGACTGAGACTGCACCCAGACTGAGACTGCACCCAGACTCTACACCCAAACTGAGACTGCACCCAGACTCTACACCCAGACTGAGACTGCACCCAGACTACACCAGACTGAGACTGCACCCAGACTGAGACTCTGCATCCGGACTGAGACTCTACACCCAGACTGAGACTCTACACCCAGACTCTGCACCCAGACTATACACCCAGACTGAGACTCTACACCCAGACTCTACACCCATACTCTAAACCCAGACTCTACACCCAGACTATACACCCAGACTCTGCACCCAGACTGAAACTCTACACCCAGACTGAGACTCTACACCCAGACTGATATTCTACACCCAGACTACACCCAGACTGAAACTACACCCAGACTGAGACTCTACACCCATACTGAGACTCTGCATCCAGACTGAGACTCTGCACCCAGACTGAGACTGCACCCAGACTGAGACTCTGCACCCAGACTGAGACTCTACAACCAGACTCTACACCCAGACTGAGACTCTACACCCAGACTGAGACTCTACAACCAGATTCTGCACCCAGACTGAGACTGCACTCAGACTGAGACTCTACATCCAGACTAGACTGAGACTACACCCAGACTGAGACTCTACACCCAGACTCTGCACCCAGACTGAGACTCTACACCCATACTCTATACACCCAGACTGAGACTCTACACCCAGACTGAGACTCTACACCCAGACTGAGACTCTACACCCAGACTGAGACTCTGCATCCAGACTGAGACTCTACACCCAGACTGAGACTCTGCATCCAGACTGAGACTCTACACCCAGACTCTGCACTCAGACTGAGACTCTACACCCAGACTGCACCCAGACTGAGACTGCACCCAGACTGAGACTCTACACCCAGACTGAGACTCTACACCCAGACTGAGACTCTAAACCCAGACTGAGACTCTACATCCAGACTGAGACTCTAAACCCAGACTGAGACTCTACACCCAGACTGAGACTCTACACCCAGACTCTGCACCCAGACTGAGACTGCACCCCCCAGACTGCACCCAGACTGAGACTTTGCACCCAGACCGAGACTTTGCACCCAGACTGAGACTGCACCCAGACTGAGAATCTACACCCAGACTGAGACTCTGCACCCAGACCGAGACTGCACCCAGACTGAGAATCTGCACCCAGACTGAGAATCTGCACCCAGACTCAGAGACTGCACCCAGACTCAGACTCTACACCCAGACTCTACACCCAGACTGAGAATCTGCACCCAGACTGAGATTGAAGCAGGGGGACATTGTAAATGTTATTATTTTGTGTATATAGGAGGCAATGGTTACAGAGTTGAAGCAGGGGGACATTGTAAATGTTATTATTTTGTGTATATAGGAGGCCATGGTTACATAATTGAAGCAGGGGGACATTGTAAATGTTATTATTTTGTGTATATAGGAGGCAATGGTTACAGAGTTGAAGCAGGGGACATTGTAAATGTTATTATTTTGTGTATATAGGAGGCCATGGTTACAGAATTGAAGCAGGGGGACATTGTAAATGTTATTATTTTGTGTATATAGGAGGCCATGGTTACATAATTGAAGCAGGGGGACATTGTAAATGTTATTATTTTGTGTATATAGGAGGCCATGGTTACAGAATTGAAGCAGGGGGACATTGTAAATGTTATTATATTGTGTATATAGGAGGCCATGGTTACAGAATTGAAGCAGGGGACATTGTAAATGTTATTATTTTGTGTATATAGGAGGCCATGGTTACAGAATTGAAGCAGGGGACATTGTAAATGTTATTATTTTGTGTATATAGGAGGCCATGGTTACAGAATTGAAGCAGAGGAACCGGCAGATTAAGGAGAAGAAGCTGTTAAGCAAGGATGAGGTGTATCATGGTGCTCTAGAAGATATTTTGCTCGGTAAGCTGCTCAGAAAGTCTAGTGTGGGCTGTAATTTGGTGTGGGCTGTAATTTGGTGAGGACTGGTGTGGGCTGTTATCTGGTGTGGGCTGTTATCTGGTGTGGGCTGTTATCTGGTGAGGGCTGTTATCTGGTGTGGGCTGTTATCTGGTGTGGGCTGTTATCTGGTTTGGGCTGTTATCTAGTGTGGGCTGTTATCTGGTGATGGTTGTTATCTGGTGTGGGCTGGTGTGGGCTGTTATCTAGTGTGGGCTGTTATCTGGTGATGGTTGTTATCTGGTGATGGTTGTTATCTAGTGAGTGCTGTTATCTGGTGTGGGCTGTCATCTGGTGTGGGCTGTTATCTGGTGTGGGCTGTTATCTGGTGTGGGCTGGTGATGGCTGTTATCTAGTGTGGGCTGTTATCTAGTGTGGGCTGTTATCTGGTGATGGTTGTTATCTGGTGTGGGCTGTCATCTGGTGTGGGCTGTTATCTAGTGTGGGCTGTTATCTGGTGATGGTTGTTATCTGGTGTGGGCTGTTATCTAGTGTGGGCTGTTATCTGGTGATGGTTGTTATCTAGTGAGGGATGTTATCTAGTGAGGGCTGTTATCTGGTGTGGGCTGTCATCTGGTGTGGGCTGTTATCTGGTGTGGGCTGTTATCTGGTGAGGGCTGTTATCTGGTGTGGGCTGTTATCTGGTGTGGGATGTCATCTGGTGTGGGCTGTTATCTGGTGTGGGCTGCTATCTGATGTGGGCTGTCATCTGGTGTGGGCTGGTATCTGGTGTGGGCTGGTGTGGGCTGTTATCTGGTATGGGCTGTCATCTGGTGTGGGCTGTCAAAACAAATCCATCCAACGAATGAACATAATCTTGCAAGCGGCAACAATACATTTTAACTGCAAAAGATGAACGTTTTATTTATTATGAAATATTTCTTAGGATGGGTGGTGGTTTGGTGGGTGTGTGGATTTGTTTAGCAAAAACCTCTTCCACCTCGATAGACCAGTTATCGTTCTATATGAGAGATAAATATAAGCCCATTTTATACTTGGCTACTCTTTGCCATGCCTGCTAATGCTGTAAACACAGCGATATTTTTATATTGTTCAATTTAGCGAAATTTTAATAAATATATTTAAGTGGAAGTCGTGTTAGCGCAGTGGATGCGCGTTCGCTTCAGGTGTGAACGGCCTGGAGTTTGATCCCCGCTGGAGCCGTTACAATTGTGCCCTTAGGCAAGGTATTTAAATTCCACGTTGCCTCTTCTCTCCCCCTCATGGCGATGGATTCCATCAGGAATGAGGTCTCGAGAGTGATTAATATAAGTTGTAAGAACTTGTTTCGTAATCGAGCTAAAATAAATTTGTATAATCTATATATTTTCCTATTCAGGTCTGAGAAATGAGCCATACAGGCCAGCCGATGCCGTTTTCATGTCATTTCCATTCAGGCAAACATGAATTTTCATCTCGCTTATTATTAACTATCCGAAAGGATTCATAAACGGAAGTCATACTAAATAGGAGGGGCACAAACGGGTTTCATTTATCGACAGTAAAAGAATGGGATTCTGCCGTCATCATCTCATTCTTCGTAGCATTTCTATATTCTCGAATCATTTCAGACGTCATTTGTATTCGGTGTAACTTGTATAATTAAAGCGACACTACATCGGTAAAAACACAAATGTCTACAGAATGTAATTTCCTATTATATGGTGTAATTATTTTTCAAATATTTGCCTCAAAAACTGAGTATTTCAATTAATAAACAAACGTCGTATACGCGGTTTGTTGACATGGCAAAATAATGTAAAACGGGTCGACATCCATGCCTAATACAAAGCGTTTATCCTGATTAACACGAGTTATGATACAGATTTACCGTTATATTTCACATGTGTGCATATGCATATTTATTTGTAGACTAATCTTAATTAAATTATCTCTAAACGACAGTATCACGCGTTTAGTATTGACTCCAAGTACAAACATATGTCAATTCAGGAGCGTGGATGACCGTTATATGAAATCATACTTTCAATCCACAAACACACTGTTTATTGATTCAATGTTAGTGTTTGAATGTATTCGGAAGAATTTGTAGTAGCAATGCATCTATCCATGAAAAAATGCATTTTGGGCTTTTTGCGATGTAATGTCGTTTTAATTTCAACTTTCCAATGGAAATGCTAAAAAGACTAACATCTCTATAATTTTTCTCTAACCATTTCAGACATCATAAAAAGCCAAACATACGAACATCTGTCTTCTCGAACTGATCGAGACTTCATTTAGTAACTGGATATTTAATATACAAGCAACTCTTATATTGTCCAAGAATTCCAGCCGTCATTTACACAAAGTGTGCCCAGGAAATGTGTTATTAGGTAAACTGGCCGTCGATTAAATAGGCAACCGGTAGCGACGTTAAATAAACTTAAAATTTTTTAAAAAAGCCCAGCAGTAGTGGTCACACACCAGGTTTTCTTACACTTATAAATAAAAACATGCTCAACATCCATAGATGTTCAACAGATGGTTTGCATCGTGCAAACATAATAACATTCTGTCATCAATGTTTGCAATCTACTATTGTAAATACTGGAATGTAGTAGTAATTTACAGCATTTAAACACATTTTATATTAATGCACTATTTATTATGCAAAAAAGCTGACAAAATTCTCTCTTGGCAAAAGCCAAAAGTGATTAATAATATTGTAGCATTTGTTGATAACTTAATCATTATAATGTGCAGAAAGTGCATATTGTAATCAGATTTCCAAGATATTTAACTGCCCCACAAACCTTACCAAAGCTAATCGACAAGAAGTGTGGAAGTCGTGATAGCGCAGTGGATGCGCGTTCGCTTCAGGTACGAAAGGTCCGGAGTTCGAGCCCCACTGGAGCCGTTATGATTGTGCCCTTAGGCAAGGCATTTAAATTCCACGTTGCCTCTTCTCTCTCCCTCGTGGCGATGGATTCCATCAGGAATGAGGTCTCGAGAGTGATTTATATCAGTTGAAATAACTTGTTTCGCAATCGAGCTAAAATAAATTTGTATAAACTAATCGACAAGAAGTTATCCTCCATCAGAACAAGCCTACGGCCTGTATAGTTAATTCCTACGCATCAGAACAAGCCTACAGCCTGCATAGTTAATTCCTACCCATCAGAACAAGCCTACAGCCTGTATAGTTAATTCCTACCCATCAGAACAAGCCTACGGCCTGTATAGTTAATTCCTACCCATCAGAACAAGCCTACAGCCTGCATAGTTAATTCCTACCCATCAGAACAAGCCTACAGCCTGTATAGTTAATTCCTACCCATCAGAACAAGCCTACAGCCTGCATAGTTAATTCCTACCCATCAGAACAAGCCTACAGCCTGCATAGTTAATTCCTACCCATCACAACAAGCCTACGGCCTGCATAGTTAATTCCTACCCACCAGAACAAACCTACGGCCTGTATAGTTAATTCCTACCCATCACAACAAACCTACAGCCTGTATAGTTAATTCCTACCCATCAGAACAAACCTACAGCCTGTATAGTTAATTCCTACGCATCAGAACAAGCCTACAGCCTGTATAGTTAATTCCTACGCATCAGAACAAGCCTACGGCCTGCATAGTTAATTCCTACCCATCAGAACAAGCCTACAGCCTGTATAGTTAATTCCTACGCATCAGAACAAGCCTACAGCCTGCATAGTTAATTCCTATCCACCAGAACAAACTACAGCCTGCATAGTTAATTCCTACACATCAGAACAAGCCTATGGCCTGCATAGTTAATTCCTACACATCAGAACAAGCCTACAGCCTGCATAGTTAATTCCTACACATCAGAACAAGCCTACGGCCTGTATAGTTAATTCCTACCCATCAGAACAGGCCTACGGCCTGCATAGTTAATTCCTACCCATCAGAACAAGCCTACGGCCTGCATAGTTAATTCCTACCCATCAGAACAAGCCTACGGCCTGTATAGTTAATTCCTACCCATCAGAACAAGCCTACGGCCTGCATAGTTAATTCCTACCCATCAGAACAAGCCTACGGCCTGTATAGTTAATTCCTACCCATCACAACAAGCCTACGGCCTGCATAGTTAATTCCTACCCACCAGAACAAGCCTACGGCCTGTATAGTTAATTCCTACCCATCAGAACAAGCCTACGGCCTGTATAGTTAATTCCTACCCATCAGAACAAGCCTATGGCCTGCATAGTTAATTCCTACCCACCAGAACAAGCCTACAGCCTGCATAGTTAATTCCTACCCACCAGAACAAGCCTACAGCCTGCATAGTTAATTCCTACCCATCACAACAAGCCTACGGCCTGTATAGTTAATTCCTACCCATCAGAACAAGCCTACGGCCTGCATAGTTAATTCCTACCCATCAGAACAAGCCTACAGCCTGCATAGTTAATTCCTACCCATCAGAACAAGCCTACAGCCTGTATAGTTAATTCCTACCCATCAGAACAAGCCTACAGCCTGCATAGTTAATTCCTACCCACCAGAACAAGCCTACGGCCTGTATAGTTAATTCCTACCCATCAGAACAAGCCTACGGCCTGTATTTTTAATTCCTACCCATCAGAACAAGCCTACGGCCTGTATAGTTAATTCCTACCCATCACAACAAGCCTACGGCCTGTATAGTTAATTCCTACCCATCAGAACAAGCCTACGGCCTGCATAGTTAATTCCTACCCATCAGAACAAACCTACGGCCTGCATAGTTAATTCCTACCCATCAGAACAAGCCTACAGCCTGTATAGTTAATTCCTACGCATCAGAACAAGCCTACGGCCTGCATAGTTAATTCCTACCCATCACAACAAGCCTACGGCCTGCATAGTTAATTCCTACCCACCAGAACAAGCCTACGGCCTGTATAGTTAATTCCTACCCATCAGAACAAGCCTACGGCCTGTATAGTTAATTCCTACCCATCAGAACAAGCCTATGGCCTGCATAGTTAATTCCTACCCACCAGAACAAGCCTACAGCCTGCATAGTTAATTCCTACCCACCAGAACAAGCCTACAGCCTGCATAGTTAATTCCTACCCATCACAACAAGCCTACGGCCTGTATAGTTAATTCCTACCCATCAGAACAAGCTTACGGCCTGCATAGTTAATTCCTACCCATCAGAACAAGCCTACAGCCTGCATAGTTAATTCCTACCCATCAGAACAAGCCTACAGCCTGTATAGTTAATTCCTACCCATCAGAACAAGCCTACAGCCTGCATAGTTAATTCCTACCCACCAGAACAAGCCTACGGCCTGTATAGTTAATTCCTACCCATCAGAACAAGCCTACGGCCTGTATTTTTAATTCCTACCCATCAGAACAAGCCTACGGCCTGTATAGTTAATTCCTACCCATCACAACAAGCCTACGGCCTGTATAGTTAATTCCTACCCATCAGAACAAGCCTACGGCCTGCATAGTTAATTCCTACCCATCAGAACAAACCTACGGCCTGCATAGTTAATTCCTACCCATCAGAACAAACCTACGGCCTGTATAGTTAATTCCTACCCATCAGAACAAGCCTACGGCCTGCATAGTTAATTCCTACCCATCAGAACAAGCCTACAGCCTGCATAGTTAATTCCTACCCATCAGAACAAGCATACGGCCTGCATAGTTAATTCCTACCCATCAGAACAAGCCTACAGCCTGCATAGTTAATTCCTATCCACCAGAACAAACCTACAGCCTGCATAGTTAATTCCTACACATCAGAACAAGCCTACGGCCTGCATAGTTAATTCCTACACATCAGAACAAGCCTACAGCTTGCATAGTTAATTCCTACCCATCAGAACAAGCCTACGACCTGCATAGTTAATTCCTACCCACCAGAACAAGCCTACGGCCTGTATAGTTAATTCCTACCCATCAGAACAAGCCTACGGCCTGTATAGTTAATTCCTACCCATCAGAACAAGCCTACGGCCTGCATAGTTAATTCCTACCCATCACAACAAGCCTACGGCCTGCATAGTTAATTCCTACCCACCAGAACAAGCCTACGGCCTGTATAGTTAATTCCTACCCATCAGAACAAGCCTACAGCCTGTATAGTTAATTCCTACCCATCAGAACAAGCCTACAGCCTGTATAGTTAATTCCTACCCATCAGAACAAGCCTACAGCCTGCATAGTTAATTCCTACCCACCAGAACAAGCCTACAGCCTGCATAGTTAATTCCTACCTATCACAACAAGCCTACAGCCTGCATAGTTAATTCCTACCCATCAGAACAAGCCTACGGCCTGTATAGTTAATTCCTACCCATCAGAACAAGCCTACGGCCTGCATAGTTAATTCCTACCCACCAGAACAAGCCTACGGCCTGTATAGTTAATTCCTACCCATCAGAACAAGCCTACGGCCTGTATAGTTAATTCCTACCCATCACAACAAGCCTACGGCCTGTATAGTTAATTCCTACCCATCAGAACAAGCCTACGGCCTGCATAGTTAATTCCTACCCACCAGAACAAACCTACGGCCTGCATAGTTAATTCCTACCCATCAGAACAAGCCTACAGCCTGCATAGTTAATTCCTACCCATCAGAACAAGCCTACAGCCTGCATAGTTAATTCCTACCCATCACAACAAGCCTACAGCCTGTATAGTTAATTCCTACCCACCAGAACAAGCCTACGGCCTGTATAGTTAATTCCTACCCATCAGAACAAGCCTACGGCCTGTATAGTTAATTCCTACCCATCAGAACAAGCCTACGGCCTGTATAGTTAATTCCTACCCATCAGAACAAGCCTACGGCCTGCATAGTTAATTCCTACCCATCAGAACAAGCCTACAGCCTGCATAGTTAATTCCTACCCATCAGAACAAGCCTACAGCCTGCATAGTTAATTCCTACCCATCAGAACCAGCCTACAGCCTGTATAGTTAATTCCTACCCATCACAACAAGCCTACGGCCTGTATAGTTAATTCCTACCCATCACAACAAGCCTACGGCCTGCATAGTTAATTCCTACCCATCAGAACAAGCCTACAGCCTGTATAGTTAATTCCTACCCATCAGAACAAGCCTACAGCCTGCATAGTTAATTCCTACCCACCAGAACAAGCCTACAGCCTGCATAGTTAATTCCTACCTATCACAACAAGCCTACGGCCTGCATAGTTAATTCCTACCTATCACAACAAGCCTACAGCCTGTATAGTTAATTCCTACGCATCAGAACAAGCCTACGGCCTGCATAGTTAATTCCTACCCATCAGAACAAGCCTACAGCCTATATAGTTAATTCCTACCCATCAGAACAAGCCTACAGCCTGTATAGTTAATTCCTACGCATCAGAACAAGCCTACGGCCTGCATAGTTAATTCCTACCCATCAGAACAAGCCTACAGCCTGTATAGTTAATTCCTACCCATCAGAACAAGCCTACAGCCTGTATAGTTAATTCCTACCCATCAGAACAAGCCTACGGCCTGTATAGTTAATTCCTACCCATCAGAACAAGCCTACAGCCTGCATAGTTAATTCCTACCCATCAGAACAAGCCTATGGCCTGCATAGTTAATTCCTACCCATCAGAACAAGCCTACAGCCTGCATAGTTAATTCCTACCCATCACAACAAGACTACGGCCTGCATAGTTAATTCCTACCCATCAGAACAAGCCTACAGCCTGTATAGTTAATTCCTACCCACCAGAACAAGCCTACGGCCTGCATAGTTAATTCCTACCCACCAAAACAAGTCTACAGCCTATATAGTTAATTCCTACCCACCAGAACAAGCCTACGGCCTGCATAGTTAATTCCTACCCACCAAAACAAGTCTACAGCTTGCATAGTTAACAGAACAAGCCTACGACTCCAAACCGTGTTTTATTCGCTGATAAACAACGGCAAGACCATATTATTTCCTAAATATATCCCGATTCCTGTTACAGTTTGTTTACGCTTGTTTTGTTTCGGCTTGTAATGTGTGTTCAAACAAAATAGGTCAAAAACCTGCACTTGGCTATATTAGGTACAGATAACAATACCGTTTGCATCCCAGGCTAATGAATGAAAACTGATAGGCGGAACTAACCCGCTATAGGCAGAAATAACCAGCCATAGGTGGAAATAACCAGCCATACTCTGAACTAACCAGCCATATGCAGAAATAACCAGCCATAGGCGGAACTAACCAGTTCTTCGTACATCCCCAGTTTTACGTGAATGCAAAATCAAAGCACTTTTGAATTATGTCAGCCTACTTTCTTATTCTGATAACTCGCAAATCTATCAATATTGTCATTGGACACTTCCAAGTCGTCAATATCGTGCATTTTGTTTATATTTTCTGCCATTTTATTTTCCCACCGAGGAACCTATTTTATTTTAAAAATCTATATTTTCTCTAAACATATCTGAAAAATCTTGCTAGAAAAACTTTATAGTTCTTGTTTAGTACTACCTGCTTTAACAAGGTGTTCACACGACTGAGAATTTGAGAACCATTTAACTGTGGCTCAATAGACTTCAGTAAGCCAAATTGCTTTCATTTCTCTGCTTCTGTAACACCCCAATTAATGTGATATGCGCTATCCATTTGTAGCCGAGTTGTTACTGGTGTTGACTTTTAGATCACTTGCCCCTCACTGTTGTAGTAGCCGAGTTGTTACTGGTGTTGACTAGATCACTTGCCCCTCACTGCTGTAGTAGCCGAGTTGTTACTGGCGTTGACTTTTAGATCACTTGCCCCTCACTGTTGTAGTAGCCGAGTTGTTACTGGCGTTGACTTTTAGATCACTTGCCCCTCACTGCTGTAGTAGCCGAGTTGTTACTGGCGTTGACTTTAAATCACTTGCCCCTCACTGCTGTAGTAGCCGAGTTGTTACTGGCATTGACTTTAGATCACTTGCCCCTCACTGTTGTAGTAGCCGAGTTGTTACTTGCGTTGACTTTTAGATCACTTGCCCCTCACTGCTGTAGTAGCCGAGTTGTTACTGGCGTTGACTAGATCACTTGCCCCTCACTGCTGTAGTAGCCGAGTTGTTACTGGCGTTGACTAGATCACTTGCCCCTCACTGCTGTAGTAGCCGAGTTGTTACTGGCGTTGACTAGATCACTTGCCCCTCACTGCTGTAGTAGCCGAGTTGTTACTGTCGTTGACTAGATCACTTGCCCCTCACTGCTGTAGTAGCCGAGTTGTTACTGGCGTTGACTTTAGATCACTTGCCCCTCACTGCTGTAGTAGCCGAGTTGTTACTGGCGTTGACTAGATCACTTGCCCCTCACTGCTGTAGTAGCCGAGTTGTTACTGGCGTTGACTAGATCACTTGCCCCCTGTTGTAGTAGCCGAGTTGTTACTGGCGTTGACTAGATCACTTGCCCCTCACTGTTGTAGTAGCCGAGTTGTTACTGTCGTTGACTTTAGATCACTTGCCCCTCACTGCTGTAGTAGCCGAGTTGTTACTGGCGTTGACTTTAGATCACTTGCCCCTCACTGCTGTAGTAGCCGAGTTGTTACTGGCGTTGACTTTTAGATCACTTGCCCCTCACTGTTGTAGTAGCCGAGTTGTTACTGGCGTTGACTTTAGATCACTTGCCCCTCACTGCTGTAGTAGCCGAGTTGTTACTGGCGTTGACTAGATCACTTGCCCCTCACTGCTGTAGTAGCCGAGTTGTTACTGGCGTTGACTTTAGATCACTTGCCCCTCACTGCTGTAGTAGCCGAGTTGTTACTGGCGTTGACTAGATCACTTGCCCCTCACTGCTGTAGTAGCCGAGTTGTTACTGGCGTTGACTAGATCACTTGCCCCTCACTGTTGTAGTAGCCGAGTTGTTACTGGCGTTGACTAGATCACTTGCCCCTCACTGTTGTAGTAGCCGAGTTGTTACTGGCGTTGACTTTAGATCACTTGCCCCTCACTGCTGTAGTAGCCGAGTTGTTACTGGCGTTGACTTTTAGATCACTTGCCCCTCACTGCTGTAGTAGCCGAGTTGTTACTGGCGTTGACTAGATCACTTGCCCCTCACTGCTGTAGTAGCCGAGTTGTTACTGGCGTTGACTTTTAGATCACTTGCCCCTCACTGCTGTAGTAGCCGAGTTGTTACTGGCGTTGACTAGATCACTTGCCCCTCACTGTTGTAGTAGCCGAGTTGTTACTGGCGTTGACTTTAGATCACTTGCCCCTCACTGCTGTAGTAGCCGAGTTGTTACTGGCGTTGACTAGATCACTTGCCCCTCACTGCTGTAGTAGCCGAGTTGTTACTGGCGTTGACTAGATCACTTGCCCCTCACTGCTGTAGTAGCCGAGTTGTTACTGGCGTTGACTAGATCACTTGCCCCTCACTGCTGTAGTAGCCGAGTTGTTACTGGCGTTGACTTTAGATCACTTGCCCCTCACTGCTGTAGTAGCCGAGTTGTTACTGGCGTTGACTAGATCACTTGCCCCTCACTGCTGTAGTAGCCGAGTTGTTACTGGCATTGACTTTAGATCACTTGCCCCTCACTGCTGTAGTAGCCGAGTTGTTACTGGTTGACTAGATCACTTGCCCCTCACTGCTGTAGTAGCCGAGTTGTTACTGGCATTGACTTTAGATCACTTGCCCCTCACTGTTGTAGTAGCCAAGTTGTTACTGGCGTTGACTTTAGATCACTTGCCCCTCACTGTTGTAGTAGCCAAGTTGTTACTGGCGTTGACTTTAGATCACTTGCCCCTCACTGCTGTAGTAGCCGAGTTGTTACTGGCGTTGACTAGATCACTTGCCCCTCACTGCTGTAGTAGCCGAGTTGTTACTGGCGTTGACTAGATCACTTGCCCCTCACTGCTGTAGTAGCCGAGTTGTTACTGGCGTTGACTTTAGATCACTTGCCCCTCACTGCTGTAGTAGCCGAGTTGTTACTGTCGTTGACTTTAGATCACTTGCCCCTCACTGCTGTAGTAGCCGAGTTGTTACTGGCATTGACTTTAGATCACTTGCCCCTCACTGCTGTAGTAGCCGAGTTGTTACTGTCGTTGACTTTAGATCACTTGCCCCTCACTGCTGTAGTAGCCGAGTTGTTACTGGCGTTGACTAGATCACTTGCCCCTCACTGCTGTAGTAGCCGAGTTGTTACTGGCGTTGACTAGATCACTTGCCCCTCACTGTTGTAGTAGCCGAGTTGTTACTGGCGTTGACTAGATCACTTGCCCCTCACTGCTGTAGTAGCCGAGTTGTTACTGGCGTTGACTATATCACTTGCCCCTCACCGCTGTAGTAGCCGAATTGTTACTGGCGTTGACTAGATCACTTGCCCCTCACCGCTGTAGTAGCAGTGTTGTTACTGGCGTTGACTAGATCACTTGCCCCTCACCGCTGTAGGGCAGATCCAACTGAGGATGTTGAATTCTTTCAAGCGAGGCAGCTATCAAGCTGTATTGCGGAAGGTCAATGGTTCTACCTGTGTTCCCGTCTGTGCCTGAAATACTGCTCGATGGGACGCCCGGGTTTTCCCAAAAATGATAGAAGAACCCAACACAAACCCAGATCACCAACATTCGACCTTAGCATAACAATCTCGCAATTCTGCAAAGCATTTTTTGAAGAGTAATTGGCAAAATACCAGCTACAATTTCTTGTAACACCGAAGTCGTGATAGCGCAGTGGATGCGCGTTCGCTTCAGGTGCGAAAGGTCCGGAGTTCGAGCCCCACTGGAGCCGTTACGATTGTGCCCTTAGGCAAGGCATTTAAATTCCACGTTGCTTCTTCTCTCTCCCTCGTGGCGATGGATTCCATCAGGAATGAGGTCTCGAGAGTGATTTATATAAGTTGAAATAACTTGTTTCGCAATCGAGCTAAAATAAATTTGTATAAACTAACTAACACCAGAAATTGTAACACCTTTGTGAAAATGTAAAGGGACTGAACTCAAGCCAATGTTTAAAACTGTAAAGCAGTAGTACTCTCCCTTTAATGAAACCCTAAGTATTGTTGATGTGTATGATGATAACTCTTTGACAAATCAAATTTACAACTAAAAGAATCTCTTTTGAAATAATCTAATCTCAATTTCCATTCTTCGGTAAGCAATCTTAATTTCACTAGCTGATGTAGTGTATTGTAGTTCATGCAGTTTTTTGTCCAAGTACATGTAGTTTCCAAAAAGGTTAAATGTTGCAAAAGCCCCCGAAGACATAGTCTTCCAGGAATCCGTAGGACTGCCTGACTTGTCACACACAAAATCCTATGGTTAGACAAAATATATTGGAATTTTAAGTTCATTATCTGGCAAAGTTTCATGAAGATTGGATTTGCCTCTTGTCGTTACCCTGACGATTACCTATCGCATATTTCTCTAGTATCCCGCCTCTCCTCAGTGGCAACTCCCACCAATCTGTATCCATGTCCGCTGTATGATGTGTTCCAATACCACACTCTCCATTTTCCATAATCAGACATGACTTGTTGTTCAACCTGTTATATGTCGAATGACCTGGTCAGAGGTTATAAACCTGTTATATGTCGAATGACCTGGTCAGAGATTATAAACCTGTTAAATGTCGAATGACCTGGTCAGAGGTTATAAACCTGTTATATGTCGAATGACCTGGTCAGAGATTATAAACCTGTTAAATGTCGAATGACCTGGTCAGAGGTTATAAACCTGTTATATGTCGAATGACCTGGTCAGAGATTATAAACCTGTTAAATGTCGAATGACCTGGTCAGAGGTTATAAACCTGTTATATGTCGAATGACCTGGTCAGAGATTATAAACCTGTTAAATGTCGAATGACCTGGTCAGAGGTTATAAACCTGTTATATGTCGAATGACCTGGTCAGAGATTATAAACCTGTTAAATGTCGAATGACCTGGTCAGAGGTTATAAACCTGTTATATGTCGAATGACCTGGTCAGAGATTATAAACCTGTTAAATGTCGAATGACCTGGTCAGAGGTTATAAACCTGTTATATGTCGAATGACCTGGTCAGAGATTATAAACCTGTTCTATGTCGAATGACCTGGTCAGAGATTATAAACCTGTTCTATGTCGAATGACCTGGTCAGAGATTATAAACCTGTTAAATGTCGAATGACCTGGTCAGAGATTATAAACCTGTTATATGTCGAATGACCTGGTCAGAGATTATAAACCTGTTATATGTCGAATGACCTGGTCAGAGATTATAAACCTGTTCTATGTCGAATGACCTGGTCAGAGATTATAAACCTGTTATATGTCGAATGACCTGGTCAGAGGTTATAAACCTGTTATATGTCGAATGACCTGGTCAGAGATTATAAACCTGTTATATGTCGAATGACCTGGTCAGAGGTTATAAACCTGTTCTATGTCGAATGACCTGGTCAGAGATTATAAACCTGTTCTATGTCGAATGACCTGGTCAGAGGTTATAAACCTGTTATATGTCGAATGACCTGGTCAGAGATTATAAACCTGTTCTATGTCGAATGACCTGGTCAGAGGTTATAAACCTGTTATATGTCGAATGACCTGGTCAGAGATTATAAACCTGTTCTATGTCGAATGACCTGGTCAGAGATTATAAACCTGTTCTATGTCGAATGACCTGGTCAGAGATTATAAACCTGTTCTATGTCGAATGACCTGGTCAGAGATTATAAACCTGTTCTATGTCGAATGACCTGGTCAGAGATTATAAACCTGTTCTATGTCGAATGACCTGGTCAGAGGTTATAAACCTGTTCTATGTCGAATGACCTGGTCAGAGATTATAAACCTGTTATATGTCGAATGACCTGGTCAGAGATTATAAACCTGTTCTATGTCGAATGACCTGGTCAGAGGTTATAAACCTGTTATATGTCGAATGACCTGGTCAGAGATTATAAACCTGTTATATGTCGAATGACCTGGTCAGAGGTTATAAACCTGTTCTATGTCGAATGACCTGGTCAGAGATTATAAACCTGTTATATGTCGAATGACCTGGTCAGAGATTATAAACCTGTTATATGTCGAATGACCTGGTCAGAGGTTATAAACCTGTTCTATGTCGAATGACATGGTCAGAGATTATAAACCTGTTATATGTCGAATGACCTGGTCAGAGGTTATAAACCTGTTCTATGTCGAATGACATGGTCAGAGATTATAAACCTGTTCTATGTCGAATGACCTGGTCAGAGATTATAAACCTGTTAAATGTCGAATGACCTGGTCAGAGATTATTATCCTATTCTCAAATCTCAAACTTCGTGGTCAAGTAATATGAATGATTCAGTCCGACAGTTGCTCGTGGCTCAATAATCTGAAGCTTGAGACTTTGAGGTTGAGATTGAAGAAAAGCTTTTTAACCTCTGGACCAGTTATCGCTAGCCCCGTGTTGTATACTACGTGTTTTTGTTTATAAATCAGGGGTCATTCTAGTGGGCGAAATTGTCGCCCTAGGTACCTTGACTTCGCCCTCTAGGGGCCCCACTTCTCCCTTAAAAAAAAAAAAAAGTTTGGTTTTTACGATTTTCAAACAAAATGTTGTCTAGTAAGATACACTGGTCCATTATAAAGCACTCCTTCTATTCAAATGTTGTATTTAATGGCCATACTGTGCATTTGAACCCTATTTTGCAGAAGTATATTAAATAACATCATTTAAGGAAGCGATCACGCTCTTTCTCACTTCTCCCAAAAATTCTGACCTAGAATGAATCCTGATAAATATATTTTTGAATTGTTTGTACTGAATTTAGTGGATATACCCTAATGCTGTAAACACAGCTAACTGTTTTACATTGTTAAATTTAGCAAAAATATAATAAATGTACATGTATCTGAATATTTCCTTTTCAGATCTGAAAAATGAGCCATACCGGCGAGCGGATGCCGTTAGAAGGAGTCAACGAAGGCGTGTAGAGAATCTCGTCCCTATGGGAAGAAATAGTAATGATTTCTTCTGATTGGCTACATTCATTAACATTTCGGGATTTATTTCTAATGAATAAAGTAGTTGTGATAATTCTTCAACAGAATCATGTTTCGAAACGTTTGAATATTCATGCGCTGTTCTTGGAAATAAGTAGTGAATATTCGTGCGCTGTTCCTTGGAAATAAGTAATGAATATTCATGCGCTGTTCTTGGAAATAAGTAATGAATATTCGTGCTCTGTTCTTGGAAATAAGTTGGATCCCAATCAGATGCAATATGCAGAGTTTTTACTCATTAACGAGATGATGTATTACATTTAATACTGTAAATGGCATCAAAACAAGGATAAATCTGAGAAGTGGCTCCCCACAGTAAACAAGGTCCTGTATAAACAATGAACAAGATTATTTCTATTCCGTTAATCTGAAAAATGTCTGTGAAGTGACCATGGTCCTGTCTGCGAAGTGGCCATGGTCCTGTCTGTGAAGTGACCAAGGTTCTGTCTGTGAAGTGGCCACAGTCCTGTCTGTGAAGTGACCGAGGTTCTGTCTGTGAAGTGACCGATGTCCTGTCTGTGAAGTGACCAAGGTCTTGTCTGAAGTGATCAAAGTTATGTTTACACCGTGACATAGTGACCAAAATAGATTTATATGTCCTATACAAAGAAATGTTAGGGCAGTACATCATTGATACATCACTAATCCGACTATTGCAAAGGTTGTATGAAACTGACCTATGTTACCTGGGTTCTCCTCTAATGGAGACAAACCTCAGGGTAATGAAGGCATTGTTGCTTCAATACCAGACTCCCAAGAGAGAAGGAATGAACAAAGAAGTAGGTCAAATAGATCTGAAAGACATCTAAACATTTAGAAAGATGTGTTACGGAGAAGCAGATATGGAAACAGATAAACGTGTGTATAAGGGCATTACAGAGAAAGAACAAAGATAAAGGAACTGGAGCATGCAGGAATGATGGGAGATCATTCGGGAATTACAGGCGACCCATCAGAAAGTAGTGCGTGAGAACAACCTGGAATTACAATAGATTGACCAATAACTACGAGTGATCAACCAGGAATTAATGGAAAGGGGAATAAACGGTCTTAGAATTGCACTGGAGAGGGGAGAAGTGTCTTGAGATTACACAACAGTCTCCAGGAATTCTCCTAACAAGGCGCGCAACCTTATGATGAAACAAGCATTACTGCAAATACAGTTGAAAGGAAGGCACTGACAGTGGTATAGGTAGCAGTTTGACAATTTAATGGAAGCCATTGTTTGTGATGACTCAGCTACAGGAAGTAGATGATGTAACAGGAAGTAAATGACATAACAGGAAGTGCACAATGTAACAGGAAGTACATGACAAAACAGGAAGTAAATGGCATAACAGGAAATGCACAGTGTAACAGGAAGTACATGATATAACTTGTGGAGTTAAATTAATGGTATGCATGGATAAGTGAAAGATATCCCGACATAAATACATGTAAGTGCTATAAGACCACATGAGGAACACATACTTACCTGGTCACTCAATAAGCTATTCAGTTATGTCGTACATTACTCAGCATATTAATAATTAATAAATATATATTATTAACAATCTTGGTAGTATGAGCGTGGGGTAGGGGGGAGGGGTGATAATCTACACTGCAACCCACAAAAGTATAATGCACATAATTTTATAAAAATCATAGCGCAAGAGTATTATCAAGAACACTGTAATCTAATATGTAATGTATAACTGAAATGTAAAATGCACAGTGTCCTCGTAGATTATTATGTACGGTTTGTACAATAACGACTGTCATTGTACATATAACTTGCATACAATTATAGACGACACTACACTGATCCTAGCATTACACGTTTCTCGACAGTTGTTGATGTATTCGAAGCTAACTGGAAGAAACCGATATTTTTTGGTCCCCGTCTTCAGCAATAGATTTTCATACGAATATTTGTATGACTCGTACAAAGTAATGGATTTTTTAGCCCATTTTCTCAGATACATGGTTGTGGTGTACTTAGGAACAACACCTCTTCCCTCTCTCCCTCATGGCGATGTATTCCATCAGGGATGAGGGCACGAGAGCGATTAGTCTGAAATTGTCAGAACTTGTTTCGCAATCGATTTAAAATAAATTGTATGCGTTATACGTCATTGATCGTGGATTGTTAGCATACAATGTAGTACGTTTCTCTCTGTTCAAGCTGGTCCAGTGAGCTATTAACAGACTTACAAACAACACGCTCAATACTTTCATTATAATTCTGCAACTACCAATTGATTTCTGAAAGGGTAAACGTGTAGAAAGCCTTCATGAAATCTCGACCAAATCTGATGTGTTTATTTATGTGCAATAATTTGTTTCTTTTTCTAGAACTTCATTTGAGAAGCTATTAGTATAGACTTTCTTATGTTGCCGATGTGTACATAATTAGCTAGGATTCTCGTATTTTACCTGTGTTTTTGGTGCTGTTTCGTATCGTCTTTGCTTGTAATGTATCTGTACAGCAGATATTTATGGCCACATTTTGCTAAGCATTATATATCGACAATTGCTGCTGAATATTTCGTTCTTATTTTATTTATAGATTTAGGGAGAACTAACCCACATATAAGGCTTTAATGGCCGGGCGGTGTAGCCAGCTTGTGTGCATGATTTAATAGCCGGGTGGTCTAGCCAGCTTGTATGCATGCTTTAATAGCCAGGTGGGCTAGCCAGCTTGTATGCATGCTTTACCGTAATAGCCAGGTGGGCTAGCCAGCTTGTATGCATACTTTACCGTAATAGCCAGGTGGGCTAGCCAGCTTGTATGCATACTTTAATAGCAGGGTGGGCTAGCCAGCTTGTATGCATGCTTTACCGTAATAGCCAGGTGGGCTAGCCAGCTTGTATGCATACTTTACCGTAATAGCCAGGTGGGCTAGCCAGCTTGTATGCATGCTTTACCGTAATAGCCAGGTGGGCTAGCCAGCTTGTATGCATACTTTACCGTAATAGCCAGGTGGGCTAGCCAGCTTGTATGCATACTTTAATAGCAGGGTGGGCTAGCCAGCTTGTATGCATACTTTAATAGCCAGGTGGGCTAGCCAGCTTGTATGCATACTTTAATAGCCAGGTGGGCTAGCCAGCTTGTATGCATACTTTAATAGCCAGGTGGTCTAGCCAGCTTGTATGCATACTTTAATAGCCAGGTGGTCTAGCCAGCGTGTATGCATACTTTACCGTAATAGCCGGGTGGGCTAGCCAGCTTGTATGCATACTTTAATAGCAGGGTGGGCTAGCCAGCTTGTATGCATACTTTAATAGCCGGGTGGGCTAGCCAGCTTGTATGCATACTTTAATAGCCGGGTGGGCTAGCCAGCTTGTATGCATACTTTAATAGCCGGGTGGTCTAGCCAGCGTGTATGCATACTTTACCGTAATAGCCGGGTGGGCTAGCCAGCTTGTATGCATACTTTAATAGTCAGGGTGGGCTAGCCAGCTTGTATGCATACTTTAATAGTCAGGGTGGGCTAGCCAGCTTGTATGCATACTTTAATAGCCGGGTGGTCTAGCCAGCGTGTATGCATACTTTACCGTAATAGCCGGGTGGGCTAGCCAGCTTGTATGCATACTTTAATAGCAGGGTGGGCTAGCCAGCTTGTATGCATACTTTAATAGCAGGGTGGTCTAGCCAGCTTGTATGCATGCTTTAATAGTCAGGCGGTCTAGCCAGCTTGTATGCATGATTTATGCTTATTATCAGTAATGTTCAACACCTTTCCCCGTTGAGATGGTGGCTTATATCGTATCTCCATACATACGACAGTCATTTCATAATCACTGGATGAACAGTAAGCATATCGATACTGCCTTCATAGAGATTACTGGCAATGTTTAATGGTTGTATCCACCTACATGTATGTCATTCTCACTTTTATTAATTACCATATAAGAGGAGCTTCTATGTGGGAATAGATAATGAAGTGGAGAGGTGATTCTATGTAGGAATGGATAATGAAGTCGAGAGGTGCTTCTATGTGGGAATGGATAATGAAGTCGAGAGGTGCTTCTATGTAGGAATGGATAATGAAGTCGAGAGGTGCTTCTATGTAGGAATGGATAATGAAGTCGAGAGGTGCTTCTATGTGGGAGTGGTGTGAGGTGCTTCTATGTAGGAATGGATAATGAAGTCGAGAGGTGCTTCTATGTGGGAGTGGTGTGAGGTGCTTCTATGTAGGAATGGATAATGAAGTCGAGAGGTGCTTCTATGTGGGAATGAATAATGTAGTTGAGAGGTGCTTCTATGTGGGAGTGGTGTGAGGTGCTTCTATGTAGGAATGGATAATGAAATTGAGAGGTGCTTCTATGTGGGAATGAATAATGTAGTTGAGAGGTGCTTCTATGTAGGAATGGATAATGAAATTGAGAGGTGCTTCTATGTAGGAATGGATAATGAAATTGAGAGGTGCTTCAATGTGGGAATGGATAATAGAGACTAGAGGTGCTTCACTGTGGGAATGGATAATGGCGTCGAGAAGCTATTCCAAGTGTGGGAATGGATAATAGAGACTAGAGGTGCTTCTCTGTGGGAATGGATAATGGCGTCGAGAAGCTATTCCAAGTGTGGGAATGGATAATAGAGACTAGAGGTGCTTCTCTGTGGGAATGGATAATGGCGTCGAGAAGCTATTCCAAGTGGGAATGGATTGTTATTATACGTATATACAGAGATTAATGATGTAAATTATCGTTGGAAATTTGTGAAATTATCCTTGGAAATTTGTGAAATGATTTTCTGTATTTTGTGGTTTCTATATATGAAATACTAACTATATTTTTTACTAGTATCGGTATCTGTTTTCCGTGATGTTTTGTTGTATTCAGGTTGGTAATAGATTATGGATCTTGGAAAATCATAGAAAATAAATGTGTGTATTTATATTTGTGATAGGGTAAATGAAAAGGGACAAGTTGAGTATGGAAGATATTATAACGAGTGATATGTCACGAGCTTCACGCGGAGGATAATACTAACTTCACATTAAAGCCCCATTATGTGTTTACCTAGAATGTGCTGCACACAGGATAAAACTAACTTCACATTAAAGCCCCATTATGTGTTTACCTAGAATGTGCTGCATACCAAGATAGTGTAGGGAGCGGATGATTACATAGATTGTTCTTATTTTTTCATATTTTTAATAATAAATTATTTCTGTAAAAAGTAAAATTTGGAAATATGACCACAACGAACCTAATTTTTTGAAATTACCATTTGTAATCAAAATCAAGTGGGCTTTTGCTCTACATGAGGTTTCCGTCCTCACTGAGCACCTTGGGACACCTGCGTTACCGTTTGACAGATGTACCACCCCAGTCAAACTCCCCGCCTTGACAAGGTCTTCAGAGTGGGTCACGAGGGCCGAACCATGATGGATTGTATCTGAACCATGGTAGATTGTATCTGAACCATGGTAGATTGTATCTGAACCATGATAGATAGTGTCTAGACCATGGCAGATTGTCATAACCATGGCTGGTTGTATCATAACCGTGGCTGGTTGTATCATAACCGTGGCTTGTTGTATATGAACCATGGCTGGTTGTATCTGAACCATGGCTGGTTGTATCATAACCGTGGCTTGTTGTATATGAACCATGGCTGGTTGTATCTGAACCATGGCTGGTTGTATCTGAACCATGGCTGGTTGTATCTGAACCATGGCTGGTTGTATCTGAACCATGTATGGTTGTATCTGAACCATGGATGGTTGTATCTGAACCATGGATGGTTGTATCTGAACCATGGCTGGTTGTATCTGAACCATGGCTGGTTGTATCTGAACCATGGCTGGTTGTATCTTAACCATGGCTGGTTGTATCTGAACCGTGGCTGGTTGTATCTGAACCATGGCTGGTTGTATCTGAACCATGGCAGATCAACAATAGTACTCATTGCTCTCCTTACAACAGATGTACAGTCAAACATGTCTTAAGCAGCCAGCCAAGGGAGTCACAGAAAGTGGCTGCTTAGCACAGGTGGCTGCTTAATAGAGGACAACATATTAGGAATATGGAAATTGGCTGCTTAATACAGGTTGGCTGCTTAATAGAGGTGACCACTAACACAGGTTTGACTGTACATCTTACAGATAGCATTAATAGAGGACCCTCCAACTTGTCCCTTGTTTGCATGACTGATCACAAGTTATGTCCATTGAATGGCTGGAGCAGAAAAATGATCTCAATAGCAAGCTAAAATGTTCAGTGGTTGGTAGTAAATCTTGCTTAAAATCTCTCAAGTAGCAAGGCTTTCCCCTACAGCACTACAAGTTTTACCCATGCAGCACGAAATGTTATCCACATAGCACTAAATCTTATCCCCACAGCACTAAATGTTATCCACACAGCACTATAGCTTATCCACACAGCACTATAACTTATCCACACAGCACTAAATGTTATCCACGCAGCACTAAATGGTATCCGCACAGCACTAAATGTTATCCACACAACACTAAATGTTATCCACACAGCACTAAATGTTATCCACACAGCACTAAATGGTATCCACACAGCACTAAATGTTATCCACACAACACTAAATGTTATCCACACAGCACTAAATGTTATCCACACAGCACTAAATGTTATCCACACAGCACACAGCACTAAATGTTATCCACACAGCACACAGCACTAAATGTTATCCACACAGCACTAAATGTTATCCCCACAGCACTAAATGTTAGCCACACAGCACTAAATGTTATCCCCACAGCACTAAATCTTAGCCACACAGCACTAAATCTTAGCCTCACAGCACTAAATGTTATCCACACAGCACTAAATCTTATCCCCACAGCACTAAATGTTATCCACACAGCACTATAGCTTATCCACACAACACTAAATCTTATCCCCACAGCACTAAATCTTATCCACACAGCACTAAATGTTATCCACACAGCACTATAGCTTATCCACACAGCACTAAATCTTATCCACACAGCACTAATTCTTAGCCTCACAGCACTATAGCTTATCCACACAGCACTAAATGTTATCTACACAGCACTAATTCTTAGCCTCACAGCACTATAGCTTATCCACACAGCACTATAGCTTATCCACACAGCACTAAATGTTATCCACACAGCACTAATTCTTAGCCTCACAGCACAAAATAATAACCCCACATCACTAAATATTACCCAGCCTGACACAATTCACTTTTGTAGGGAATAGACTTACAGTAAACAAGAATAGACTTACAGTAAACAAGAATAGACTTACACTAATAAAGAATAGACTTACAAGAATAGACCCTCAGTATCACGAATATGACTAAGAAGATGTTATAAATATCTACAATGCACAAGAATATCAATTCTCTCGACCCGTTCTTGAAGCTACACACCACGCGTTCTATAAATATGTTGGGTTATTTTCTGCTTTTATCTGTCGTTTAGCTTTTAAAAATGTGTTAACATCAAAACAGTCTGTAAAAGAAAAGCTAAGCATTATATATATAATCAGGGATCATTCTAGAAGGCGATGTGGGTGCAATTGTCTCCTTAGGGACCCTGACTTCGCCATCTGGGGGCCCCACCTCTTCCTATTAAATTTTTTTATAGTTTTTGGTTTTTACGATTTTCAAACAAAATTTTGTTTAGTAAGATACACTGGCCCATTATAAAGCACTCCTTCTATTCAAATGTCGTATTTAATGGTTGTACTGTGCAATTTAACCCTATTTTGCAGAAGTATATTAAAGAACACTATTTAAGGAAGCGATCACATGCTTTCTCTCAAAATGTTTGACCTAGAATGAAAACCCTGTATAATTGTTTGAAATGTTTGGAAATGTAAAATATTCTATTATACTACCCACTACAATTCATATACAAATAATCACATATGCTTTCTTACTATTAGTAGTTATACTATGTGTATTTTACCACATGACCTGTGTATATACATAATTATGTTTTATATTTAAAGGGAAAGACATTTTATATGAAATGATATATTGTAAAACCATTTTATTGAGGCCACTATTAAAACAATGTTTGTTTCCAATTTCCCAACCCGGACTTTTGACTTTGGGTAGGTAGCAAAATATTTTCTTTCTACACGAAACGTGACATTTCCAAATAATTATAGCAATGTTATTATAAATAAGAAACAACCCATCAAATCTTCTGTGAGAAATATAATAAAAAAACTAAAAATATTTGAGTTGGGCCGTTTTTAGCGGATCGGTCGGGAAATAGGAAACAAACATCTTTTTTTATTATGGCCTGATGCAAGATTGATTAGAATGAGATATAAAATAAGCAAGTATTGCTATTTGAAGATTGGGGTAAATTTGTGATAATAATAATAAATAAAACTATCGTGTTTCGTTTGTAATTAGCAGTATTTGATCATTTATATCTTCGGCATTGGTTTAACTCTTTCAACCCCAAGTAACTGACATGGACTGGTGCATGCTATTTTTAGACCAATAAATTAATAAGAAAATTACCTTTGGACCAGTTCATTTATCAAAATGGGTAATTATATCTAAAAATAGTAATAATTATTACTGGCAAAAAAGTGCAGATCCTGATGAGACAGCCGGCTCATCTGGATCTACACTTTTCATAAGCCTATTTAGAGGCCTGTGGGGTTGAAATGACCCTTTCACACCACAGACCCCTAAATAGGCTTACAAAAAGTGTAGATCCAGATGAGCCGACTCGTGACGAGCCGTCTCATCAGGATCTGCACTTTTTGCCAGTGATATGACTATTTTTAGACATAATTACCCATTTTGATAAATGAACTTGTCCAAATATGATTTTCTGATTCATTTATTGGTTTATGAATATCATGGACCAGTCCATGTGAGTTACTTGGTGTTGAATGGGTTAAACTAATTTATTCGACATTATATAACATAATTAATGGATTGAAAGGAATTAGCTTATTGGATTTATCTCCACTGCATACTCGAAATCGGTACACGCCATAGCGATCTTTATGTATGTATAATTGACGAACGTCCGAATATAAACGTAATAATGGTAAGCTCTGCATTAGTAGCTGATAACAAGCAGTCAAAGGACACCCTATCTTTGTTATTGGAAATCTGATTTTGAAAATGATTTCTACACTCTGAAGCTTTCAAATGCCAGTAATAATTCTTTTTGAAAACTGGCCTGGAAGAATGATATCATCATACACCAGTTCACACCTACCTAAATATACATCTCCCTGGATACACCAGTTCACCACTACCTGAATCTATATCTCACTGGATACACCAGTTCACCACTACCTAAATATACATCTCCCTGGATACACCAGTTCACCACTACCTGAATCTACATCTCCATGGATACACCAGTTTACCACTACCTGAATCTATATCTCACTGGATACACCAGTTTACCACTACCTGAATCTATATCTCCCTGGATACACCAGTTCACCACTACCTGAATCTACATCTCCATGGATACACCAGTTCACCACTACCTGAATCTACATCTCCCTGGATACACCAGTTTACCACTACCTGAATCTATATCTCACTGGATACACCAGTTTACCACTACCTGAATCTATATCTCACTGGATACACCAGTTTACCACTACCTGAATCTATATCTCACTGGATACACCAGTTTACCACTACCTGAATCTACATCTCACTGGATACACCAGTTCACCACTACCTGAATCTACATCTCACTGGATACACCAGTTTACCACTAACTGAATCTACATCTCCATGGATACACCAGTTTACCACTACATGAATCTACATCTCCATGGATACACCAGTTTACCACTACCTGAATCTACATCTCCATGGATACACCAATTTACCACTACCTGAATCTATATCTCACTGGATACACCAGTTCACCACTACCTGAATCTACATCTCACTGGATACACCAGTTTACCACTACCTGAATCTACATCTCCATGGATACACCAGTTTACCACTACCTGAATCTACATCTCACTGGATACACCAGTTCACCACTACCTGAATCTACATCTCCATGGATACACCAGTGTACCACTACCTGAATCTATATCTCCATGGATACACCAGTTCACCACTACCTGAATCTACATCTCCATGGATACACCAGTTCACACCTACCTGAATCTACATCTCACTGGATACACCAGTTTACCACTACCTGAATCTACATCTCACTGGATACACCAGTTTACCACTAACTGAATCTACATCTCCATGGATACACCAGTTTACCACTACCTGAATCTACATCTCCATGGATAACACCAGTTTACCACTACATGAATCTACATCTCCATGGATACACCAGTTTACCACTACCTGAATCTACATCTCCATGGATAAAGCAGTTCACACCTACCTGAATTTACATCTCCATGGATATACCAGTTTACCACTACCTGAATCTACATCTCCCTGGATAAAGCAGTTCACACCTACCTGAATCTCACAGGATAAGTGTATGGGCCATGATTCTGGAAACATGTCTTACTAATTCTCCACACACACACACCACACCACACCAACACCACACCACACCACACCACACCACACACACAGTAAGTGCTACATGTGAGTACTAATTATCTACACACACAGTAAGAGTCACCCTACCACAGTAAATCCCACCCCACCAGGCTACCAGAGTAAGTCCCACCCCACCAGGCTACCACTAAGTCCCACCCCACCAGGCTACCACAGTAAGTCCCACCCACCAGGCTACCACAGTAAGTCCCACCCCACCAGGCTACCACAGTAAGTCCCACCCACCAGGCTACCACAGTAAGTCCCACCCACCAGGCTACCACAGTAAGTCCCACCCCACCAGGCTACCACTAAGTCCCACCCCACCAGGCTACCACAGTAAGTCCCACCCACCAGGCTACCACAGTAAGTCCCACCCCACCAGGCTACCACAGTAAGTCCCACCCCACCAGGCTACCACAGTAAGTCCCACCCCACCAGGCTACCACAGTAAGTCCCACCCCACCAGGCTACCACAGTAAGTCCCTCCCCACCAGGCTACCACAGTAAGTCCCACCCCACCAGGCTACCACAGTAAGTCCCACCCCACCAGGCTACCACAGTAAGTCCCACCCCACCAGGCTACCACAATAAGTCCCACCCACCAGGCTAACACAGTAAGTCCCACCCACCAGGATACCACTAAGTCCCACCCACCAGGCTACCACAGTAAGTCCCACCCCACCAGGCTACCACAGTAAGTCCCACCCCACCAGGCTATCACTGACCATTTGGCAGTTTTATTTTGCTGAACCAGCACTGATGCAGTCAATCACTCATAGTGAGACACCATTTGGGCGGTGGCCTTGATCATGGTACATACTTGGTGTGGAATTGTACACTGGGTGTGGAATAGTACACTGGGTGTGGAATAGTACACTATGTGTGGAATTGTACACTATGTGTGGAATAGTACACTGGGTGTGGAATAGTACACTCTTGTGTGGAATTGTACACTATGTGTGGAATAGTACACTCTTGTGTGGAATAGTACACTATGTGTGGAATTGTACACTTGGTGTCGAATTGTACACTATGTGTGGAATAGTACACTGGGTGTGGAATAGTACACTATGTGTGGAATAGTACACTGGGTGTGGAATAGTACACTATGTGTGGAATAGTACACTGGGTGTGGAATAGTACACTATGTGTGGAATAGTACACTGGGTGTGGAATAGTACACTATGTGTGGAATAGTACACTGGGTGTGGAATAGTACACTATGTGTGGAATAGTACACTGGGTGTGGAATAGTACACTATGTGTGGAATAGTACACTGGGTGTGGAATAGTACACTATGTGTGGAATAGTACACTGGGTGTGGAATAGTACACTATGTGTGGAATCGTACACTGGGTGTGGAATAGTACACTATGTGTGGAATAGTACACTGGGTGTGGAGTAGTACACTATGTGTGGAATTGTACACTGGGTGTGGAGTAGTACACTATGTGTGGAATCGTACACTGGGTGTGGAATAGTACACTATGTGTGGAGTCGTACACTGGGTGTGGAATAGTACACTATGTGTGGAATCGTACACTGGGTGTGGAATAGTACACTATGTGTGGAATCGTACACTGGGTGTGGAGTCGTACACTGGGTGTGGAGTCGTACACTGGGTGTGGAGTCGTACACTGGGTGTGGAATTGTACACTGGGTGTGGAGTCGTACACTCTTGTGTGGAATCGTACACTGGGTGTGGAGTCGTACACTCTTGTGTGGAATCGTACACTGGGTATGGAGTTGTACACTATGTGTGGAATCGTACACTGGGTATGGAGTCGTACACTCTTGTGTGGAATCGTACACTGGGTGTGGAGTTGTACACTATGTGTGGAATCGTACACTGGGTGTGGAGTTGTACACTATGTGTGGAATCGTACACTGGGTGTGGAGTCGTACACTGGGTGTGGAATTGTACACTGGGTGTGGAGTCGTACACTCTTGTGTGGAATCGTACACTGGGTATGGAGTTGTACACTCTTGTGTGGAATCGTACACTGGGTATGGAGTTGTACACTATGTGTGGAATCGTACACTGGGTGTGGAGTCGTACACTGGGTGTGGAATTGTACACTGGGTGTGGAGTCGTACACTCTTGTGTGGAATTGTACACTGGGTATGGAGTTGTACACTCTTGTGTGGAATCGTACACTGGGTATGGAGTTGTACACTGGGTATGGAGTTGTACACTGGGTATGGAGTTGTACACTGGGTTGGAATCGTACACTGGGTATGGAGTTGTACACTGGGTATGGAGTTGTACACTGGGTATGAGTTGTACACTGGGTATGGAATCGTACACTGGGTATGGAGTTGTACACTGGGTATGGAGTTGTACACTGGGTGTGGAGTCGTACACTCTTGTGTGGAATCGTACACTGGGTGTGGAGTCGTACACTATGTGTGGAATCGTACACTGGGTATGGAGTCGTACACTATGTGTGGAGTCGTACACTCTTGTGTGGAATCGTACACTGGGTGTGGAGTCGTACACTATGTGTGGAGTCGTACACTGGGTATGGAGTTGTACACTCTTGTGTGGAATCGTACACTGGGTGTGGAGTCGTACACTCTTGTGTGGAATCGTACACTGGGTATGGAGTTGTACACTCTTGTGTGGAATCGTACACTGGGTGTGGAGTTGTACAC
>CM026394.1:8459695-8510203 GCA_014843695.1 Archivesica marissinica | reverse complement strand
GTACACTCTTGTGTGGAATCGTACACTGGGTATGGAGTTGTACACTATGTGTGGAATCGTACACTGGGTATGGAGTTGTACACTATGTGTGGAATCGTACACTGGGTATGGAGTTGTACACTATGTGTGGAATCGTACACTGGGTATGGAGTTGTACACTATGTGTGGAATCGTACACTGGGTATGGAGTTGTACACTATGTGTGGAATCGTACACTGGGTGTGGAGTTGTACACTGGGTATGGAGTTGTACACTGGGTATGGAGTTGTACACTGGGTATGGAGTTGTACACTATGTGTGGAATCGTACACTGGGTATGGAGTTGTACACTATGTGTGGAATCGTACACTGGGTATGGAGTTGTACACTATGTGTGGAATCGTACACTGGGTATGGAGTTGTACACTATGTGTGGAATCGTACACTGGGTATGGAGTTGTACACTATGTGTGGAATCGTACACTGGGTATGGAGTTGTACACTATGTGTGGAATCGTACACTGGGTGTGGAGTTGTACACTGGGTATGGAGTTGTACACTGGGTATGGAGTTGTACACTGGGTATGGAGTTGTACACTGGGTATGGAGTTGTACACTGGGTATGGAGTTGTACACTGGGTATGGAGTTGTACACTGGGTATGGAGTCGTACACTGGGTATGGAGTTGTACACTGGGTGTGGAGTTGTACACTGGGTGTGGAGTTGTACACTGGGTATGGAGTTGTACACTGGGTATGGAGTTGTACACTGTGGTGTGGAGTCGTACACTGGGTATGGAGTTGTACACTGGGTATGGAGTTGTACACTGGGTATGGAGTTGTACACTGGGTATGGAGTTGTACACTTGGTGTGGAGTCGTACACTGGGTATGGAGTCGTACACTGGGTATGGAGTTGTACACTGGGTGTGGAGTTGTACACTGGGTATGGAGTTGTACACTGGGTATGGAGTTGTACACTGGGTATGGAGTTGTACACTGGGTATGGAGTTGTACACTGGGTGTGGAGTTGTACACTGGGTGTGGAGTTGTACACTGGGTGTGGAGTTGTACACTTGGTCCGGAAGTCATTTATTACGTTCTCTAAGCACAACTTTCTTGCGTATGGCAGCATCATTTTCTATTATCAAAATACTCTCCAGCCGAAAATAATAATTATAATTTGATCGTACGATGAAATAAATAAATATCGTCTTATGTATTGTTTTATAAATACATTCTGGCGTCTGTTGATGGCCCTTCATATAAAATGATGAAATATTGAACTTACTACATGTATTTTTATACCAAAGAATCGATATATGTATGAGACAAATGGATACTGTCCAATGTCTTACAGTTGTATGAGGCAAATGGATACTGTCCAATCTTGTACAGTTGTATGAGACAAATGGATACTGTCCAATCTTGTACAGTTGTATGAGACAAATGGATACTGTCCAATCTTGTACAGTTGTATGAGACAAATGGATACTGTCCAATCTCTTACAGTTGTATGAGACAAATGGATACTGTCCAATGTCGTACAGTTGTATGAGAAAATGGAACCCAACACAAAACAAAACCCAACACAAACAAAACCCAACAAAACAAAAACCCAAACAAAACAAAAACCCAACACAAAACAAAAACCCAACCTACAGTTGTATGAGACAAATGGATACTGTCCAATCTCTTACAGTTGTATGAGACAAATGGATACTGTCCAATGTCGTACAGTTGTATGAGACAAATGGATACTGTCCAATGTCGTACAGTTGTATGAGACAAATGGATACTGTCCAATGTCGTACAGTTGTATGAGACAAATGGAACCCAACAAAAACAAAATACTGTCCAATCTGGTAGAGTTGTATGAGACAAATGGATACTGTCCAATGTCGTACAGTTGTATGAGACAAATGGATACTGTCCAATCTGGTACAGTTGTATGAGACAAATGGATACTGTCCAATCTCTTACAGTTGTATGATACAAATGGATACTGTCCAATCTTGTAGAGTTGTATGAGACAAATGGATACTGTCCAATGTCGTACAGTTGTATGAGACAAATGGATACTGTCCAATGTCATACAGTTGTATGAGACAAATGGATACTGTCCAATCTCGTACAGTTGTATGAGACAAATGGATACTGTCCAATCTCTTACAGTTGTATGAGACAAATGGATACTGTCCAATCTCTTACAGTTGTATGAGACAAATGGATACTGTCCAATCTCTTACAGTTGTATGAGACAAATGGATACTGTCCAATCTCTTACAGTTGTATGAGACAAATGGATACTGTCCAATGTCGTACAGTTGTATGAGACAAATGGATACTGTCCAATGTCGTACAGTTGTATGAGACAAATGGATACTGTCCAATGTCGTACAGTTGTATGAGACAAATGGTACTGTCCAATCTGGTAGAGTTGTATGAGACAAATGGATACTGTCCAATGTCGTACAGTTGTATGAGACAAATGGATACTGTCCAATCTGGTACAGTTGTATGAGACAAATGGATACTGTCCAATCTCTTACAGTTGTATGAACAAATGGATACTGTCCAATCTTGTAAGTTGTATGAGATGTATGAGACAAATGGATACTGTCCAATGTCTTACAGTTGTATGAGGCAAATGGATACTGTCCAATCTTGTACAGTTGTATGAGACAAATGGATACTGTCCAATCTTGTACAGTTGTATGAGACAAATGGATACTGTCCAATCTTGTACAGTTGTATGAGACAAATGGATACTGTCCAATCTCTTACAGTTGTATGAGACAAATGGATACTGTCCAATGTCGTACAGTTGTATGAGACAAATGGATACTGTCCAATGTCGTACAGTTGTATGAGACAAATGGATACTGTCCAATGTCGTACAGTTGTATGAGACAAATGGTACTGTCCAATCTGGTACAGTTGTATGAGACAAATGGATACTGTCCAATGTCGTACAGTTGTATGAGACAAATGGATACTGTCCAATCTGGTACAGTTGTATGATACAAATGGATACTGTCCAATCTCTTACAGTTGTATGATACAAATGGATACTGTCCAATCTTGTAGAGTTGTATGAGACAAATGGATACTGTCCAATGTCATACAGTTGTATGAGACAAATGGATACTGTCCAATGTCATACAGTTGTATGAGACAAATGGATACTGTCCAATCTCGTACAGTTGTATGAGACAAATGGATACTGTCCAATCTCTTACAGTTGTATGAGACAAATGGATACTGTCCAATCTCTTACAGTTGTATGAGACAAATGGATACTGTCCAATCTCTTACAGTTGTATGAGACAAATGGATACTGTCCAATCTGGTAGAGTTGTGTGTTTCACCTACAGTCCAATCATTTCATGTCTTCCAAGTGATGTATGTAGCATGACCTTGTAGGGCAAGTATCTTGCATATTATATTAACAAATAACTTAAAGGATCAATGTGTTTGAATACACGTGTATTATTGGTATATTCTGTATACACGTGTATTATTGGTATATTCTGTATACACGTGTATTATTGGTACATTCTGTATGCACGTGTATTATTGGTACATTCTGTATACACGTGTATTATTGGTACATTCTGTATACATGTGTATTATTGGTACATTCTGTATACACGTGTATTATTGGTACATTCTGTATACACGTGTATTATTGGTACATTCTGTATACACGTGTATTATTGATATATTCTGTATACACGTGTATTATTGGTACATTCTGTATACACGTGTATTATTGATATATTCTGTATACACGTGTATTATTGGTACATTCTGTATACACGTGTATTATTGGTACATTCTGTATACATGTGTATTATTGATATATTCTGTATACACGTGTATTATTGGTACATTCTGTATTCACGTGTATTATTGGTACATTCTGTATACACGTGTATTATTGGTACATTCTGTATACACGTGTATTATTGGTACATTCTGTATACACATGTATTATTGATATATTCTGATCATGCAGTTGTATGCATGACATTTCAGTACGAAGAAAAATGATATTTATAAAAATAATTAAAATAATGTGATAACCTACAACAGCTTTGACTTGGTTTTACTGCCATTCATCGAAGGAACAATTCATGCACTTGTGCATTTGTTGACTTGGGTTTACTGCCATTCATCGAAGGAACAATTCATGCACTTGTGCATTTGTTGACTTGGGTTTTAGCTCATCAATGTCAGCTTTAGTTATCTCCCTCTGTCCGTCGTGTGTGTGTTTTACATTTATTTATCGTCGCTACTGGTTACCCATATGAGCGACGCCTCCTGAAGAGATTAGTCATTTTAGATTTTTGGAGGATAGTGCAATGATACAGACAGTGGCCCATTCCAGGGTCTCTTTTCTTTTACGTGCACGGTGTACAGCACCAACGCAAGACCTTGGTTTAAAGTACCATCTGAAAGACTTAATTTTATTAGGGTCAGACGCGGTATCGAACCTGCAATCCCTGGATTACCAGTCCAGCGTGTTACCACTGGACTACAGATCAACATTTTCATTCAAACGACATCTCCTTCAACCACTGTTCCAATCATCTTTCAAGTTTGCTCAAATCAGGTCTAGTTTCAAATGAGTCAAATTTTCAAACATATTCATAGTAAAACTCTCAGAGTCCACAATGTCCAGAGCTTTGATATTTCACATGTTGCATTACCTAGTGGACCGCTAAGTTTGATCAAATGGCGATACTTGAACCACGGTAAGGGTCACATAGTTTACAAATGGCGATACTTGAACCACGGTAAGGGTCACATAGTGTACATAGATATATTATTTGGTGCAACTATCTAACAATCTTCTTCAGAAACCACAATGTCGAGAGCTGTGGTATTTTGCATGAACAGTCAAACCTGTGTTAACGCTTATCTCTATTATGCACTTTTTACAGACGGATATGGGCAACCGGTAGCGACGATAAATAAACGTAAAAACACACATTATGCACTTTACTTAAACAGTTCCATAGCTTTTGCCATAAATATTATCTAAATTTCCGACCTTTTCCCGTATTTAAAGCTACATGATATTCTTAAAATAATATGGCATGAATTATTAATTGGGAACATGGTGTGTTTATCTAGATTGGAACTCGTGGTGGCGCTGTGGTAGCGAGTTTGTTTCAGGTGCTAAAGGCCCTGAGTTTGAGCCCTACTTGAGCCGTTAATGATGTTGCTCTAGCAATTACAACATATATCACATCTGTCACAAAACACTCTGGGCAATATATGTGGATACATCTAGGGATGTTTTGAAATTTGATGTGAACATTTTAATGAAAGATCCTTCCGTAGGCTGGCCATTAATGTTACGTTATTGGGTCATCAAATTAAGGACATTTCTTGTAAGCACGGTAGCAACGCTATCTTTGACTCAATTTTAGTTAAAACATTCCAATGATAAATTTTAAAACTGCACGGCAACATAAAATAATTTACAAATACTACTTTCACATATTTTAATTTTTTATTTAAAATCTGGAAACATTAATTAAGAAATATTATTTGTCTTTCCGTTGTTTATTGGCGAATGAAACATGGTTTGGAGTTTTGACTATGTCCGCGTTCACCCGGCAATGATATTTGAGCTGTGTGTACAGTTACTGCTCGTACACACGTGCCCGCCCATGTAGTTGCCGATGCTGTTACAGTAACACGTGTTACATCCATCACGTGCCAGCCACTGAGAATGATACCGGTACCAGCTGCCATCGTACATGCATTCCCCATACAGTGGTTCCTTGCTCGGTTGAGCTTCAAGACAATAGACATACATTTGACATAATAATTAATTTGATAGATCGAAATAATACAACAGTTACTGACGTATTATAGTTATTGTTATAGTTCGAGTTTTACGCCTGCATCAGCACCATTTTGGGCTATATCGCCGGCGGGCAGTTTACCTAACAACACCTTTCCTGGGCAGGATCCAGCGGTTAACGAGTACTTGGGTGCAGCAACCTCCGTAAGAAACTGCCAACGGGGCTCGAACACGTGACCATCAGTGATGATAGGTTACAGTGGTATACAAGTCAGCGACCTTAACCACTCGACCACGGAGGTGGACCTACTGACGTATTAACTAACAATCTTACAAAACTGGAACAAAACAGAAATGTATTGCATTTGTCTATGACATCTAAACTATCGGAGAAACAGAATCACCGGGAAGCCTGGTAAGAATAATTCGAATCAACACCACAACTCGTATGCCAATTATAACGAATTACGGCACCATTTATGCCATCTATAACACCGATACTTGAAATTCTGTCTCAGAGAGGCACCCGGGGTCTAACAGACGGATCTGTAGTCCAGTGGTTAATACGTGTGGACTGGTAATCCAGGGATCGCAATTTCGATCCCCCGTCTGACCATAATAAAATTTCAGATGGGACGTTAAACCGAGGTCTCATATCGGTGGTTTACACCGTGTACGTAAAAGAACCAGAGGAGATTCTGGAATGGGTCTCTGTCTGTATCATTGCACTATCATCCAAACATCCATCTAAAATGACTAATCTCTTCATGAGGTGTCGCACACATGGGCAACCGGTAGCGACGATAAATAAACGTAAAACAAACCCGGAGTCTTCCTCCACCAATCATAGTTGGAGAGTCCCCATATGACCTACGTTCTAAGTGGGACTTTAAACCTCCAAACCAAGCAAACAATTAACGTCAGAAACAAGTATGTCGCACTTGTTGCCGACAGTTGCGCATTGTGTACACGGAAAACAATTGTTTTGACTTGCATGATGTTGTATGGGGACCCACAGCACATATACATAAATTAGTTGAGATATCTTACTGCAACCCGAAATTTTCACAACCGAACAGACGGATCTGTAGTTCAGTGGTAACAGGCTGGACTGATAATCCAGGGATCGGTCCCCCGTCTGACCCTAATAAAATTAACAGTCTTTCAGATGGGACTCGTGTCGTGCTGTACACTGTGCATGTAAAACAACCAGAGGAGACTCTGGAATGGGTCTCTATCTGTATCATTGCATAATCCTGCAAAAATCTAAAATGACTAATCTCTTCAGGAGGCGTCGCTCATATGGGAAACCGGTAGCGACGATAAATAAACGTAAAACACACATTACCATAGCCCGACTGACTGCACGCGTTCGTTGTACACTGCATTCCCCGCTCCCGGCACATACAGTTGTTACACCCATCCAGCGTGGTGAACACATCTCCCACATGGTACGACTTCATGCCGTACATACACACTCGATCCCCCGCCTTTACTACATTATCTACAAGCACACATATATATAACGTTATTCGTGTTGCTTTAAAGATATCTGTCTGTTCGAAAATACGAAATGGCATTGTGTGCGAGTGTCCCATTTGTTATGCGAACGCGCGCGCGCGCACGTACGCACGCACGCACACACACACACACACACTGATGTTATATGTTATGGAGAAGTGTAGCTACGGAGTCTAATAAAACTAGGAAGGTCATCATGGCTGACCTATATCGCTCATCTGACTCCTCATGTATGACCCCCGGGGTCACCATTTTAACTTTGAAAGAGAATTGTACATCGAGCATGCTTACCAAATGTTGCCATTATGCGACCTGCGATTCGTGAGAATATTTTTGAAGAATTTGTGCTATTTTTGGACGGCGGCCATCCTGAATTACGTAATGACGTCATTTTAACAATGTTGTAATCCCCTTGTGACTATTTATCCAATGGTTAACTTACAGAGCAGAAGACGTTTGAAAATGTTTGGAAGCAGTTTGTGTGAAGAAGAATTTTGAAATATATAATAAAAGCTCAATGCACCTATATGATTACAATATTTTACTCACCGTCAACAGATGTCGCTGCAGAAAGAAGAAAAAACCCAAAACACACGCACATGTGTATGTGTTTGTCCACCATTTTGAACTCGAGGTCGTGTTATCAATATTAGTGCCCTTCAAATGTGTGTAATTTAGTGCACTTGGCTAATGTATTACCTTATCATTGTAATGTTATCCTAGAACAGTGTATATATTATTCGTGGTAACTCTTTTATCGTTATTTATTCTATGCGTGTACTTCGAGTGACCTAGTCAATATCCGCTGACAGACATTGTATTGTGGCAGTGCCGATGGTGCCTACATCCGATGGGTGTAGCGGCGCCTTTAAAATGTGCAAACGTGGACCGTTTTTTATGTAATATACCCTGGCATCGGGCTGGTGACATAAAATACCCTGGCATCGGGCTGGTGACGTACTATACCCTGGCATCGGGCTGGTGACGTAAAATACCATGGTATCGGGCTGGTGACGTAATATACCCTGGCATCGGGCTGGTGATGTAATATACCCTGACATCGGGCTGGTGACGTAATATACCCTGGCATCGGGCTGGTGACGTAATATACCCTGACATCGGACTGGTGGCGTAATATACCCTGGCATCAGGCTGGTGACGTAATATACCATGGCATCGGGCTGGTAACGTAATATACACTGGCCTCGGACTGGTGGCGTAATATACCCTGGCATCAGGCTGGTGACGTAATATACCATGGCATCGGGCTGGTAACGTAATATACACTGGCATCGGACTGGTGGCGTAATATACACTGGCATCGGGCTGGTAACGTAATATACCATGGCATCGGGCTGGTGACGTAATATACCCTGGCATCGGGCTGGTGACGTAATATACCCTGACATCGGACTGGTGGCGTAATATACCCTGGCATCAGGCTGGTGACGTAATATACCATGGCATCGGGCTGGTAACGTAATATACACTGGCCTCGGACTGGTGGCGTAATATACCCTGGCATCAGGCTGGTGACGTAATATACCATGGCATCGGGCTGGTAATGTAATATACACTGGCATCGGACTGGTGGCGTAATATACACTGGCATCGGGCTGGTAACGTAATATACCATGGCATCGGGCTGGTAACGTAATATACCCTGGCAGCGGACTGGTGGCGTAATATACACTGGCATCGGACTGGTGGCGTAATATACCCTGGCATAAGGCTGGTGACGTAATATACACTGACATCGGACTGGTGGCGTTATATACCCTGGCATCAGGCTGGTGACGTAATATACCCTGGCATCAGGCTGGTGACGTAATATACCATGGCATCGGGCTGGTAACGTAATATACACTGGCATCGGGCTGGTAACGTAATATACACTGGCATCGGACTGGTGCGTTATATACCCTGGCATCAGGCTGGTGACGTAATATACCATGGCATCGGGCTGGTAACGTAATATACACTGGCCTCGGACTGGTGGCGTTATATACCCTGGCATCAGGCTGGTGACGTAATATACCATGGCATCGGGCTGGTAACGTAATATACACTGGCATCAGGCTGGTGACGTAATATACCATGGCATCGGGCTGGAACGTAATATACACTGGCATCGGACTGGTGGCGTTATATACCCTGGCATCAGGCTGGTGACGTAATATACCATGGCATCGGGCTGGTAACGTAATATACACTGGCATCGGGCTGGTGACGTAATATACCCTGGCATCAGGCTGGTGACGTAATATACCATGGCATTGGGCTGGTAACGTAATATACACTGGCATCGGACTGGTGGCGTAATATACCCTGGCATCAGGCTGGTGACGTAATATACCATGGCATCGGGCTGGTGACGTAATATACCCTGACATCGGGCTGGTGACGTAAAATACCTTGGCATCGGGCTGGTGACGTAATAGGTAGGGGTGTAACGATGCATATATCGATGCATCGCAATAGACAGCGTCACGATAGTCAACCATCGATGGTAAATATGACCATCGATAGTATTGACTATTGCGGCAGTACTATCGCAATAGTTTCGATAGTTGCCAGGGATGGCGAAATCGGTCATTTGTTACGCCGGGCAAGTAGATTTTCGAATGTAACTTGTCCGTGGACAAGTAAAAATACCGGCGAGTGCATTTACTTTATGTTCCCATGGCATTTAAATCGTATTTTAATGAGAAAGCATCGGCAAATGTTCTTGTTTATTTTCCTGCGGAACTTCCGCAATAAACACAAGCCAGCCGACAACGGTGGCGGACAACATTTCCAGCCGACAATAACCTGAATAAGAACCGGAAATGTCAAGAGTTATCGCCCGTCACATAAAAACTGTGTAAAATGCGGTGGGTATGCAATGTATTTTCCGCTCAAAACAAGCCAGCTGTCAATAAGAATAACTACTGTCGAAAATGGCTTCTTTGGTACTGAATAGTGAGCAAAGTAGGCGATGTGACCCCCATAATCCCGGGTATGGGTAATTTAAAGTGCTATAGCGCATGCGTCAGTTACAAGTATACTACGCGGTCGCTAAATCGATATACGGGAACGGGTACGTGACGCAGCCTTATTATTGAAGACGACAGGTAAACAATCATGTAACTTAGCGGGACTGTGTATCGATTTTTAAATAAGGTTGGTTTATATTATTTAAACATATAAAGTTCGGATATACGGGCAAGTGGGTTTTCAACTTTTCACTACGGACAAGTAAATTAGTGCAGTGTGTTCGATGTCATGATAATAAAGAAAAAATTGCATGCTAATAAATAAATACACAGAACTTGTGTATTCCATACGAAACAGAATATTTTTTTAATTAATATGTATTTACACAATACTATTGCAATAGTCCTACAACTATCGCAATACTATCGCAATAGTAAAATTGACCCCAATAGTCACCCCTAGTAATAGGTGTATGGTAATTTCGGACCATGGTCATTTCGGCCCATATTTTTTGTGGTCATTTCGGCCCATATTTGTGGTCATTTCGGCCCACATGCCTGGTCATTTCGGCCCATCTGCATGGTCATTTCGGCCCATCTGCATGGCCATTTCGGGCATCGTGCTGGTGACGTAACATACCTTGGCATCGGGCTGGTGGCGTAATATACCCTGACACCGGGCTGGTGACGTAAATTACCATGGCATCAGGCTGGTAACGTAAATTACCCTGGCATCGGGCTGGTGACGTATAATACCCGGACATCGGGCTGGTGACGTAATATACCCTGACACCGGGCTGGTGACGTAAATTACCATGGCATCAGGCTGGTAACGTAAATTACCCTGGCATCGGGCTGGTGACATAATACCCTGACATCGGGCTGGTGACGTAATATACCCTGACACCGGGCTGGTGACGTAATATACACTGGCCTCGGGCTTGTGACGTAAAAGCCAACCTGTTTATACACTAGTCCCAAACCTCTCACACTGTTTTATGGATATCTTGAATGCGTACATGTTTTGCGAGTTGATAACGGTTTGTTTTAAACGGTTCCAAACCATCATGTAAGTTGTTGGTATGAAACAATACTGATACACATGGGATTTATGTATGAAACAATACTGATGCCAGGTCTGTCCTGGAATTGCGATATATTATATATCTATATGCCAGGTCTGTCCTGGAGTTGCGATATAATATATTCTATATGTCAGTCTGTCCTGGAGTTGCGATATATTTATATCTATAGCCAGGTCTGTCCTGGAGTTGCGATGTTTATATATCTATATGCCAGGTCTGTCCTGGAGTTGCGATATATTATATATCTATATGTCAGGTCTGTCCTGGAGTTGCGATGTATTATATCTCTATATGCCAGGTCTGTCCTGGAGTTGCGATGTATTATATATCTATATGCCAGATCTGTCCTGGAGTTGCGATGTATTATATATATATATGCCAGCTCTGTCCTGGAGTTGTGATATATTATATATCTATATGCCAGGTCTGTACTGGAGTTGCGATGTATTATATATCTATATGCCAGGTCTGTCCTGGAGTTGCGATGTATTATATATCTATATGCCAGCCCTGTCCTGGAGTTGCGATGTATTATATCTCTATATGCCAGGTCTGTCCCGGAGTTGCGATATATTATATATCTATATGCCAGGTCTGTCCTGGAGTTGCGATATATTATATATATCTATATGTCAGGTCTGTCCTGGAGTTGCGATATATTATATATCTATATGTCAGGTCTGTCCTTGAGTTGCGATATATTATATATGTATATGTCAGGTCTGTCCTGGAGTTGCGATATATTATATATCTATATGCCAGGTCTGTCCTGGAGTTGCGATATATTATATATCTATATGCCAGGTCTGTCCTGGAGTTGGGATGTATTATATATCTATATGTCAGGTCTGTCCTGCGGGTTCGATCCTCCCTCTGACCCTAATAATATTAAGTATTTCAGATGGAACTGTAATGAAAGGTCTCGTGTACCAGTGCTATGCACCGGTAAACGAACTAAGGATGTTTCCGGAATTGGAGTGTCTTCTGTATCCTCTGCATTATCCTCCAAAAAATAAATTACTAATATCCTTCTGGAGGCGTCGCCACGATTAACCAGGAGGCAATGATAAATAAACATGACCTGGAGTTACTACGACCGACCGTGTCCTGAAGTTACTACGACTGACCGTGTCCTGGAGTTACTACGACCGACCGTGTCCTGTAATTACTACGACAGACCGTGTCCTGGAGTTACTACTACCGACCGTATCCTGGAGTTACTACTACCGACCGTGTCCTGGAGTTACTACGACCGACCGTGTCCTGGAGTTACGACCGACCGTGTCCTGGAGTTACTACGACCGACCGTGTCCTGGAGTTACTACGACCGTGTCCTGGAGTTACTACGACCGACCGTGTCCTGGGGTTACTACGACTGTGTCCTGTAGTTACTACGACCGACCGTGTCCTGGAGTTACTACGACCGACCGTGTCCTGGAGTTACTACGACCGACCGTGTCCTGGAGTTACTACGACCGACCGTGTCCTGGAGTTACTACGACCGACCGTGTCCTGTAGTTACTACGACCGACCGTGTCCTGGAGTTACTACGACCGACCGTGTCCTGGAGTTACTACGACCGACCGTGTCCTGGAGTTACTACGACCGTGTTGTGATATTATGATTATTTTTTTAAAAATACTAAGTTCGGCAATGTTTATAAATTTAGAATAGTAGTTATTCAATAACTTTTAGAGTCTAAAAGTCAGTTCGGCAGTGGTTCTGAGGCGATCTATCACTCTCTGGTAGGATGTCCTCGTATGGATGCATGTACGACATCTCAGCACGAACCTGCAACGAAAATACAAACATATTTACTACGACTATCGAGTGGGTACCCGCCTATTATTTATTACGAATATAGAGTGGGTACCGCCTATTATGGAATCAATTGTTTCAAGTCCGTCTGTATGTACTTAAAGCGACACTACATCGGTTACGAACTGGAAAGTGCCCGGGTATCGGTTGACAGGTTTCCTTATAACATCGAGAACTTACCTTGCGCGGTGGTTACGAACTGGAAAGTGTCCGGGTATCGGGTACATGTTTCCTTATAACATCGAGAACTTACCTTACGCTGTGGTTACGAACTGGAAAGTGTCCGGGTATCGGGTGACACATTTCTTGATTACATCCAATTGTTCTAGAGTCAGTCTAACTGCATCTTTGTACTGTGAATCACACAGGACGAAACATGACCAAAACTGCAAACACAATCAACAATGCCTTAATTTTTGTAATGATTTTTACATTGGAAGTTTATATACAGTCTACATCCGTTATGTCAAAGTCGCTTATGTCGAATTATCCGGTTATCTCGAAGTCGGATCAAAATCCCGTTTCAGACACTATCATGTTACATATAACTGGCTACGTTTATATCGAATTTCGTGTAGTTAGTCAAATATCGGTTATGTCGAAGTATTTTGTTCGGTCCGACGGAATTCGACATAGCGGATGTAGACTGTGTATGTATAGAGATATTAAAAATCAATATTCGAACTCCAGCACTGACACGTGATATTATGAAAGTTATTACCGAGTGTTATTAGTGTTCTTAACGGGGTCTCCGTGGCCGAGTGGTTACGGTCGTTGACTTCAAATCATCGTCGTTGCCCCTCACTGCTGTAGGTTCATACTGAAGGGGTACCCGGGGTCTTCCTCCACCAATACTAGCTGGAGAGTCGCCGTATGACCTAAGCTGTTTGTGCGACACAAAAAAACAAACCAACAAATTAGACTGAGCAGAATAATTATGTGAAAATGTTCATATTAAAAGTGATGGAGGCATTTAATGTTTACGGCTGGGGAACAACATTTTTAGATGTATTTATATGTTCTAAATCGATATAGGGGGTTTGCCCGGCTCTATTTTCAACGCTTAGCCATTAAACGTGATAATTCCTAATGGGCGCCACCGAAACGTGACGAATACACGTGTTGCCATATAAGTATTTGGTACCAGACAGGGTAAACACAAATATTAAACACATTTTGGAATGTTATCAGGTACAAGGAATCCCTCGAGATCATTATTTAACCATCAATATGCCAATAAATCAATATGGCCGCCATATTAGGGCAAATTTAATTAAAGTTTAAACCTTATTTATTGTACAATGATTGCGAAGCAAGCAAGCTCTAACAACTTATATTAATCACTCTCGTTGGCGCGGATGAAAGCGTAAATGTTGTCATTCGTGTGGGAGGAAACCGGAGTACTCGGAGAAAACCCACCTGTCCGATCTGGCGACCAACGTACCATCTCACATACTTCCCTTTCCGATGATCGAACCCGGGTTGCCTTGTTGAGAAGCGAGCGCGGACAGACGTAATTTGATTACATGCGATTCATACAGATACATTTACTTGCTTATTTATATTAGTGATTTAAATTTATCATAATGTCATAGTTCTATTATGGGATATATTAACTGTCATTGATACAGTTATATAATATAATAATTTTTTTTGTCACTATAATCAACATTGTACAGGAATGCAAATTAGCTTAGGGTAACTGAGTTCATGTGACATTAGGTAGAATGTTCCGACATTCATCGCCACGCGTGTGACATTTGCAAGCTTTGGTACATCCAGTACGTTCATTTTTATGCAACTGTAGAGTTTACTCAGGCATCACTTGGTACACTCACTTCTCTTTGAGCATGCTTTTGGAATGGGTGGTAGAGAGAGAAGTCGCTGTATTAACTGTCCATCCTCACGATCCCAACCCATATATGTTACAGTGGGAAGAACTGGAGAAGCACGTGGGCTTGCTTAGTAATGGATTCGCATGATGTGAAATCGTGAGCTTGTTGTGCTCGTCCTATACATAACAGTTGAACGCATGTCTCGTCAGAGGTGTCTGCTTTGGATACTCCATATAGCTGACAGATGAACTTCTCTGCTGATTTAGTGATGTATTCTGTAATATGGCCATTCCCCAGATAACTCAAGTTGCTGTAGTGATGCTGGAAGACACACCATGCCGTATTCTTGAGTTGAGAAACACTATTACATCCTGTGATTGCGTGGAAAGCTAGTATACATTCCTATCTTACACTAATAAATACAAATATCCTCAAAGTTTTTATGTGTGGGTGTTTCATAAGAGCCATCAACAACATCTGACGATCAATCAGAAAACAACTTGATCCATCAAGTGAAATGATTGGTGGTGTCAGTACGCCATTGGTCAATATGTCGGCTAGCAGAACGAGGGTGTTGACTAAGTTGACTTCACGGTCTGCCCTATAGGCCATTATGATCCGTTGCAAAATGTTTTTGTCCATCTTTATCGTGATTTGTTTCCCTTTGACGTCTTGTACAACAGTGTACTGTGAAGCAAATGTCAGAGCTTTATTCTTGTAAATGGGAGCTTTGAGATCGACATGTTCATCATTAATTCGCCAGCGAGATACGTTTCTCAACACAATTATTACGCTGCCTTTTACCAATGCATTCTACTCCAAGTATCGACTCCTCGATGGCGACAGTGACCAGATCATTGTTGATAATGTCGTGTCGTGTATCAACTTTGTTTTGGAACACCCCATGCTGCTTCAGATATGGTTGCCAGTCTTGCTTCATCTCCATCATCTTCCATCCTCCTTCCTTTGGTATACTCCATGTGGGTGTAGACGTCATCCCCATCCTCTTCCATCCTCCTTCCTTTGGTACACTCCGTGTGGGTGTAGACGTCATCTCCATCATCTTCCATCCTCCTTCCTTTGGTACACTCCGTGTGGGTGTAGACGTCATCTCCCTCATCTTCCACCCTCCTTCCTTTGGTACACTCCGTGTGGGTGTAGACGTCATCTTCATCATCTTCCATCCTCCTTCCTTTGGTACACTCCATGTGGGTGTAGACGTCATCTCCCTCATATTCCATCCTCCTTCCTTTGGTACACTCCGTGTGGGTGTAGACATCATCTCCATCATCGTCCATCCTCCTTACTTTGGTACACTCCGTGTGGTGTAGACATCATCTCCATCATCTTCCATCCTCCTTCATTTGGTACACTCCGTGTGGGTGTAGACGTCATCTCCATCATCTTCCATCCTCCTTCTTTTGGTACACTCCGTGTGGGTGTAGACATCATCTCCATCATCTTCCATCCTCCTTCCTTTGGTACACTCCGTGTGGGTGTAGACGTCATCTCCATCATCTTCCATCCTCCTTCCTTTGGTACACTCCGTGTGGGTGTAGACGTCATCTCCCTCATCTTCCATCCTCCTTCCTTTGGTACACTCCGTGTGGGTGTAGACGTCATCTCCCTCATCTTCCATCCTCCTTCCTTTGGTACACTCCATGTGGGTGTAGACGTCATCTCCATCATCTTCCATCCTCCTTCCTTTGGTACACTCCATGTGGGTGTAGACGTCATCTCCATCATCTTCCATCCTCCTTCCTTTGGTACACTCCGTGTGGGTGTAGACATCATCTTCCATCCTCCTTACTTTGGTACACTCCATGTGGGTGTAGACGTCATCTCCATCATCTTCCATCCTCCTTACTTTGGTACACTCCGTGTGGGTGTAGACGTCATCTTCCATCCTCCTTACTTTGGTACACTCCGTGTGGGTGTAGACGTCATCTCCATCATCTTCCATCCTCCTTCCTTTGGTACACTCCGTGTGGGTGTAGACATCATCTCCATCATCTTCCATCCTCCTTCCTTTGGTACACTCCGTGTGGGTGTAGACGTCATCTCCATCATCTTCCATCCTCCTTCCTTTGGTACACTCCGTGTGGGTGTAGACGTCATCTCCCTCATCTTCCATCCTCCTTCCTTTGGTACACTCCGTGTGGGTGTAGACGTCATCTCCCTCATCTTCCATCCTCCTTCCTTTGGTACACTCCATGTGGGTGTAGACGTCATCTCCATCATCTTCCATCCTCCTTCCTTTGGTACACTCCGTGTGGGTGTAGACATCATCTTCCATCCTCCTTACTTTGGTACACTCCATGTGGGTGTAGACGTCATCTCCATCATCTTCCATCCTCCTTACTTTGGTACACTCCGTGTGGTGTAGACGTCCTCTTCCATCCTCCTTACTTTGGTACACTCCGTGTGGGTGTAGACGTCATCTCCATCATCTTCCATCCTCCTTACTTTGGTACACTCCGTGTGGGTGTAGACATCATCTTCCATCCTCCTTCCTTTGGTACACTCCGTGTGGGTGTAGACATCATCTCCATCATCTTCCATCCTCCTTCTTTGGTACACTCCGTGTGGGTGTAGACATCATCTCCATCATCTTCCATCCTCCTTCCTTTGGTACACTCCGTGTGGGTGTAGACGTCATCTCCCTCATCTTCCATCCTCCTTCCTTTGGTACACTCCGTGTGGGTGTAGACGTCATCTCCCTCATCTTCCATCCTCCTTCCTTTGGTACACTCCATGTGGGTGTAGACGTCATCTCCATCATCTTCCATCCTCCTTCCTTTGGTACACTCCATGTGGGTGTAGACGTCATCTCCATCATCTTCCATCCTCCTTCCTTTGGTACACTCCGTGTGGGTGTAGACATCATCTTCCATCCTCCTTACTTTGGTACACTCCATGTGGGTGTAGACGTCATCTCCATCATCTTCCATCCTCCTTACTTTGGTACACTCCGTGTGGGTGTAGACGTCATCTTCCATCCTCCTTACTTTGGTACACTCCATGTGGGTGTAGACGTCATCTTCCATCCTCCTTCCTTTGGTACACTCCATGTGGGTGTAGACGTCATCTCCCTTATCTTCCATCCTCCTTCCTTTGGTACACTCCGTGTGGGTGTAGACGTCATCTCCCTCATCTTCCATCCTCCTTCCTTTGGTACACTCCGTGTGGGTGTAGACATCATCTCCATCATCTTCCATCCTCCTTCCTTTGGTACACTCCGTGTGGGTGTAGACGTCATCTCCCTCATCTTCCATCCTCCTTCCTTTGGTACACTCCGTGTGGGTGTAGACGTCATCTCCCTCATCTTCCATCCTCCTTCCTTTGGTACACTCCGTGTGGGTGTAGACGTCATCTCCATCATCTTCCATCCTCCTTCCTTTGGTACACTCCGTGTGGGTGTAGACATCATCTCCATCATCTTCCATCCTCCTTCCTTTGGTACACTCCGTGTGGGTGTAGACGTCATCTCCATCATCTTCCATCCTCCTTCCTTTGGTACACTCCGTGTGGGTGTAGACGTCATCTCCATCATCTTCCATCCTCCTTCCTTTGGTACACTCCGTGTGGGTGTAGACGTCATCTCCATCATCTTCCATCCTCCTTACTTTGGTACACTCCGTGTGGGTGTAGACGTCATCTTCCATCCTCCTTACTTTGGTACACTCCATGTGGGTGTAGACGTCATCTCCATCATCTTCCATCCTCCTTCCTTTGGTACACTCCGTGTGGGTGTAGACGTCATCTCCATCATCTTCCATCCTCCTTCCTTTGGTACACTCCGTGTGGGTGTAGACGTCATCTCCATCATCTTCCATCCTCCTTCCTTTGGTACACTCCGTGTGGGTGTAGACGTCATCTCCATCATCTTCCATCCTCCTTCCTTTGGTACACTCCGTGTGGGTGTAGACATCATCTCCATCATCTTCCATCCTCCTTCCTTTGGTACACTCCGTGTGGGTGTAGACATCATCTCCATCATCTTCCATCCTCCTTCCTTTGGTACACTCCGTGTGGGTGTAGACGTCATCTCCATCATCTTCCATCCTCCTACCTTTGGTACACTCCGTGTGGGTGTAGACATCATCTCCATCATCCATGGACAATTTGCTTAGTGTGCGATGCTATCAGGGTCCTGAGACAAAGTCCATCTGCTAATATGAAGAAACTACCTTGGTGATGCCGACTAAGCCCCCGCTCTTCCTTCCGGTGGCATTCGACTCTGGTTTGGAGAAACTTGATTGAATCGTCGATTTGCATGCTTGATCACACGATGTCCCTGCTGGAACTCATGCAGGATGTCTGGAGCTTGTCAATCTCATTCAGGCATACCGTACCCCATCGTGCATAGTTTGCATGGTCTTATCTGAAGAAGAACGGAAGCATACGCCTGAAAGCATATAGGTGGAGTTCCCATAGTCCATGACAATGTGCCCTGATGAGGTGAAGTACAGTAAGATACTGACCATCACCATGTAATCTCACCAGAATTATGCTTTCATGTCTTCTTCCTTAGCAGTTTGACAACATGAAGGATGGGCTGAACCTCTCAGATGTCAGGGTGACTTCCATCTGTGATATAGCTTCAGTGTCTGACAATGGCCCAAGGGGAATCCAGTTCTACACTAAGAGCAGCATTCACAGAGTGAGTCCATATGTGCATTCAATTGCGTGAGTAGTAATTGCCACACGGCCTGTAATCGGAATTTGTGTTCGCATTTCACGAGCATAGACATTGTCGGATTGCAAAATCTGAGCTGCAGTGGCACCCAATACATCACATTCTACCCATAACTCACACATGCCAGATTCGTCCATATGGTGGCCAATAATGCCAAGAAACGTGCATTCCTATATGCAGTCCTCCAATGCAAGGTATTAGGATATCATTGTATTAGTCAACAAACCTCTTCAGTTCCAACTTCGGATATAGGCCTCGTCAACTGTTAGAAATCGGAGCCACCTTTCAGAGGATTGATGCTACATTTGATCGTTACAGACAAAGCAGAAACAAGGACAAAGCGCCAGAAAGGAAAAGGACCAGTGCTACTTCAAAATTGGAAGTGAGTCAGTTCTGCTGCCATCTGACTGGTCAAATTCCATGCCCTTTTGTTGCGACTCGCTCACTATGACAAAGTGGGATGTACGAATCTGCTGATAAAAGCTGGCACATCAACACATTCAAAATAGATCCAATTACATGATATTTGTCGCCAGCTACCAAGCAACCGAGCAAGCATCACCAATACTAGATGTTCGTGTACTCACTGGATGTGACAGCGAATCTCAACACAGTGGACACAGCAAGAAGACGACATGTCTTCCAGCATCACAACAGCAACTTGAGCCATCTGTGGAAGGGCCACATCACAGGAGTCATCACTAAATCTGCAGGGAAGTTCACCTTGCAGCTATATAGAGTATTCGAAGCAGACACGTCTGACGAGGCACAAGTTGAACTGTTCAGAATAGGACGAGCACAAGACAGCTCAACCTACAATATCGGTATGAAACACGACATCACATCATGCTAAGCCATTACTAAGCAAGTGACGAGATACAAGTTCACGTGCCTTCTCCATATATTCCCCACTGTAACATATATGGGTTGGGATCTCGTAAGGATGCACAGTTAGTACAGCTACTTCTCTCCCTCTCTCTCTCTCTCTCTCTCGCTTCCTCTCTCTCTCCCCTATCTCTCTCTCCCCTCCCGCTCTCTCTTTCTCTAACATCCATTTCAAAAACATGCTCAGAGATCATGTCATGTGGATGTACTAAGGGATGCCTGAGCAAGCTATGGGTTTGCAGCAAAATGAGCGTCCCGTGTATTGAAATTTGCAAATCATGGCGATGAATGTCGTAACAATCTACATTATGACACATAAAAACAGTTACCCTAAGTGATTTTGCACAAAATAGTAATGTAATATGCAACATCATCACTTTGGACATATTTCGGACAACCGTTTCTGCATTATACTAGTGATATGCAGCAATGTATATACATGTAGTACATGTAGTAATAATTCATTAGGAAGCTAATTTTCATTCCTGTACAAAGTTGAATAATGTAGCAAATTGAAATATAACTGTATCCTTCACAGTTAATATATCCCGTATCAGAACCATGACATTATATTGAAGTTATTTAATATAACTAATAGAACTAATTTATATAAGTGTCTGTATGAATTGCAAGTAATCATTGATCACAGTGGCCTTAATATGGCGTCCATATTGATTTATTGGCGTTAATATGGCGTCCATATTGATTTATTGGCATAAATATGGCGGCCATATTGATTTATTGGCGTTGATATGGCGTCCATATTGATTTATTGGCGTTAATATGGCGGCCATATTGATTTATTGGCGTTAATATGGCGTCCATATTGATTTATTGGCGTTAATATGGCGGCCATATTGATTTATTGGCGTTAATATGGCGTCCATATTGATTTATTAGCGTTAATATGGCGGCCATATTGATTTATTGACGTTAATATGGCGGCCATATTGATTTATTGGCGTTAATATGGCGTCCATATTGATTTATTGGCGTTAATATGGCGGCCATATTGATTTATTGGCGTTAATATGGCGTCCATATTGATTTATTGGCGTTAATATGGCGTCCATATTGATTTATTGGCGTTAATATGGCGTCCATATTGATTTATTGGCGTTAATATGGCGTCCATATTGATTTATTGGCGTTAATATGGCGTCCATATTGATTTATTGGCGTTAATATGGCGTCCATATTGATTTATTGGCGTTAATATGGCGTCCATATTGATTTATTGGCGTTAATATGGCGTCCATATTGATTTATTGGCATATTGGCGTTAATATGGCGTCCATATTGATTTATTGGCATATTGGCGTTAATATGGCGTCCATATTGATTTATTGGCAAGTTGGCGTTAATATGGCGTCCATATTGATTTATTGGCATATTAGCGTTAATATGGCGTCCATATTGATTTATTGGCATATTGGCGTTAATATGGCGTCCATATTGATTTATTGGCATATTGGCATTAATATGACGTCCATATTGATTTATTGGCATATTGGCGTTAATATGGCGTCCATATTGATGTATTGCCAAATTGGCCTTAATATGGCGTCCATATTGATTTATTGGCGTTAATATGGCGTCCATATTGATTTATTGGCGTTAATATGGCGGCCATATTGATTTATTGGCGTTAATATGGCGGCCATATTGATTTATTGGCGTTAATATGGCGGCCATATTGATTTATTGGCATATTGGCGTTAATATGGCGTCCATATTGATGTATTGCCAAATTGGCCTTAATATGGCGTCCATATTGATTTATTGGCGTTAATATGGCGTCCATATTGATTTATTGGCGTTAATATGGCGGCCATATTGATTTATTGGCGTTAATATGGCGGCCATATTGATTTATTGGCGTTAATATGGCGGCCATATTGATTTATTGGCGTTAATATGGTGTCCATATTGATTTATTGGCGTTAATATGGCGGCCATATTGATTTATTGGAGTTAATATGTCGGCCATATTGATTTATTGGCGTTAATATGGCGTCTATATTGATTTATTGGCGTTAATATGTCGGCCATATTGATTTATTGGCGTTAACATGGCGGCCATATTGATTTATTGGCGTTAATATGGCGTCCATATTGATTTATTGGCGTTAATATGGCGGCCATATTGATTTATTGGCGTTAATATGGCGTCCATATTGATTTATTGTCGTTAATATGGCGGCCATATTGATTTATTGGCGTTAATATGGCGTCCATATTGATTTATTGGCATATTGGCGTTAATATGGCGTCCATATTAATTTATTGGCATATTGGCATTAATATGACGTCCATATTGATTTATTGGCATATTGGCGTTAATATGGCGTCCATATTGATGTATTGCCAAATTGGCCTTAATATGGCGTCCATATTGATTTATTGGCGTTAATATGGCGTCCATATTGATTTATTGGCGTTAATATGGCGGCCATATTGATTTATTGGCGTTAATATGGCGGCCATATTGATTTATTGGCGTTAATATGGCGGCCATATTGATTTATTGGCGTTAATATGGTGTCCATATTGATTTATTGGCGTTAATATGGCGGCCATATTGATTTATTGGAGTTAATATGTCGGCCATATTGATTTATTGGCGTTAATATGGCGTCCATATTGATTTATTGGCGTTAATATGTCGGCCATATTGATTTATTGGCGTTAACATGGCGGCCATATTGATTTATTGGCGTTAATATGGCGTCCATATTGATTTATTGACGTTAATATGGCGGCCATATTGATTTATTGGCGTTAATATGGCGTCCATATTGATTTATTGTCGTTAATATGGCGGCCATATTGATTTATTGGCGTTAATATGGCGTCCATATTGATTTATTGGCGTTAATATGGCGGCCATATTGATTTATTGGCGTTAATATGGCGGCCATATTGATTTATTGGCGTTAATATGGCGTCCATATTGATTTATTGGCGTTAATATGGCGTCCATATTGATTTATTGGCGTTAATATGGCGTCCATATTGATTTATTGGCGTTAATATGGCGTCCATATTGATTTATTGGCGTTAATATGGCGTCCATATTGATTTATTGGCGTTAATATGGCGTCCATATTGATTTATTGGCGTTAATATGGCGTCCATATTGATTTATTGGCGTTAATATGGCGTCCATATTGATTTATTGGCGTTAATATGGCGTCCATATTGATTTATTGGCATATTGGCGTTAATATGGCGTCCATATTGATTTATTGGCATATTGGCGTTAATATGGCGTCCATATTGATTTATTGGCAAGTTGGCGTTAATATGGCGTCCATATTGATTTATTGGCATATTAGCGTTAATATGGCGTCCATATTGATTTATTGGCATATTGGCGTTAATATGGCGTCCATATTGATTTATTGGCATATTGGCGTTAATATGGCGTCCATATTGATTTATTGGCGTTAATATGGCGGCCATATTGATTTATTGGCGTTAATATGGCGGCCATATTGATTTATTGGCGTTAATATGGTGTCCATATTGATTTATTGGCGTTAATATGGCGGCCATATTGATTTATTGGCGTTAATATGGTGTCCATATTGATTTATTGGCGTTAATATGGCGGCCATATTGATTTATTGGCGTTAATATGTCGGCCATATTGATTTATTGGCGTTAATATGGCGGCCATATTGATTTATTGGCGTTAATATGGCGTCCATATTGATTTATTGGCGTTAATATGGCGGCCATATTGATTTATTGGCGTTAATATGGCGTCCATAACTCCATATTGATTTATTGGCTTTAATATGGCGGCCATATTGATTTATTGGCGTTAATATGGCGTCCATATTGATTTATTGGCGTTAATATGGCGTCATATTGATTTATTGGCGTTAATATGGCGTCCATATTGATTTATTGGCGTTGATTTATTGGCGTTAATATGGCGTCCATATTGATTTATTGGCGTTAATATGGCGTCCATATTGATTTATTGGCATATTGGCGTTAATATGGCGTCCATATTAATTTATTGGCATATTGGCGTTAATATGGCGTCCATATTGATTTATTGGCAAGTTGGCGTTAATATGGCGTCCATATTGATTTATTGGCATATTGGCGTTAATATGGCGTCCATATTGATTTATTGGCATATTGGCGTTAATATGACGTCCATATTGATTTATTGAATCAGAACGCTCGTTTCAACGCTCGTTTCAACGCGAATTGCGCCGCTATAGAAATTTTCAAAACAAATTGAAAATGCTACGAAATCTCTTTTTGACGTACATTATTGCCGAATAAACCTACACGTTAGTGTAAACACATTTTATTGATAATGTTATTTACAGTTAAAACTCTCCCGTCGAAGATTTTTTGTTGTTGCTGACAGAACCCGTGTCCTAGTATGGAAATGTGACCTGCTATGGCTTATGTATGTGGCAATTGTTTGCAAAGTATACATGCATGCAGCTTAAAGTTGTGTTTTATTTGAAGAACAATATAAAGATTCGGGATAGGCGTTGTATTTGGACAGATTTGTACAAAATTGTTTCAGATATGGCCATTTTACTGATCGATGCGAAATCTGACATCCCACAGAGTATATAATATCATCTTTATTTCCTCCATTTCTGAAGAGTATATAACATTCAAAAAAGAAACACATAGGATATTACAAACATACAAAGGACATAAAATGATGCAAACATAAAGACATTTCATAGTGAGAACATACAAAGGACATCAAACGTATTGCAAAGATTGGAGTTTCGGAAGACATCCATTATTTTAAGCATACACACAATATCAAACGTTATGAAACAAACAAGAACATCAAACAATATACATACAAGAGAACATCGCATTGTGCAAACATTAAGCACTAAGCTAGCAGTAATGTTTACATAATGCACGTTTGGTTATGCATATATAGTCTTATACTAGGAAGCCTCTTAGAAACAAAGAGAAATCCAATAAGCAGCATATTTAAATGTTTACAAAGGTTGGCAGAAATTTAAGAACATACTATTTCACCGAAACGAAAAGTGAATATAAGAAAGTTATTCTAAAAACGCTGCATTCTGTAGATCATGTTTAGGAGCCAGATTTATGCTTTAGATGATCACAGCTCTCAGAAATGTTCCGTTTAAATTCATAAATTCAACATATCTGTTTAGTTCAATAAAGTGTGATATATTCAAGTCAATAAAGCCTAACATAAACAATAGTTGTTCCTCTAAGCTCACACTTTTCATGTATATAAACAAGTCAGCACAGAATTGTTCTCTGACCGAGTGCCAGTACTGTGACCTAGGTGTTGCCAAAGTAGTGCAATCGAAAACATTATGAAACAAAGGGTCATTTATAGGGGTTAAGCAGTTCTGACATTCAACGGTGGTTATACGATTGGTTTTACAGCACAATTTTGTCATGAACATCATGTTTTCTATATCACGCGGTTGTTGCATAGCAACTCGCCAAATGTTGGCTACTGTCAGGGAACTGTGCAGACGTTTAAACCTGTCGAAGTCGGAACAAACAGACATGCGTTGTAGCCAGGCAGACTGTTCATGGTTAAATATGGTCGTTTTACAGATGCTTTTCCATTGATATTTTCCCGGGAAAGTCCCTGACTCGATAAAGCTTTCGATATATCGTACTAAATTATATTTCTGTGCTATTTTAACGATATCAACAACAAAACCACGATTTCTTACAGTACAGTTACTTTTATATTGGAAAAGTATTTGGACGAATAACTGAAGCGACAACTCACTTGTATTTAATCGGCATAATACACCTAAAAAGTTTAACTTTTGCAAATCGAAGTACGCTTGTAGTGTAGTAAATCCTAGCAGGCCAAGTACCATATCGGACCTAGTGCGAAGCGGCAGGCATTGTATTTTCTTCAGGCAGAAGTGGTGGATTGTTTCAAGTCGTATTTGGTCGGTTTTGCTAATGTTGTTCCACAGTTCACAACCGAAAAATGCTTTAGGTAGTACTGTTGAAATGTATAGTTTTGACACTGTTATCGGGTTTATTCTATGCTATGGAAAACAGAGTACCACGTGCAGTCTGACGCACGTCGTCGACATTTTCCGGTTTCCTGCTCGAGTTGTCCTGCATAATTCCAAGATGTTTGTATTTGTTTGTTTGGCGTAATTCAATATTTGAGTAATACAAGACACATTTTTCTTTTTTAAATCTCTGGTCTTCGTTGTGTATTAGCACGGCGCATTTAGAAGGGTTGTACGTATAGCGCCATTTGTTGGCGTATTTACGACATATATCAATTAGTTCGGAGAGACCAGACTTGCTTAACGATAGCAACACAATATCGTCTGCTTGAGTCGGGGCACAAAGCGAGATGTCGTTAATTTTCAGCCCGTATCCGGAGTTATCTAGAGTCTTGAGCAGTTCATCCAGAAGGACTGTGTATAGGAACGGAGCACAAATACTACCTTGTCTTGTTCCCTGTTGTAATGGAAAGCTCTCTGACAGGTGACCATAAGAGAGTACGCGGCTGGAACCCTCCCTCAGCATACTATCGAATATTCGTAGAGTTTTGCCATTTAGACCAAGTTCATATAACTTGAAGAGAACGCCTGAGATCCACGTGCGATCAAAGGCCTTCATGGCATCCATGAAACATGTGTAGAGAACATTATGTCTTTCATAGCAATAGTTGACAGTCTCCTGGTAGATAAATGAGACCATTTTGCTATTTTTGCCCTTTTGAAAGCCATGTTGGAATTGGTGTAAGTTTTTATAGAAAGGACTCTTTTCAATTCTGTTCAATAGCAGTTTTTCAAAAGTTTTGAAAACTACGGGAAGCAAAGAAATAGCTCTGTAATTGTTGGGGTCTGTTTTAGATTTCCCATTGCCTTTGTGCAGCGTAACAGTTATGCCTTGTTTAAGTTTGTTAGGTAGCCTTTCATTGTCAGGTATACTGTTAAATAACTTAACTAAGCAATTCACAAGCATTTTGCCACCGTATTTTAAGTGTTCATATGTGATGTTATCGGAGGACGCACTTTTCCTATTTGGCATGGTGACAATAATGTTCGACAACTCTTCAAGTGTTACATGACGTGAAATAACAATGGATTCCGGAGATTCCTGTACAGTATGGTAGGTGCTTAACTCAGTTTCAATAGTTTGTTTAAATGTATCGTCAAATGCTTTATCGTACGAGAATGAGTAAAGGTTTTGGAAGTATTTATGCCATCCGTGTAAGATTCTCTCAGGCTCACGTTCAATTTTATCATCGAATTTAATTTCATTACCAGAGGTTGATTTTTTATTTTTCTGGAGTTTATAATCTTCCAAAATCCCTTTTGGTCTATTTCGGACAATTTATCTATTCTCTCATTTTCTGAGATTTCGAACATTTTCGAAGCATTGCGCAATTTCCGGCGTAACTCACGTTTTGAGGTTTTGTATTCAACGTAGAGTGGGCCCCCTCTCGGTCTTCCAGCATTAATCCATCTATATCGTGTTAACCTCATTGTCCTGTTGAGTTCCTTAAGGGTGTTGGACCAAAATGGTTTTAGACAGCTCTTGAAAGTTCGTTTGGGTAGACATTTTTCCGCTGCATCTTGAATGCATGACACTATGTTTTCATACGTCAAGTCCATATTGCAGCAATTTAATATATTCGCTTGGAGAGACGTCGACAGTTCGTTTTTATAGTGTTGAGTTTTATCTGGCGAAGTCCATTTGTAGCATAGCTTTGTGAATTTCAGAGAGTCTGGCGTAAAACAAGCGGACACATTTTGTTTTAACACAAGGGTGACAAAAATAGGTAGATGTCTGGACACGTTTAGCGGGGAGTCGTTGGCGATGTGACAAGTTTCTACACTACTTATCAACGTTTCATCGAGTAGAACGTGATCAATCAGGCTCGGAGGAGCGTTTGGACCAGGCACAAAGCTGTAACGCGCACCAGTACATATGTTCGAGTCTGTTACACAGTGGAGGCTGTGACGTTTGGCTAAGTTCGAAATGTAAATGTCTCTATTTCTACCAATACCATTCTCTAGAAATGTGGCGTTGAAGTCTCCCATTACAACAGCTTTGTCACCGTCGCAGACTTGCGATAGTATGTCGTTAATATTGTCAATTTCACTTTTGAAGAGGTCTAATGATTCGTTTGAACAAGGTAAATATACTTGTATAAAGTATAAGGTATATTCATCTAAGGCGAGTTTTATGGCTGCTATGCGGTCACTGTCGGTGTTTAAAATCTGTACCCTATCACTAAACGTTTTTCGCCAAAGTAGTGCGACCCCACCTTTGCCAAACATTCTACCATTTAATGTCTTAGGATTTGAGCACAAGACCACATGCGCATCGTAATCTTGAGATAAGTTTTCCAGGATATAAGAATTATGAATGAGTAGCCAGTGTTCCGATAAACCACAAACTGAAATGTTTTTCGATGTAAGTTCACTCAAGAGGTATGGGATACCCGACATTATTCCAGTCACATTCCATGTTAAAATATTCAGATTCATTGAAGGTATATGTAAGTTAATCGACATTATCGTACCGCCTTCGGTAATCAACACGATTTAACCAGGGGCGACAACTGATTCCGGCTGGTCAAATATCAGGGTCCTCGATTATCTCCGCTTGATCTTCATCTATTACTATTTGAGCTGCTCGGCTGTCTGTCCTTCGTGTGTATAAAAACTTTGCAGATTTAAACGTTATACCGATATCTTCAAGGAACATTTCGAGCCCTTCTTCGTCACTCTCGAGATCTATGCCTGTGATAATAAACGATTTTGCTTTCTTACGAATTACACCTTTGAAAATATTGTTACGTTGTTTCGCGTTTACGTTGTTGGAGTCATGTCTAGGAAATGATTCTTGTGAGATAAGAGAGTGACTGTTACACACCAATTCGCCGTTATTTGACTCAGTTAAGTCAATCAATGAGGTACCAGAGTGAGGTATAAGTGGACCGGTTACATCGCTGTTGCATGCTGATGTCTTATCACTGACGTGGCTGTGTTTGTCAGAGAGCCCGACCTTCCGAGCTGTTTGTTTTACGTTAGGTCCATCAGTCACATTGGTTGATGGTTGATTCTGGCTTGACTGCAAGATTTTCTCAAAGAAATTGAGCATATTGCTGTTCATATTTTCAAGTTCTTCGGTTAAATTATCCGCGAACTTGTCTAGTGTAGCTTTAAGCATGTTCGTGGTGCTATAACTATCAACTTTAAGTTGAGTCTTCATAATTTTCTGACTCGTTTTGAAAACTAGTATTTGATTGGTCAATTTGTTTTTGCATTTCTGATTCAATTTTATCATCAATGTCTTGCTTGAGAAGTTTTTCATTGTTTTTTATTTTGGTGGAGCCATCAAGAAGTTTGTTTATGTTTCTCGAGTTGTCATCTGATCTTTGATTCACGTTAGAGACGTCAGACAATAATTGAATACGAGAGTTTTCAAGTTTGGAAACACAAGATGATAGCACATCAATGCCATCTGAGAGACGTTTACAGTCCTTCGGCGGAACTCCTTTAGCTTTGCGCGCTAATATACTGCAACATGAGTCGAGTTCGTGTTGGATGGAACTTACACTACTTTTCATGCTGAAAGAAAATGACTCAAATCTTTCTTTCATTTCGTTTGCTCCTTTTTTCAGGACGAGCACATCAGACTGCAGAGTAGCCACTGTATTTTTCAGGAACATTAATTCATAATTGTCATCCGTTGCCAATCGTCTGGGAGTACTCGGGACCTGCCTGACACTAGAGTTTCCTCTTTTGAACAGATCATCGATTTCGGATAGGTTCCCAAAGATAAATTGGTACAGTAAGAAGCAGTCATTGGCGTACTTTACCAGGATCGAATCTTTGGGAGAGTTTCTACGCTCTCTCAGAAAGCCAGTCGGAGGGTTTTGACAGCCACGTGCTCTAGATGCCAGTTCCGTCCTGTAGCCAGATATAGTTTCTTCACAGTTGTTCACCAGAACCAGGAGACGTGGAATGTAAATGTCCTTGGGTAGATCAGAAAGTTCCATATCAAGTTGATCATGGACAACGTCCTTTAGTTTATACACTGGATAGGGTTGCGCACCTTGCAGTTCGCAGTTGTGTTATCGTTCATGAATAAACTATCTGAGGTTACATCTGAAGCGACCGGATATTTACTATTTTCGTCCATCTCGCCTAACTCCGGAGAAATACGTAATCCATGTACCCGTCGGTAGTGATAATCGCTAAGTATGGTCGAAAAATAGCCGAAGGCTCCATTCCTTTCTACAGGTAAATTTGATAATAGTGAGCAAGTTGTTCACTCTCTTTTGTTTTCTGTAGTCCCTTCTATTATATTCAAACTACATCAAACTGTTAGTTACAAAGTTCACTATCTTCAGCATCAAACACTTACGCTCATTTTGATACAAAAATATCCAACAATTTCCATTTATATAGTCACTAATATGTAATTATCACCAGAGCCAAAATCCACACCTTTTCAACTGTGCTGTGTTATAAACGTCATTTTATAAAATAAAATTGTGGTAAAATAGTCAAAATATCTGTGTCTACTGTTATTCTGCAAATGGTATATTTATAACAAAGGGAAGAAACTCTACACTACATGCTACAAATGTGCTATATATAGTAAAACTGAACAAAATACTAACAACTATGCTATGGTAAGAATATCTAGATCTCGACAGATAGGACACAGATCTACTATGCTCAATATCATGACAAATAGAATACACGGAAACACGGTTTGGACACCGGCTTGACCCAGATTCTTATAAACAGGTAAACAAACATTAAAACCGTTCGTTATAAAATCACCGGTTTAGCGTATTTTGGCAATATACTACCTTCGACATACTCTGTTTACTTTGGTAGGTTGTTTTGTAACTGTATTATATCCGTATTTATATAACTACTGATAACAGAAGTGAATATTAGAGAGTAAACACGAATTCACGTACTAGTTTCGTCTAAAAAAACCTTTAGTCTAACGATGATTTCGGGTAGTAACTTACTCATCCACATATACTGGGTACTCCAAGCACACACTACTGAGTATGACAGGGTGACGCTTGTCGGGGACCGTTGATAAACATCTCATTTGAGACACAGAATGTTGAAAATAACCACATACTAAGGTCAAAAACAGTCCCGAGTGGTACAGTGGCCAGCTGCTCAGCAAAAATGGTAAAGGCTGGGGCTGGACGGTACATTCTATCTATCTATCTATCTATCTATCTGTCTGTCTGTCTGTCTGTCTGTCTGTCTTTCTGTCTGTCTGTCTGTCTGTCTGTCTGTCTGTCTGTCTGTCTGTCTGTCTGTCTGTCTGTCTGTCTGTCTGTCTGTCTGTCTGTCTGTCTGTCTGTCTGTCTGTCTGTCTGTCTGTCTGTCTGTCTGTCTGTCTATATCTGTCTCTGTCTGTCTGTTTCTGTCTGCCTGTCTGTCTGTCTGCCTGTCTCTCTCTTATCTGTCTTATATCTATCTTCCTTTAATGTCGAACCCCTTGCGGGGATGTAGACATGTTGCGCATCAAAAATCGCAAAGAAGTTAAAAGTATGAATAGTTAAAAGCATAATTTAAGAAAGTAATGAAAATAAGTTGTGGTAAAAGTTTAATAGCAGCTGCGCAGAACAACTAGGGACTGGCATGGTCAATATTGCAAACTGTCGTATTGAATTGCTTTGTGGTAGGGAGATGGACAATGTCAGGAGGGAGATGGTTCCAATGGTAGATTGTTCTTGGAAAAAGGGAAAACTTGTAGTAGTCTGTAGTTGCTGTAATTAACCTATAGCTTATGGAATGACAATGGCGAGCAGAACGGGAGAGGGGAACTAGGTAATTTTCAATGGGAATAGCAACAAGATCATTATGAATGTTATACAGAAGGGATAACCTATTGTCAATACGCCGTTGATCTAGTCTGCGTAGATTTAGGGAATGTAGCATGTCTGTAACACTAGAGGTATGATAGAAGTCAGCCTTTATCCAACGCGGTGTTGTCTCATATACCGCTGGACACATTCATATGGTCTATCAATGTTTAGGTATGGGGCAACCAGATCTCGGAGCCATATTCAAGCTGGGGTCTCACTAGTGTCTGGTAAGCCATGGACTTAAGGGGTTCGGATTTGACCTGGAGGTTTCTACGTAGGAATCCTAATGTTTGGTTTGCTTTCTTAGTTGACTTTTTTATGTGAGTGTCCCACGACAGGTTATTTGAGATATCCACGCCAATGTATTTGGCTGAGGTGACCTACCCAAGTAGGAGTTGATATTGACTGGGAATAGGATGTTACCTTCTGGTGACGTGGATAACTTGACATTTGGAGGGGTTAAAGTCCATGTCCCACTCCAACTCCCACTCTTCTAATCTCTTAATATCGTTTTGGAGTGTGACCGATTCATTTGCAGATGATAGATAGACTGCAGTATCATCTGCAAAGATACGGACGTTAGAACTAATGTTTTGTGGGAGGTCGTTTAGATAGGCTAGGAAAAGCAGGGTTCCAAGTATGGATCCATGTGGGACTCCAGAGGAATGGCATCTGAACTAATACTATTAAGACAACTGACTGGAGTCTATTATCTAGAAAACTCTTAATCCACCTTAATGTTTGACCTCTGACTCCATAGTCATGCATTTTTAGTAGTACTTTCTCGTGATTGACCTTATCGAAAGCCTTACTGAAGTCTAATAGGATGAGATCTACCTGATGCTTATTGTAGACAGAGGTAACCAAGTCATTGATTAGCATTACTAATTGGGTCACGCATGACCGTTTGTCTCTAAAACCATGCTGCAAATGGTACAGAATACTGTGGTTAGTGAAGTGTTTTACTATCGAGGAGGAAACTAAGTATATGTTCTAGCACCTTGCATAGAACACATGTCAGTGAGATAGGCCTATAGTTGGCGGGGTGTGACTTGTCCCCTTTTTTGTAAATGGGAGCAACATTTGCTGACTTCCACTGACTGTCGGCAGTGATCCTTCGTTGAGGGAAGGGAGGCCATTCCAATGTCATGGGTTAATATAGTTAATATGGTGCGTGTGACCTAAATGTTACTAATGCATTCAATTACTTATGTACATTGTATGTTTTATTGATGCCAAGCACCTTGTGGGGACCTTGACATGTTTTTTGGACAGGCTTAGCAGACTTAAGTCACTAACCAGTACTGAGATTCCTCACTCAATGACACTATATGTGCCCCAAACTAGTATCAAACCCGGGACCCTTTGAATCCAAATAAGACACTATACCACTGTACCACTGGACAATGGACGACACACTAAGTAATTCTCTGAACCATATAAACCATATACATTCGTAGGATCAGATATTGCGTCTAACTACTGGTAAATTTCAAGATTATGTGACACTCGGGTGTGTCATTCCTATACGAGTAATGCATATTTACGTTTGTTTACCTGTTAGTCTAGTTTTGGCGAAAGTAGGTCAAAACGGTGCCCACTATATCATAAGCCAAACCGTGTTTCCGTGTATTATACTGTTTAGTGTTTAATAATATAAGATATGTTCATAGTGTAGTCTAAAGCCATACCATTGGTGAACACTATTTCCAACATATCATATGCATATCTATTAGGGTTTAGATTCTAGATTTAGCAAGACACTTTTAAAGTTTGCAATGAACAGTGTTCTGTAGATTCTATTATGATCAAATGTGGCAGCTTTCTACAAAAAAAATCACTTGACCTTCAATGTCGCTGTTGGCATTGACCTTGATCGTAGAGGTTGAAATTACAAACTTAAAAGATCATACAATATATGTGGTAACTAAATTATTGAACAACTACATATATATACCAATGTGAACAAGATATAGTAAGTACAGGACTGTTATTGTTTTTTGCTATTAAACTATGTAAAAAATGGTCACCATTTTGAATTGACATTTTGAAGGTCAAGGACAAATATTTCGGCTTGGTAAACACCTGCATCGAATTCGGCATACCCAACTTATATTAAAACCGCTCGTTTACCAATTGTACTACGATTTGCCCCTAGCACCTTATCTAGTGCCATTTTCATAAAATTGGTCTAGTCTATATATAATGTAGGTGTGCGTTTTCTATGTCCTCCAGTATATAATGTAGGTGTGCGTTTTCTATGTCCTCTAATATATAATGTAGGTGTGCGTTTTCTATGTCCTCCAGTATATAATGTAGGTGTGCGTTTTCTATGTCCTCCAGTATATAATGTAGGTGTGCGTTTTCTATGTCCTCTAGTATATAATGTAGGTGTGCGTTTTCTATGTCCTCTAGTATATAATGTAGGTGTGCGTTTTCTATGTCCTCTAATATATAATGTAGGTGTGCGTTTTCTATGTCCTCTAGTATATAATGTAGGTGTGCGTTTTCTATGTCCTCTAGTATATAATGTAGGTGTGCGTTTTCTATGTCCTCTAGTATATAATGTAGGTGTGCGTTTTCTATGTCCTCTAGTATATAATGTAGGTGTGCGTTTTCTATGTCCTCTAGTATATAATGTAGGTGTGCGTTTTCTATGTCCTCTAGTAAATAATGTAGGTGTGCGTTTTCTATGTCCTCTAGTATATAATGTAGGTGTGCGTTTTCTATGTCCTCTAGTATATAATGTAGGTGTGCGTTTTCTATGTCCTCTAGTATATAATGTAGGTGTGCGTTTTCTATGTCTTCTAGTATATAATGTAGGTGTGCGTTTTCTATGTCATCTAGTATATAATGTAGGTGTACGTTTTCTATGTCCTCTATAGTATATAATGTAGGTGTACGTTTTCTATGTCCTCTAGTATATAATGTAGGTGTGCGTTTTCTATGTCCGCCAGTATATATAATGTAGGTGTGCGTTTGCTATGTCCTCCAGTATATAATGTAGGTGTGTGTTTGCTATGTCCTCTAGTATATAATGTAGGTGTGCGTTTTCTATGTTCTCTAATATACACTCGATATTTTCTTAATTTGTTTCTATTCTCTTGACCAGCACCAGGCCATAAAGATGTACGCATTTTTTCTTTATCAATTAAAGTAAGGTTTTCTTTCCACTGGTTAACAATAGTATGGGCTGATAATGACAGATCATTTACTAATGGGACATTATTAATATATTCAATTCAACATTATTATTTGTAAAATCGGCAGCACACAATACCATTTACATAAAACCAAAACACGTGCATGCCTCAACAACAACAACAACAACAACAACAACAACAACAACAACAACAACAACAACAACAACAACAACAACAACAACAACAACAACAACAACAACAACAACAACACAACACAACGACAACGACAACGACAACGACAACGACAACGACAACGACAACGACAACGACAACGACAACGACAACGACAACGACAACGACAACGACAACGACAACGACAACGACAACGACAACGACAACGACAACGACGATGATGGTCAACATATAAACAATACAACCCGGGTTCGATCCTCGGACCGTGAAGTATGTGAGATAGTACGGTGGTCGCCAGCTCGGACAGGTGGGTTTTCTCCGGGTACTCCGGTTTCCTCCCGCACGAACGACCACATACTATTATACGCTTTCATCCGCGCCAACGAGAGTGATTAATATAAGCTGTTAAAAACTTGCTTCGCAATCATTGTAAAATAAATAAAGTTTAAACTGTTTAAGCATATTATTGTGTTTGTTATCTTTACGTAGTACTTATTCTACGTCATTGAAATTGTTGATAATATTTCAAGAAAATGTCCTACCCATCAACAAGGGGATAACTCTCGAGCACACATTTAGCTTTTTCTTCATTATTCGTAGCATATGAACAATCTGGCACCGGCCAGGCATCTTGCATATGAGCCACTTGTTGTCCGGATCCAGCAGTACCCTTTGTATTGCCTGCCACTATTGCCAAAGCGATGGCCAACGCCAGAATCACAACAACGAGCGCAGTCAATGTTGACCCATACATCATTCGTTTCCTCATGCTTGTGTTCGAACCTCTTCCGAACAGTTGAGAGGTAGAATTTGCTATGTGTGTTATATGGAATGTAGAACATGAAGAATGATACCTCAGTTAATAATTTCAACACACACATATATATCGAGCTTTTATGTGAAATAACCAAATATTTATCTAAGGGAAATGTATATTGGTATGTCCCCACAAAGGGGGGGGGGTAACGTTCGTTTCAGGTGCGAAATGTCCGGAGTTCGAGCCCCGCTGGAGCCGTTACGTTGTGCCCTTGGGCAAGGTATTTAAATTCCACGTTGCCTCTTCTCTCTCCCTCGTGGCGATGGATTCCATCAGGAATGAGGTCTCGAGAGTGATTAATATAAGTTGAAATGACTTGTTTCGCAATCGAGCTAAAATAAATTTGTATAAACTAAGGGGGGTTAACATAAATTGAACGTTCACACACTAATACATAGACTCATTTCTATTACGCGTAACTTATGATGACTAAACATTAGCGACTTAAAAATACATGTATGCCCAACAGAAGGTTCTACAGCTACATGCATGTGCTGTTTGGGGGTTTAAAGTCGCACCAACAGCTTAGGTCATAATGTGACTCTCCAGCTATTATTGGTGGAGGAAGACACCGGATTTCCCTTCCGGCAGTATTTCAGGCACGGACGGACGGACTGGTAGAATCACAGATCTTCCGCAAGCCAGCTGGGTGGCTTCCGAATTATGAAAGAATTCGACACCACCAGTGGGATTCGAACATACAGCGATGAGAGGCAAGTAATTTGACGTCAACGGCCTGAACCACAACTACATAATCAAATAAAGAAGAACATATTCCTAGCTGATGATCTATGTCAACTGATGATCTATGTCATATCAACTGATGATCTATGTCAACTGATGATCTATGTCATGTCAACTGATGATCTATGTCAACTGATGATCTATGCCATGTCAACTGATGATCTATGTCATATCAACTGATGATCTATGTCATGTCAACTGATGATCTATGTCATGTCAACTGATGATCTATGTCATGTCAACTGATGATCTATGTCATGTAAACTGATGATCTATGTCATATCAACTGATGATCTATGTCATGTCAACTGATGATCTATGTCATATCAACTGATGATCTATGTCAACTGATGATCTATGTCATGTCAACTGATGATCTATGTCAACTGATGATCTATGCCATGTCAACTGATGATCTATGTCATATCAACTGATGATCTATGTCATGTCAACTGATGATCTATGTCATGTCAACTGATGATCTATGTCATGTCAACTGATGATCTATGTCATGTAAACTGATGATCTATGTCATGTCAACTGATGATCTATGTCATATCAACTGATGACTATGTCATGTCAACTGATGATCTATGTCAACTGATGATCTATGTCATATCAACTGATGATCTATGTCAACTGATGATCTAGGTCATGCCAACTGATGATCTATGTCATATCAACTGATGATCTATGCCATGTCAACTGATGATCTATGTCATGGCAACTGATGATCTATGTCATGTCAACTGATGATCTATGTCATGTCAACTGATGATCTATGTCATATCAACTGATGATCTGTGTCAACTGATGATCTATGTCATATCAACTGATGATCTATGTCATATCAACTGATGATCTATGCCATATCAACTGATGATCTATGCCATGTCAACTGATGATCTATGTCAACTGATGATCTATGTCATATCAACTGATGATCTATGTCATATCAACTGATGATCTATGTCATGTCAACTGATGATCTATGTCATGTCAACTGATGATCTATGTCATATCAACTGATGATCTATGCCATGTCAACTGATGATCTATGCCATGTCAACTGATGATCTATGTCAACTGATGATCTATGTCATATCAACTGATGATCTATGTCATATCAACTGATGATCTATGTCATATCAACTGATGATCTATGCCATGTCAACTGATGATCTATGTCATATCAACTGATGATCTATGTCATATCAACTGATGATCTATGCCATGTCAACTGATGATCTATGCCATATCAACTGATGATCTATGTCATGCCAACTGATGATCTATGCCATGTCAACTGATGATCTATGTCATGCCAACTGATGATCTATGTCATGCCAACTGATGATCTATGCCATGTCAACTGATGATCTATGTCATGCCAACTGATGATCTATGTCATGCCAACTGATGATCTATGTCATGCCAACTGATGATCTATGTCATGCCAACTGATGATCTATGCCATATCAACTGATGATCTATGTCATGCCAACTGATGATCTATGTCATGCCAACTGATGATCTATGCCATGTCAACTGATGATCTATGCCATGCCAACTGATGATCTATGTCATATCAACTGATGATCTATGCCATGTCAACTGATGATCTATGTCATGCCAACTGATGATCTATGTCATATCAACTGATGATCTATGTCATGCCAACTGATGATCTATGTCATATCAACTGATGATCTATGTCAACTGATGATCTATGTCATATCAACTGATGATCTATGTCATGTCAACTGATGATCTATGTCATGCCAACTGATGATCTATGTCATATCAACTGATGATCTATGTCATGCCAACTGATGATCTATGTCATATCAACTGATGATCTATGTCATGCCAACTGATGATCTATGTCATATCAACTGATGATCTGTGTCAACTCATGATCTATGTCATATCAACTGATGATCTATGTTATGTCAACTGATGATCTATGTCATATCAACTGATGATCTATGTCATATCAACTGATGATCTATGTGATGTCAACTGATGATCTATGTCATATCAACTGATGATCTATGTCATATCAACTGATGATCTATGTTATGTCAACTGATGATCTATGTCATATCAACTGATGATCTATGTTATGTCAACTGATGATCTATGTCATATCAACTGATGATCTATGTCATGTCAACTGATGATCTATGTCATATCAACTGATGATCTATGTCATGTCAACTGATGATCTATGTCATGTCAACTGATGATCTATGTCATATCAACTGATGATCTATGCATGTCAACTGATGATCTATGTCATGGCAACTGATGATCTATGTCAACTGATGATCTATGTCATATCAACTGATGATCTATGTCATGTCAACTGATGATCTATGTCATGGCAACTGATGATCTATGTCATGGCAACTGATGATCTATGTCATGTCAACTGATGATCTATGTCATGGCAACTGATGATCTATGTCATTTCCTATGAAAGTTTTACTTGTTACTGTTTACATGTTTCATTATGCTATTTAATGTTTTAGTTCGTTGAGAGTCTCATTGTAGATTGACTTAATTGTTCAAATGAGTTCTCTCGTTAAATAAAGTCTTTATTATTATTATTAGTAGTAGTATGTCAACTCTGAGATGTCAGAAATATACATTGCATAAACACTACATAATGTGTGTACATTCGTGACAATATATACGTTGCTAAGAACCACATCGTAACTATACATATACACCGAATCGTGACAATCGACAATGATAAAAACTATATCGTATTTCTTATATTGTCGGGATAATTGGCATTGATAACTTGAACACGATGTCGTATATCTTGTACTACCGTGACAATTGACAACATTTTGTCTATACAATCGCGTCAATATACATCACTAGTATATCTTATACGATCGTGACAATAGACATTACTAAAAGTTATATAGTATATCCTATACGACCGTGACAATAGACATTACTAAAAGTTATATGGTATATCTTATACGACCGTGACAATAGACATTACTAAAAGTTATATGGTATATCCTATACGACCGTGACAATAGACATTACTAACAGTTATATGGTATATCCTATACGACCGTGACAATAGACATTACTAAAAGTTATATGGTATATCCTATACGACCGTGACAATAGACATTACTAACAGTTATATGGTATATCCTATACGACCGTGACAATATACATTACTAAAAGTTATATGGTATATCCTATACGACCGTGACAATATATATTACTAAAAGTTATATTGTATATCCTATACGACCGTGACAATAGACATTACTAAAAGTTATATGGTATATCTTATACGACCGTGACAATAGACATTACTAAAAGTTATATGGTATATCCTATACGACCGTGACAATAGACATTACTAAAAGTTATATGGTATATCTTATACGACCGTGACAATAGACATTACTAAAAGTTATATGGTATATCCTATACGACCGTGACAATAGACATTACTAAAAGTTATATGGTATATCCTATACGACCGTGACAATATACAATACTAAAAGTTATATGGTATATCTTATACGACCGTGACAATAGACATTGCTAGAAACTGCATCGATGGCTGACAACTATTTCGCATAGTTTAATATATAATCAACATAATTCGATATAGAACTAGAGTGTTTGAAAGCTTGAAACTACAATGGTAAATATATACATGTATATTGTGCTAATACTTTACTCACCCGTTTCCATCATTTATATTTCGTTTATGATCATGAATAAAACCCTTACTGTTCGCTATATACTAATCGTTATATACGAGTAGTTGTATAAGATTCTGTCTTACAAGTTTTAACGTTTAAAGATGTTTGTAAACAAGATAAATAACACAACAATAATGCAACACGTACATAAATTGACAGTCATGTCTACCCAATAGAATGTACTCAATGACTGAGGTCTAGTGTCACATTGATAGAGGTGTCACATGACTGAGAGTGTATGTGTGTGTTTTACGTTTATTTATCGTCGCTACCGGTTGCCCATATAAGCGACGCCTCTTGGGGAGATTAGTCATTTTTAGATTTTTGGAGGATAGTGCAATGATACAGACAGAGACCCATTCCAGAGTCTCATCTGGTTCTTTTACGTGCACGGTGTAAAGCACCGACACTAGACCTCGGTTTAAATTCCCATCTGAAAGACGGCTAATTGTATTAGGGTCAGACGAGGGATCGAACCTGTGATCCCTGGATTACCAGTCCTACTGAGAGTATATAATTTATTGACCTATTTATATGGCAGACTCCGTGGTCGAGTGGTTACGGTCGCTTGTATACAACTGTAACCTATCATCACTTATGGCCACGGGTTCGAGCCCCGCGCAGACCGTGTCTGTTTATATGAAGAAGTTGACAGTTTCTTACGGAGGTTGGTGCACACTGAAGTACTGGTTAACCACTGGAGCCTGCCCACGAGAGGTGATGCTAGGTAAAGTGCCCGTCGCTCAAATGGGCAACCTGCAGCAACGTTGAATAAACATAAAAACAATTTATTATTGGTAATACATCTAAGTCTATATCTGTGGACATGACACGAACATCTGTATTTACATTAGTAATATAATTAATCTTTTATGTGGGGTATGACAGGAAAATCTGTATTTGTAATAGCAATACAATTAGCCCTTTGCCTGCTGAGTAAATAAAATCACATTTGCAAACAACATAGATCCAGATCAGCCGCGGCGTAGCCACGCGTCTGGTCAAGATCTAGGTTGTTTGCTATTCAGCCAACTGTTTTAGCTCCAGTATCCGAATAGCAAACAACATATAGCCAGATCAGACGGCACATAATGATCTGATTTGGCTCTATTCTTGTTTGCAAAGGTGATTTTATCTGCCGCTAGCATACAAAGGTTAAGCTTATATCTCGGGCCATGACAAGAAACTTGTAAACATACGTTTATAATGTATAACGTTATTGTACAGTACTCGCAGGTTCGATCCCCCGTCTGACCCTACTGAAATGAACAGTCTTTCAGATGGGACATTAAATCGAGGTCTCGTATCGGTGCTTTACACCGTGCACGTAAAAGAACCAGAGGAGACTCTGGAATGGGTCTCTGTCTGTATCATTGCACTATCCTCCAAAATCTAAAATGACTAATCTCTTCATGAGGCGTCGCTCATATGGCAACCGGTAGCGACGATAAATAAACGTAAAACACCAATTAGCTGGAGACCAAAGAGATACTATACTAATCGTACTCATTAAGTAATTGAATTGTTTCTTGCTAATTTACAAGTTAATTGAAAACTTTGATAACCAATTAAGTATCAATTATGGACCCAATTACCTCCCTTTACACGATATGACACCATGCACGAATATACCATATCCAAGCATGGTTAAAATGACACCCTGTCATTAAATGACCTAAAAGATGTGTATGTATAGTGTCAAGCATATGATGTTCTTTAAAAAAACAAACCCAACAGGTGTTGGTTTTGAACCCGAAACTATTTGTCCTGCACCAAGCGTATGTGGGTGTAACGGTATATGTGTGTTTTACGTTTATTTATCGTCGCTACCGGTTTGCCCATATGAGCGACGCCTCCTGAAGAAATTAGTCATTTTAGATTTTTGGAGGATAGTGCATGATACAGACAGAGACCCATTCCAGAATCTCCTCCGGTTCTTTTACGTGCACGGTGTAAAGCACCGACACGAGACCTCGGTTTAACGATTTATCTGAAAGACTGTTAATTTTTATTAGGGTCAGACGGGGGATCGAACCTGTGATCCCTGGATTACCAGTCCAGCGTGTTACCACTGGACTACATATCCGTCTGTAATAACGGTATGCTGGATGTAGTGTGCGTCTTATAGAAGTTTAATAAAACTGGACGCCCCAGTGTAAATAAGAATTCAAATACAGTTTAATAATATTTTATTGCATTTTGTTCAAACATCTCAAGCATACACTACACACCATGAAATACGTAGAAAACAATATGAAATTATATTAGCAATATTTATTATTGCTGTATAAGATTTAATCTGGAACAAAAGGAAATCGGTTGGGCTACAAGTTATGACAACATTATTTACAGCCCCATCACCAAATTAACAATGTTGGATGAACAAAGTCAAATACAATGTACACACATCAACATTATAGCCAGGTCATCAGATCACATATGCAAGTTTTCCTCTTCACCAGTCTCGTTGACTTATTTTACCCAGAAATACAGCTGGACTGGTAATCCAGGGATCGCAGGTTCGATCCCCCGTCTGACCCTAATAAAATTAACAGTCCTTCAGATGGGACGTTAAACCGAGGTCTCGTGTCGGTGCTTCACACCGTGCACGTAAAAGAACCAGAGGAGACTCTGGAATGGGTCTCTGTCTGTATCATTGCACTACCCTCCAAAATCTAAAATGACTAATCTCTTCAGGAGGCGTCGCTCATATGGGCAACCGGTAGCGACGATAAATAAACGTAAAACACACAGACCCAGAAAATAACATGTAATGTTTTGCAAACGCATCAAATTGTTTACTCCAAGCTTCGGGTATATTACATTGAATTCTTGAACGCCAGAAATGTGTATTTATGCTAATGTTTGCCACAACACCACTTGCTAGGGCCACAGTACTGAACTAACTGCTTATCTTGCATACCCGACCTTGAAACTCCGGGTCAAGTCCTCGTTGTTAATGATGATTGTGAATGACTTAGTTGATAAAATAAACTTTTTATTGTTTTATATGCCTCAATATCGCGATCATCGAACCGGGAAGTATGTGAGCTGGTACGATGGTCGCCATATCGAACAGGTGGGTTTGGTTTTCTCCGGTTTCCTCCCACATGAATGACCACATCTATATACTCATATACTTCATCCGAGCGAACGAGAATGATTAATATAAGTTGTTAAAACTTGCTTCGCAATCGTTGTAAAATAAATAAAGTTAAAAAAAAATAATACTACAAACAAACTCTCAACTACGTCACCTCAAAAACTACAAACACACTCAACTACGTCACCTACTAATACAACAAAAACACTCTCAGCTACGCCATCTGCTTAAACCACAAACAAACTCTCAACTACGTCACCTACTAAGACTACAAACACACTCTCAACTACGTCACCTACTAAACCTACAAACAAACTCTCAACTACGTCACCTACTAAGACTACAAACACACTCTCAACTACGTCACCTACTAAACCTACAAACAAACTCTCAACTACGTCACCTACTAAGACTACAAACAAACTCTCAACTACGTCACCTACTAAGACTACAAACACACTCTCAACTACGTCACCTACTAAACCTACAAACAAACTCTCAACTACGTCACCTACTAAGACTACAAACAAACTCTCAACTACGTCACCTGCTAAACCTACAAACAAACTCTCAACTACGTCACCTGCTAAAACTACAAACACACTCTCAACTACGTCACCTGCTAAACCTACAAACATACTCTCAACTACGTCACCTACTAAACCTACAAACAAATAGTAACAAATTATATATTTCAAATTCTACTTTGTAATCTTTAGCACTTGGTTGACCGAATAACCGAATTTACACATTGTATACATAGCTGATAAGCATTGTCCTGTACACATTGGCGTTGTTTACATTTATTATATTATGTTGTGGTTACCAGTATCGTCATGGTTAAATCACCCGGTGATGAACAGTGTAGTCTACTAATCTTTATTTGGAAGTCATGGGTGCAAATCCTGTTGTGAAATTTTTGAGGTGTTTTTTTAAAAACTTTTAGCCGGGTGTTCTGTCAGAAATAAATAACGAGACATACGATACTTTAAAACATACCGTTATACTTGCAGTCCATTATTATTAATATTGGACTGGGGTCAAAAGGCCAGAGTATTCTCGGGATAGGCGTTATATTTGGACAGATGTGTACAAAATTGTTTCAGATAGGGCCATTTTACTGATTGATGCGAAATCTGACATCCCACAGAGTAGAATCCCTGTACTTAAATATATATACTAGTACCCCCAAACGTGCCGAATCCCTGTGAATCGGACATTGGTACAAGAGACAACGAATTTCATCTATGTCCACTCGTGATAATAACGCTTTCAATTGTTCATTCCTTGAAATATATATTTTTTAAAAACTTTATTTCTTTTACAACGATTTGCGAAGCAAGTTTTAACAACTTATATTAATCACTCTCGTTGGCGCGGATGAAAGCGTACATGTGGTCATTCGTGTGGGAGGAAACCGGAGTATCCGGAATACCCGGAGTACCCGGAGAAAACATACACTGGAACAAACAAAAATCCTCTTATTATTTAAGTTATTATTTCTATATTTTGATTGGAAAGTTACACAAGTAAGTTGTAGGATATCATTAAACACAATAGGTAGTCTCAAATTTCGGCCATGATATTATATTTCTTAAGTTATGCAAATGCACGACCATGAATATTTACTTTGTGGCTGTTAAGTATTTGCAAACATACCCGGGTTGCTCTAAATGCGAGGATATATTACACTATATACATGTACATTAGCTGATCTTATTCCAAAACTAGGCTAGGTTCAATAGCGTAGATATATCGCTTGCAGGAGAGGAGAGGTGTCGCATGCATAATACAAACATACATGTATAGTGCACGACATAGCATCGTATTGGTAAATGTTTAGTTCGTTATTAAATGTTCTAGTAGATAAATTCCATAATGCACTAATTATATATTTGATAACTTGTTTATTCTCTCCCTCTCTCTCTCTCCACTAAATATAGATTTGATAACTTGTTTATTCTCTCTTTCTCTCTCTCCCCCTCCCCCTCTCTCTCTCTCTCCACCAATTATATATTTGATAACTTGTTTATTCTCTCTATCTTTCTCTCTCTCTCCCTCCCCCCTCTCTCTCTCTCCACCAATTATATATTTGATAACTTGTTTATTCTCTCTCTCTCTCTTTCTCTCTCTGCCCCTCCCCCACTCTCTCTCCACTAATTATATATGATAACTTGTTTATTCTCTCTCCCCACCTCTCTCTCTCTCTCCCTCCCCCTCTCTCTCCACTAATTATATATTTGATAACTTGTTTATTCTCTCTCTCCCCCCTCCTCTCTCTCCTCTCTCTCTCCCTCCCTCCCCCCCCTCTCTCTCCACTAATTATATATTGATAACTTGTTTATTCTCTCTCTCCCCACCTCTCTCTCTCTTCCCTCCCTCCCCTCTCTCTCCACTAATTATATATTTGATAACTGTTTATTCTCTCTCTCCCCCTCTCTTTCTCTCTCCCCCATCTCTCTCTCTCTCTCTCCACTAATTATATATTTGATAACTTGTGTATTTTCTCTCTCTCCTCCCCCTCTCTCTCCCCTCCCTCAATCCCTCCCTCTGGTCTGTTGATTAAGCACGATCGTCAGTGTTGATGTACGTAACGCCGGGATTTTAATAACATGGACACGTTGTAACAAATAGTACGTTTATTACACGTCAGTCTTACGGTTATAACAACGGTAGTTGTTTTTTATTTGGGATGTGGTGGGTTACAGTGGTGGCTCGCCAGCTATTATTGGTGGACGGAGACCCCGAGTTACACTCAGCAACATAGTTCAGGAACGGACGGGCACTTGTAGAACCATCTACCTTCCACCAACAGCTTATGTCATATGACGACTCTCCGGCTATGAGTGGTGGCTGAAGACATCGGGGATGGCGTCCGAGCTGTATTTCAGGTAGAACCAGCGATCTTCCCCAGGCCAGCTGGATAGCTTGCTCACGAAAAATAATTCGACACCTTCAGTGGGATTTAAACCCTCGGCGGAGAGGGACAAGTGATTTGAAGTAAGCCACCGTAACCACTCGACCAAGGGGTCAACTCTTTTATTGTTCACTGTGGTGAAAACTGAATATATACTTTTAATTAGGTTCATATTAAATAGTGCTCATGGACAATCCGCCGGAACGGTACAGACGCCCCGGTACATATGGTACAACAATCATTGATTCTACCACTCAACCGTACGCAAAAGGTTGGAACACCAATAAGAAAACTCGGCTGCTCAATGGCTTGCTGGCTGTGCTCGTGATGGTGATTATGGCGTTGGTCATTGCCTTGGCTATAGTGGCAACCGACAGAACAGCCGACGAGAAGGTGGATAACGGTGGTTCATCTTTGACAGCAGATAGCTATACTTGGTCGGTGCCGGATTGTTCCTTCGCTCCGGATAATGAAACACGTGCTAAATGTGTGCTCGATAGTTATCCACTTGTTGATGGGTAAGACATTTTCTTTAACAATTTCGTAACAACGGGGTTATTATGTTATCTTATCTACTATCTTATCTATCTATCTAGATCTATCTACCTACCTACCTACCTACCTACCTACTAGTAGGTGACGTAGTTGAGTGTGTTTGTAGTTTTTGAGGTGACGTAGTTGAGAGTTTGTTTGTAGTATTATTTTTTTTTAACTTTATTTATTTTACAACGATTGCGAAGCAAGTTTTAACAACTTATATTAATCATTCTCGTTCGCTCGGATGAAGTATGTGTATATAGATGTGGTCATTCATGTGGGAGGAAACCGGAGAAAACCAAACCCACCTGTTCGATATGGCGACCATCGTACTAGCTCACATACTTCCCGGTTCGATGATCGCGATATTGAGGCATATAAAACAATAAAAAGTTTATTTTATCAACTAAGTCATTCACAATCATCATTAACAACGAGGACTTGACCCGGAGTTTCAAGGTCGGGTATGCAAGATAAGCAGTTAGTTCAGTACTGTGGCCCTAGCAAGTGGTGTTGTGGCAAACATTAGCATAAATACACATTTCTGGCGTTCAAGAATTCAATGTAATATACCCGAAGCTTGGAGTAAACAATTTGATGCGTTTGCAAAACATTACATGTTATTTTCTGGGTCTGTGTGTTTTACGTTTATTTATCGTCGCTACCGGTTGCCCATATGAGCGACGCCTCCTGAAGAGATTAGTCATTTTAGATTTTGGAGGGTAGTGCAATGATACAGACAGAGACCCATTCCAGAGTCTCCTCTGGTTCTTTTACGTGCACGGTGTGAAGCACCGACACGAGACCTCGGTTTAACGTCCCATCTGAAGGACTGTTAATTTTATTAGGGTCAGACGGGGGATCGAACCTGCGATCCCTGGATTACCAGTCCAGCTGTATTTCTGGGTAAAATAAGTCAACGAGACTGGTGAAGAGGAAAACTTGCATATGTGATCTGATGACCTGGCTATAATGTTGATGTGTGTACATTGTATTTGACTTTGTTCATCCAACATTGTTAATTTTGTTGGAAGTGATGGGGCTGTAAATAATGTTGTCATAACTTGTAGCCCAACCGATTTCTTTTTGTTCCAGATTAAATCTTATACAGCAATAATAAATATTGCTAATATAATTTCATATTGTTTTCTACGTATTTCACGGTGTGTATTGTATGCTTGAGATGTTTGAACTAAATGCAATAAAATATTATTAAACTGTATTTGAATTCTTATTTACACTGGGGCGTCCAGTTTTATTAAACTTCTATAAGACGCACACTACATCCAGCATACCGTTATTACAGACGGATATGTAGTCCAGTGGTAACACGCTGGACTGGTAATCCAGGGATCACAGGTTCGATCCCCCGTCTGACCCTAATAAAAATTAACAGTCTTTCAGATAAATCGTTAAACCGAGGTCTCGTGTCGGTGCTTTACACCGTGCACGTAAAAGAATAGGAGGAGATTCTGGAATGGGTCTCTGTCTGTATCATGCACTATCCTCCAAAAATCTAAAATGACTAATTTCTTCAGGAGGCGTCGCTCATATGGGCAAACCGGTAGCGACGATAAATAAACGTAAAACACACACATACACTCTCAGTCATGTGACACCTCTATCAATGTGACCTCAGTCATTGAGTACATTCTATTGGGTAGACATGACTGTCAATTTATGTACGTGTTGCATTATTGTTGTGTTATTCATCTTGTTTACAAACATCTTTAAACGTTAAAACTTGTAAGACAGAATCTTAAACAACTACTCGTATATAACGATTAGTATATAGCGAACAGTAAGGGTTTTATTCATGGTCATAAACGAAATATAAATGATGGAAACGGGTGAGTAAAGTATTAGCACAATATACATGTATATATTTACCATTGTAGTTTCAAGCTTTCAAACACTCTAGTTCTATATCGAATTATGTTGATTATATATTAAACTATGCGAAATAGTTGTCAGCCATCGATGCAGTTTCTAGCAATGTCTATTGTCACGGTCGTATAAGATATACCATATAACTATTAGTAGTGTACATTGTCACGGTCGTATAAGATATACCATATAACTTTTAGTAATGTCTATTGTCACGGTCGTATAAGATATACCATATAACTGTTAGTAATGTATATTGTCACGGTCGTATAAGATATACCAAATAACATTTAGTAATGTCTATTGTCACGGTCGTATAAGATATAACATATAACTATTAGTAGTGTACATTGTCACGGTCGTATAAGATATACCATATAACTATTAGTAGTGTACATTGTCACGGTCGTATAAGATATACCATATAACTTTTAGTAATGTCTATTGTCACGGTCGTATAAGATATACCATATAACTGTTAGTAATGTATATTGTCACGGTCGTATAAGATATACCATATAACATTTAGTAATGTCTATTGTCACGGTCGTATAAGATATACCATATAACTTTTAGTAATGTCTATTGTCACGGTCGTATAAGATATACCATATAACTTTTAGTAATGTCTATTGTCACGGTCGTATAGGATATACCATATAACCTTTGGCAATTTCTATTGTCACGGTCGTATAAGATATACCATATAACTTTTAGTATTGTACATTGTCACGGTCGTATAGGATATACAATATAACTGTTAGTAATATATATTGTCACGGTCGTATAGGATATACCATATAACTTTTAGTAATGTATATTGTCACGGTCGTATAAGATATACCATATAACTGTTAGTAATGTCTATTGTCACGGTCGTATAGGATATACCATATAACATTTAGTAATGTCTATTGTCACT
>CM026394.1:8437546-8458695 GCA_014843695.1 Archivesica marissinica | reverse complement strand
AAGATGATCCAAGGGGGATTACTCACTATGGTAGAATACTAAGACCATGTACAATATCTACAATTTATTTACATATAAATGAATGATGATACTATATATAGATGCAAGATGTAATGACTGAAACGTCATTTGGCGGCCTGAAAAGTTCACGTGTTCCGTTGTTAGTTCTTTTTGCTGGTTATACACTTGTCGATTTATTTAATCATTCGCGGACTATTTCAATGATGTAACGTTTTTACATATATCTGGGTTGGTTCGCTCTTAAGCGTGTCGGGCCAACCTCCTATGCCGGTTTCCTGGTTGTCCGGTCACGTGGTAACTCCGGGTCGTTCCGGTCTGCAGTTCCACTGTTAGTTGCTTAGCCTGGTGGGTCTGTCGTCGCTCATTGGGCGATTACGTGGGTGACGTCCTTTGACGGCTATCCACACATTGGCAGTTCCCCAGCTGTTAGCATCTCATACTCCACTCCATGTTGCGTGCGGCTACAATTTTATAAGTACGTCATATTAAAGACGAGCATCTAGTATGCATGTTCATTGGTATTCCATACCTGTGACTTCACTAAGTCGGTTCCACCTGGTGTAGGCTCAGCTCCTATCTCATAGTGCCCTTCGCATCTAATTCACCAGTTTCCGCGTAAATACATACAGTTTCGTGACATCTTATCAATTATGTGATTACATCGACAAAGTTCCATTATATCAATCAAGTTCCCTCATCATAGTAGATACATATCTGTCAATGGTACCCTGTAAGCTTTGTACATCCCCTAATATTCCTGTAATCTCGGTGTATGGTTACATAGGTCAAACGACGGATGTCGTATAAATGTATCGGACGGCACCATTCATACTCAGACGGATGATATCCACAGTGACCTTCACTTTATACATCCTGAATATAAAGTAACAATATAAAGTAATTACATTCAAAGTATGCAACATAGTAACATGCCTTAGACTCCTTATTCCAATGGAACATGTTTCGCCATCGGGCGAACTATGGTTGTATAAATAACCACCTGGTTATTAATTTACAATGAATGAAACCCCGGTCAGTTCTACATAATGAACTTGTTTCGTAATCAAGTGAATGCATCGTAATCAAGTGAATGCAAACTGCATACCAAGTTCTATATACTGAACTTGTTTCGCACTCAAGTGAAAGTAAACTATATACTAAACCATTGCAATAATTTACTCGAATAGCTATAACGCAAAAGACACCACCTTCTGTAGGCTGGTGAAAACAGTCAAGATTCCTTGCACAATTTGGCTATAAATATACAGTGAGAATAGTAGCCAAATTGAGTTTTAAAAGAAATATCTATAAATTGCACTTACGTGATCAAATCCGCATTTCGCTCTGACCAAATTCTCACAACGTTTGCTCCACTCACGGTCAGTTCGTGTTGTGTCGTTTGAAGTGAATGGTAATATGTCAGGTCTCTTACTGTGTTAAATAGTTGTTCAGCCCCATGCTAATCTCACAATTCACTAAATCCCTGTGCTACCGTTATCATGTGATATGTAAAATAAACTAGTTTATAGAGGCCCTGGTATATGGATTTATTACAATAGGTTACACAGAAATAAACCTTATTATGTTATCTCTGTCCGATGTTATCCAGGAAACGCTTTAAATAGTTCCCCTATAACATCCAAGAAGATTGGATCCCCTTAGATCACCATACCTCCCCTTATACTCCACTTATACCTGGATCTTCGAAGATGTGTTTACCTTGATTGGAAAACCCCTTCTATAAAATGGGAAAATGAGGCCCCGAATTAGGGTTATAATAATGTGTTCATTAATACAAGAGTCATTTTGTGACAACACGTTCCCCCCTAGAGAACAAGTGGATACACTTGTTTCCGACTCACACAATTACTCTAATATTGTCCTACCTACCTATATACAACTTACCACCTACAATTTACACTACTGTTCCTTCTTACCTCGCATTACAAGCGACTGAGATAATCGGCTCCAATATTCTCACGTCCTGGAATAGCCATGATTCTCATTCGGTACGGTTGGAGTGCCAAAGCCCATCTCATCAGTCTAGCATTTGCCATCTTTGCTTTGTTGAGATACGTCAATGGTTGATGGTCTGTTTCAAGGAGGAATTCTTTCCCATATAAGTATCGATGAAACTTGTTGACTCCCCACACCACTCCCAGGCATTCCTTCTCAATCACGGCGTAGTTCCGTTCTCTGGGAAGTAGTTTCCTGCTAGCATACGCAACTGGCAGTTTTTCCCCATTCTGGTCCTGAAGCAACACCGCTCCTAACCCACAATCTGAAGCATCTGTTCTTAGAATGAATGGTTCATCTAAATTTGGCAATTTCAGAATCGGTGGACCCACTAACCTAAGTTTAAGTGTCTTAAATGCGTTGTCTTGGGGTTCACCCCATTCAACTATGTTTGGTTGTCCTTTTTTCGTCAGATCGGTCAAAGGTACTGCAATCGCTGAAAAGTTTGGAATAAACTTCCGGTAAAATCCTACTACTCCTAAAAATGACTTAACAGCTTTCTTGGTACGTGGTCTCGTTGCCTCCTGTACACTCTGGACTTTTGATGGTATTGGTTTCAGGGCGTGTTCCTCGCCGATCACGTGTCCCAAACACTCAATATCAAAGTACCCAATGCTACACTTCGATGGCTTCGCCGTCAGTCTAGCTTCTCGTAATCTGTCAAATAGATTTCGCAATGCTGCGACATGCTCGTTCCAATGCAATGTGAAAATCATGATGTCATCAACAAAGCTGTCTGTACTTGGTAGCCCCTTAAGTACCTTTCTCATGAGTCTGCAGAATGTTGCTGGCGCATTGACTAATCCGAAGGGCATTGTTCTAAACTGGAACAACCCTTCTGACGTCTCAAACGCCGTCATCTCCTTTGCGGACTCTGAAAGTGGTACCTGCCAATAACCTTTGCTAAGATCAATTTTGGAAAAGTACTTGTATTTAGACAGTTTCGAAAACATCTCTTCTATGTTTGGCATTGGTTCTGCATCGAAGATGGTCACTTTGTTCAGCTGTCTGAACTCTATGCAGAACCTGATTGACTCATCTTTCTTTTTAATCATTACAACTTGTGAGGAAAATGGTGCCTTGGACGGCTCTATCACACCTAATTTTAACATTTTCCTCACCTCTTCCGCTACCGTTGTCTTCGTGTGGAACGGGATAGGATATCCTTTCACCCTGACTGGATCCGTTGTCGTCAACTTGATGTCATGCTCCATCAGGTTCGTGATTCCTGGATGATCTGTCAGTACATCCCTATACTCGGCTAACAACCCCTCCACTTCGGTTCGTTGTTCGCTTGGTAGCGTTGGTGACACGTCGACATCCTGTACGTTCTCTGTTCCCTGTGTAGATGGACATACCATCGGCATGTCTACGCCCAGATCAGCTTCTTCTGTATCATCAACTGTGTCCAGACTCTCATCAATAACTGCAGCACACACTACTGTCAGTACACCGGCATGTCTCTGTGCTTCTCTCTCTGTGTAAAGCTTCAACATATTAGCATGAAAAGTTCTGAGCTTCCCTTCTACATCAATCCTATAGTCTAATTCATTCAGCACCTGTTTAACTTCATATGGACCCTTCCATTGCAATAAAAGTTTGTGATTCACCGGAAGTAACACTAAGGCCTGATTTCCCACTACAAACTTACGATTCCTAGCCTTCCTGTTGTAGTACTTCCGGTATCTACCACTCGCTTTCCGCAACTGGTCCTGTGCCATCTTACATGTCTCTTCTATTCTCGTTTGTAAGTCTAACACATACTGGTATGTCGTCTTGACTTCTGCATCCCCAACATCTTTTGACCATAATTCTTTGAGAATGTACATCGGTCCTCTCACCTTCCTGCCGTACAATAACTGAAAAGGCGAGAAACCCAAACTCTCCTGAGGTACTTCTCTGTAAGCAAACAACATAGAGTTGATGAATTTGTCCCAATCTTTCGGTCTTTCTGCGCACATTCGTCGTAGCATCTGCTTCAGCGTTCCGTTAAATTTCTCCACGAGTCCATTACACATCGGATGGTATGGGGTTGTGGTCAACTGCTTCATTGATAGTAGTCGGCTGACTTCCTTCATCATCGCAGATGTAAACTGTGTTCCACAATCTGTTAACATTTCCTCTGGTACACCTAACCTGCTAAACATGTCTACAAGTGCCTCAGCTACACGTTCGGTTTCTATACTGGGTAAAGCAATCGCTTCCGGATACCTTGTAGCATAATCAACCATGGTTAAGATGTATCTATTCTTCCTATCCGTCATAGGTTCAATAGGTCCTACTATATCTACAGCTACCCTTTTAAAAGGAATATCAATAAAAGGCATATACCCCAACGGAACTTTCATTGTTTTTCCCTTGGAAATGGTCCTCTTGACAAATGTCACATGACCTACAATATCTAGTTACGTCCTTGCCAACCCCGGGCCAATAAAACTCTGATAAGACCCTATCCATGGTCTTCCTAATCCCCAGATGTCCTCCCATGAGAGAGTCATGTGCCAACTTAAGCACAGCTTCCCTACCCTCAGTTGGTACAACTAACTGATGCGACTTCCTCTCATCCTGAGAACTAAATTCCCGATACATTAAAGACCGCTTCAAGACAAATTTTACTGTCCCTGATCCCTTACATTTTCGTTCTTCCCCTGTGTTCGCTAAGCTCCTAAGTTTATCTAACCCTTTATCATTAGTCTGCTTTTCCGCAAATTCCCGGCTGGACATATCTAACACTGGACTAGGGACACCCAATTTACGATACGGTTTTTGTTTAGCCTGTGACCGTGTCTCTACAGTCTGTACCACTACATCATTAGACTCTGGATACTTTGCCCCTGCAATGTTCCCTAACACAACATCATACATTGCATTGTCTACGCATAACGCCTCTGTTTGCCCACTAAAGTACGGACAGTCAATCTCTACCATTGCTAGCGGAAAATATCTAACACTACCATCAATGTATCGACACGCTCTATCTTTCCCCAGAAACTGGTCTGATGCCACTAACTCACGCCTCACTACAACACAAGTACTTCCCGTATCACGCATCACCTCTACCGGTCTTCCATTCAATCTGCCGGCTTTGGACGGACAATTCCTATCACTTAAAGCTCCCAACTCTTCCCATGTATCATCTGTATCTGACACACAACAGATACCTTCACCACGAGGAGGATAACCTCTACCTCTACCCCTAAGACGACTACGTGGCCTAAAGTTTCCTCTACCTCTAAACTCATAAAAGGTGCTATTCGGGCGTTCATCTGACACCATCGCTACCTTATCATTCCTCCGTCTACAGTCTTCTGCTCTGTGATTAGTCATCCCACAGTTATTACACTTCCTATATGGTGCGACCTTCCTACTATAGTCTCTATTCTGCCTAGGAAATATAGGAGTAGGTGTCTTACTTCCATTAAAACCTTTACTATCTCGGGTTACTACATTCTGAGCACCACCTCTGACCTCCGAGAACAAATCTGCTTGTATAGCCATGTCATTGGACTGGGTAAACTGTTTCTCTTTGAGAAATACATACAACTCTCTACTACATATACCAAGCAACTGATCTCTGATCAAATAATCTGTCACCGCCTCATACGTCTGCTCTACATGTCCTAATTCTAGCCATCTATCTAAATAGTTCCCATACCGCCTTAAAAACTGAACAAACGTTTCCCCTTTCTCCGGTTTAGCAAATTTAAACCTGGTTCGGAATCCTTCCTCGGTTAGCTCAAACCGTTTAAGTAATGCTACCTTAAGCTTATCATAGTCACGAGAGTCATCAAATGGTAACCTGGAATACACATCTAGAGCTTTTCCCTTTAGTAATGCACTTAAATGCAGGGACCACTGATTTGGTTCCCAACCATGGACTTGCGCGTAGTGTTCAAATCTCGACAAATAACTATCCATGTTATCCGTGTCTGCCTCAAAGGGAGGTAATTTTGGCCCTTTCACGTGACTAACACCCCTGACTTTGTTACACTAGGCTTACTGTCCTTAGCGAACTCTGCTAACTCTATGGCTCTCTGATGTTCCATACCAGCTACTTCTAAAGCTCTCTTATGTTCCTCATCTGCTCTAACTCGGTCGGCTTCTATTTTATCTTTCTTCACCTCTAGTTCTATTTCTAACTTATGTTTCTCTGCTGCTCTATCTAGCTCTATTCTCCGATTTTCTAATTCATACTTCTCCCTCTCAGCTTGCCTAGCTAATTCAAGATTCTTATTTTCTAATTCTAACTTCTCCTTCTCAGCCTGTCTCTCATTCCCTCGGGCCAGTCTTTCTTTCTCTTGTTCCTCTGAAACAAACTTCCTAAGTTCATCATCTTTATACCCGAGCTCCTTTCCTAGGACTGTCAAATCCGTAAGGCTACTCATGTTTCTACACGGTCTACTACCCACTAATTTCAATTACCCTAACCACCTTATTAACTCTAGGTTAAGGGTATACAAATCCCTATACTCTACCCTATTTTATGAATACACAACACAGTACTCACTAGATACCGGTTGGTTACTCGCCCAATGCTACGCTACACCTATTGCGCTGTCTCATTAATCACCCTATATTCTAGCATCGATGTCCCGCAATTAAACCACAACAATTCTTATAGGTATACACATCTATAGATTAACCCACTATAAATATAGAACCCTCACTGTCTGTAAAGCCAATGTGCTTTAAATACGTAGTCTCTCCAATAAATAGAGTCACAACATTCGTCAATACTTTCCACCTACACGCTGGTAGGGTTTACAACAGGTGGGACACCTTACAGGAGACGTTCGGCTATGAATATATAGCTCTCCGTAATATGTGATGTTATGCAGTCCGTCATACAAGATAAGGAACGACAACCCTCAGCACGTGCTTAACTACGCAACCTGGGAATCATCATTGGGTCTTCCTTAATATATTGAACTCACCCCAGGACACATTTCAGGTCAGTAGAGTTGTCTGTTCTGTCTTGTCTGCGACTGGAGCACACGTCTACAATATCAAAGTGTAAGCCGTTTAAGATAACCAAAATATTATAACTATCTGTGCAACATTAAAATAGAAGAGCCTTTACAAATAGGTAGTTAGTGTATTCTTACCATAGATCGTAATCGACTAGATACCCCACTTCTGACACCATGACGATCCAAGGGGGATTACTCACTATGGTAGAATACTAAGACCATGTACAATATCTACAATTTATTTACATATAAATGAATGATGATACTATATATAGATGCAAGATGTAATGACTGAAACGTCATTTGGCGGCCTGAAAAGTTCACGTGTTCCGTTGTTAGTTCTCTTTGCTGGTTATACACTTGTCGATTTATTTAATCATTCGCGGACTATTTCAATGATGTAACGTTTTTACATATATCTGGGTTGGTTCGCTCTTAAGCGTGTAGGGCCAACCTCTTATGCCGGTTTCCTGGTTGTCCGGTCACGTGGTAACTCCGGGTCGTTCCGGTCTGCAGTTCCACTGTTAGTTGCTTAGCCTGGTGGGTCTGTCGTCGCTCATTGGGCGATTACGTGGGTGACGTCCTTTGACGGCTATCCACACATTGGCAGTTCCCCAGTTAGCATCTCACACTCCACTCCATGTTGCGTGCGGCTACAATTTTATAAGTACGTCATATTAAAGACGAGCATCTAGTATGCATGTTCATTGGTATTCCATACCTGTGACTTCACTAAGTCGGTTCCACCTGGTGTAGGCTCAGCTCCTATCTCATAGTGCCCTTCGCATCTAATTCACCAGTTTCCGCGTAAATACATACAGTTTCGTGACATCTTATCAATTATGTGATTACATCGACAAAGTTCCATTATATCAATCAAGTTCCCTCATACATGAGTATATACATAATACGTCAATTGTACACTGTAAGCTGTGTACATAACACCTTAATTATTCACTGTACGCGGTGTATGGTTACATTAGTTCATAACGGACGGATGTCGTATAATGTATCGGACTGGCACCATTCATACATCAGACGGATGATATCTCACAGTGACATTCACATTTATACATCCATCCATGACAATATAAAGTAACAATATAAAGTAATTACATTCAAAGTATGCAACCTAGTAACATGCCTTAGACTCCTTATTCCAATGGAACATGTTTCGCCATCGGGCGAACTATAGTTGTATAAATAACCACCTGGTTACTAATTTACAATGAATGAAACCCCGGTCAGTTCTACATAATGAACTTGTTTCGTAATCAAGTGAATGGATCGTAATCAAGTGAATGCAAACTGCATACCACGTTCTATATACTGAACTTGTTTCGCACTCCAGTGAAAGTAAACGATATACTAAACCATTGCAATAATTTACTCGAATAGCTATAACGTAAAAGACACCACCTTCTGTAGGCTGGTGAAAACAGTCAAGATTCCTTGCACAATTTGGCTATAAATATACAGCGAGAATAGTAGCCAAATTGAGTTTAAAAAGAAATATCTATAAATTGCACTTGCGTGATCAAATCCGCATTTCGCTCTGACCAAATTCTCACAACGTTTGCTCCACTCACGGTCAGTTCGTGTTGTGTCGTTTGAAGTGAATGGTAATATGTCAGGTCTCTTACTGTGTTAAATAGTTGTTCAGCCCCATGCTAATCTCACAATTCACTAAATCCCTGTGCTACCGTTATCATGTGATATGTAAAATAAACTAAGTTATAGAGGCCCTGGTATATGGATTTATTACAATAGGTTACACAGAAATAAACCTTATTATGTTTTCTATGTCCGATTTTATCCAGGAAACGCTTTAAATAGTTTCCCTATAACATCCAAGAAGATTGGATCCCCTTAGATCATCATACCTCCCCTTATACTCCACTTATACCTGGATCTTCGAAGATGTGTTTACCTTGATTGGAAAACCCCTTCTATAAAATGGGAAAATGAGGCCCCGACTTAGGGTTATAATAATGTGTTCATTAATACAAGAGTCATTTTGTGACGTCACGGTCGTATAAGATATACCATATAACTGTTAGTAATGTCTATTGTCACGGTCGTATAGGATATACCATATAACTTTTAGTAATGTCTATTGTCACGGTCGTATAAGATATACCATATAACTTTTAGTAATGTCTATTGTCACGGTCGTATAGAATATACTATATAACTTTTAGTAATGTCTATTGTCACGATCGTATAAGGTATACTAGTGATGTATATTGACGCGATTGTATAGACAAAATGTTGTCAATTGTCACGGTAGTACAAGATATACGACATCGTGTTCAAGTTATCAATGCCAATTATCCCGACAATATAAGAAATACGATATAGTTTTTATCATTGTCGATTGTCACGATTCGGTGTATATGTATAGTCACGATGTGGTTCTTAGCAACGTATATATTGTCACGAATGTGCACACATTGTGTAGTGTTTATACAATGTATATTTCTGACATCTCAGAGTTGACATACTACTACTAATAATAATAATAAAGACTTTATTTAACGAGAGAACTCATTTGAACAATTAAGTCAATCTACAATGAGACTCTCAACGAAATAAAACATTAAATAGCATAATGAAACATGTAAACAGTAACAAGTAAAACTTTCATAGGAAATGACATAGATCATCAGTTGCCATGACATAGATCATCAGTTGACATGACATAGATCATCAGTTGCCATGACATAGATCATCAGTTGACATAGATCATCAGTTGATATGACATAGATCACCAGTTGACATGACATAGATCATCAGTTGACATGACATAGATCATCAGTTGATATGACATAGATCATCAGTTGATATGACATAGATCATCAGTTGACATAACATAGATCATCAGTTGATATGACATAGATCATGAGTTGACACAGATCATCAGTTGGCATGACATAGATCATCAGTTGGCATGACATAGATCATCAGTTGAAATGACATAGATCATCAGTTGATATGACATAGATCATCAGTTGACATGACATAGATCATCAGTTGGCATGACATAGATCATCAGTTGCCATGACATAGATCATCAGTTGATATGACATAGATCATCAGTTGATATGACATAGATCATCAGTTGACATGACATAGATCATCAGTTGATATGACATAGATCATCAGTTGATATGACATAGATCATCAGTTGATATGACATAGATCATCAGTTGACATAACATAGATCATCAGTTGATATGACATAGATCATGAGTTGACACAGATCATCAGTTGGCATGACATAGATCATCAGTTGGCATGACATAGATCATCAGTTGACATGACATAGATCATCAGTTGACATAGATCATCAGTTGACATGACATAGATCATCAGTTGACATGACATAGATCATCAGTAATGACATAGATCATCAGTTTACATGACATAGATCATCAGTTGATATGACATAGATCATCAGTTGACATAGATCATCAGTTGATATGGCATAGATCATCAGTTGGCATGACAAAGATCATCAGTTGACATGACATAGATCATCAGTTGATATGACACAGATCACCAGTTGGCATGACATAGATCATCAGTTGACATGACATAGATCATCAGTTGATATGACATAGATCACCAGTTGGCATGACATAGATCATCAGTTGACATGACATAGATCATCAGTTGATATGACATAGATCATCAGTTGATATGACATAGATCATCAGTTTACATGACATAGATCATCAGTTGACATAGATCATCAGTTGATATGACATAGATCATCAGTTGACACAGATCATCAGTTGATATGACATAGATCATCAGTTGACATGACATAGATCATCAGTTGACATAGATCATCAGTTGATATGGCATAGATCACCAGTTGACATGACATAGATCATCAGTTGACATAGATCATCAGTTGACATGGCATAGATCACCAGTTGACATGGCATAGATCATCAGTTGATATGACATAGATCATCAGTTGACATGACATAGATCATCAGTTGACATAGATCATCAGTTGACATGACATAGATCATCAGTTGACATGGCATAGATCATCAGTTGACATGGCATAGATCATCAGTTGACATGACATAGATCATCAGTTGACATAGATCATCAGTTGACATGGCATAGATCACCAGTTGACATGGCATAGATCATCAGTTGACATAACATAGATCATCAGTTGACATAGATCATCAGTTGACATGGCATAGATCACCAGTTGACATGGCATAGATCATCAGTTGATATGACATAGATCATCAGTTGACATGACATAGATCATCAGTTGACATAGATCATCAGTTGACATGACATAGATCATCAGTTGACATGGCATAGATCATCAGTTGACATGGCATAGATCATCAGTTGACATGACATAGATCATCAGTTGACATAGATCATCAGTTGACATGGCATAGATCACCAGTTGACATGGCATAGATCATCAGTTGACATAACATAGATCATCAGTTGACATAGATCATCAGTTGACATGGCATAGATCACCAGTTGACATGGCATAGATCATCAGTTGATATGACATAGATCATCAGTTGACATGACATAGATCATCAGTTGACATGGCATAGATCATCAGTTGACATGGCATAGATCATCAGTTTACATGACATAGATCATCAGTTGAAATGACATAGATCATCAATTGACATGACATAGATCATCAGTTGATATGACATAGATCATCAGTTGATATGACATAGATCATCAGTTGATATGACATAGATCATCAGTTGGCATGACATAGATCATCAGTTGATATGACATAGATCATCAGTTGATATGACATAGATCATCAGTTGATATGACATAGATCATCAGTTGAAACAGATCACCAGTTGGCATGACATAGATCATCAGTTGATATGACATAGATCATCAGTTGATATGACATAGATCATCAGTTGACACAGATCACCAGTTGGCATGACATAGATCATCAGTTGATATGACATAGATCATCAGTTGATATGACATAGATCATCAGTTGATATGACATAGATCATCAGTTGATATGACATAGATCATCAGTTGATATGGCATAGATCATCAGTTGACATAGATCATCAGTTGATATGACATAGATCATCAGTTGCCATGACATAGATCATCAGTTGACATAGATCATCAGTTGATATGACATAGATCATCAGTTGACATAGATCATCAGTTGATATGACATAGATCATCAGTTGCCATGACATAGATCATCAGTTGATATGACATAGATCATCAGTTGATATGACATAGATCACCAGTTGATATGACATAGATCATCAGTTGATATGACATAGATCATCAGTTGATATGACATAGATCATCAGTTGACACAGATCACCAGTTGGCATGACATAGATCATCAGTTGATATGACATAGATCATCAGTTGATATGACATAGATCATCAGTTGACACAGATCACCAGTTGGCATGACATAGATCATCAGTTGACATGACATAGATCATCAGTTGATATGACATAGATCACCAGTTGACATGACATAGATCATCAGTTGACATAGATCATCAGTTGATATGACATAGATCATCAGTTGCCATGACATAGATCATCAGTTGACATAGATCATCAGTTGATATGACATAGATCATCAGTTGACATAGATCATCAGTTGATATGACATAGATCATCAGTTGCCATGACATAGATCATCAGTTGACATAGATCATCAGTTTACATGACATAGATCATCAGTTGATATGACATAGATCATCAGTTGACATGGCATAGATCATCAGTTGACACAGATCATCAGTTGCCATGACATAGATCATCAGTTGACATAGATCATCAGTTGACATGGCATAGATCATCAGTTGACATAGATCATCTGTTGACATGACATAGATCATCAGTTGACATGACATAGATCATCAGTTGATATGACATAGATCATCAGTTGATATGACATAGATCATCAGTTGATATGACATAGATCACCAGTTGACACAGATCATCAGTTGATATGACATAGATCATCAGTTGATATGACATAGATCACCAGTTGACACAGATCATCAGTTGATATGACATAGATCATCAGTTGATATTACATAGATCATCAGTTGCCATGGCATAGATCATCAGTTGACATAGATCATCAGTTGATATGACATAGCTCATCAGTTGAGATGACATAGATCACCAGTTGACACAGATCATCAGTTGATATGACATAGATCATCAGTTGATATGACATAGATCATCAGTTGACATGACATAGATCATCAGTTGACATGACATAGATCATCAGTTGATATGACATAGATCATCAGTTGACATGACATAGATCATCAGTTGACATGACATAGATCATCAGTTGATATGACATAGATCATCAGTTGACATGGCATAGATCATCAGTTGACATAGATCATCAGTTGATATGACATAGATCACCAGTTGACATAGATCATCAGTTGACATGACATAGATCATCAGTTTACATGACACAGATCATCAGTTGACATGGCATAGATCATCAGTTGACATGGCATAGATCATCAGTTGGCATGACATAGATCATCAGTTGGCATGACATAGATCATCAGTTGATATGGCATAGATCATCAGTTGGCATGACATAGATCATCAGTTGGCATGACATAGATCATCAGTTGGCATGACATAGATCATCAGTTGGCATGACATAGATCATCAGTTGACATGGCATAGATCATCAGTTGGCATGACATAGATCATCAGTTGGCATGACATAGATCATCAGTTGACATGGCATAGATCATCAGTTGGCATGACATAGATCATCAGTTGATATGGCATAGATCATCAGTTGACATGGCATAGATCATCAGTTGATATGACATAGATCATCAGTTGATATGACATAGATCATCAGTTGACATGGCATAGATCATCAGTTGATATGACATAGATCATCAGTTGATATGACATAGATCATCAGTTGACATAGATCATCAGTTGACATAGATCATCAGTTGACATGGCATAGATCATCAGTTGACATGGCATAGATCATCAGTTGATATGACATAGATCATCAGTTGACATGACATAGATCATCAGTTGACATGACATAGATCATCAGTTGATATGACATAGATCATCAGTTGATATGACATAGATCTTCAGTTGACATAGATCATCAGTTGACATGGCATAGATCATCAGTTGATATGGCATAGATCATCAGTTGATATGACATAGATCATCAGTTGATATGACATAGATCATCAGTTGACACAGATCATCAGTTGATATGACATAGATCATCAGTTGACATGACATAGATCATCAGTTGACATGACATAGATCATCAGTTGCCATGACATAGATCACCAGTTGACATGGCATAGATCATCAGTTGATATGACATAGATCACCAGTTGGCATGACCTAGATCATCAGTTGACATAGATCATCAGTTGATATGACATAGATCACCAGTTGACATAGATCATCAGTTGACATGACATAGATCATCAGTTGATATGACATAGATCATCAGTTGACATGACATAGATCATCAGTTTACATGACATAGATCATCAGTTGACATGACATAGATCATCAGTTGACATGACATAGATCATCAGTTGACATGACATAGATCATCAGTTGATATGACATAGATCATCAGTTGACATGGCATAGATCATCAGTTGACATAGATCATCAGTTGACATGACATAGATCATCAGTTGACATAGATCATCAGTTGATATGACATAGATCATCAGTTGACATAGATCATCAGCTAGGAATATGTTCTTCTTTATTTGATTATGTAGTTGTGGTTCAGGCCGTTGACGTCAAATTACTTGCCTCTCATCGCTGTATGTTCGAATCCCACTGGTGGTGTCGAATTATTTCATAATTCGGAAGCCACCCAGCTGGCTTGCGGAAGATCTGTGATTCTACCAGTCCGTCCGTCCGTGCCTGAAATACTGCCGGAAGGGAAATCCGGTGTCTTCCTCCACCAATAATAGCTGGAGAGTCACATTATGACCTAAGCTGTTGGTGCGACTTTAAACCCCCAAACAGCACATGCATGTAGCTGTAGAACCTTCTGTTGGGCATACATGTATTTTTAAGTCGCTAATGTTTAGTCATCATAAGTTACGCGTAATAGAAATGAGTCTATGTATTAGTGTGTGAACGTTCAATTTATGTTAACCCCCCTTAGTTTATACAAATTTATTTTAGCTCGATTGCGAAACAAGTCATTTCAACTTATATTAATCACTCTCGAGACCTCATTCCTGATGGAATCCATCGCCACGAGGGAGAGAGAAGAGGCAACGTGGAATTTAAATACCTTGCCCAAGGGCACAACCGTAACGGCTCCAGCGGGGCTCGAACTCCGGACATTTCGCACCTGAAGCGAACGTTACCCCCCCCCCTTTGTGGGGACATATCAATATACATTTCCCTTAGATAAATATTTGGTTATTTCGCATAAAAGCTCGATATATATGTGTGTGTTGAAATTATTAACTGAGGTATCATTCTTCATGTTCTACATTCCATATAACACACATAGCAAATTCTACCTCTCAACTGTTCGGAAGAGGTTCGAACACAAGCATGAGGAAACGAATGATGTATGGGTCAACATTGACTGCGCTCGTTGTTGTGATTCTGGCGTTGGCCATCGCTTTGGCAATAGTGGCAGGCAATACAAAGGGTACTGCTGGATCCGGACAACAAGTGGCTCATATGCAAGATGCCTGGCCGGTGCCAGATTGTTCATATGCTACGAATAATGAAGAAAAAGCTAAATGTGTGCTCGAGAGTTATCCCCTTGTTGATGGGTAGGACATTTTCTTGAAATATTATCAACAATTTCAATGACGTAGAATAAGTACTACGTAAAGATAACAAACACAATAATATGCTTAAACAGTTTAAACTTTATTTATTTTACAATGATTGCGAAGCAAGTTTTTAACAGCTTATATTAATCACTCTCGTTGGCGCGGATGAAAGCGTATAATAGTATGTGGTCATTCGTGCGGGAGGAAACCGGAGTACCCGGAGAAAACCCACCTGTCCGAGCTGGCGACCACCGTACTATCTCACATACTTCACGGTCCGAGGATCGAACCGGGGTTGTATTGTTTATATGTTGACCATCATCGTCGTTGTCGTATTTGTCTTTGTTGTTGTTGTTGTTGTTGTTGTTGTTGTTGTCGTCGTCGTCGTCGTCGTCGTCGTCGTCGTCGTCGTCGTCGTCGTCGTCGTCGTCGTCGTCGTCGTCGTCGTCGTCGTCGTCGTCGTCGTCGTCGTCGTCGTCGTCGTCGTCGTTGGTGTCGTCGTGTTCGTCGTCGTCGTTCGTCGCGTCGTCGTCGTCGTTGCGTCGTCGTTGTTGTTGTTGAGGCATGCACGTGTTTTGGTTTTATGTAAATGGTATTGTGTGCTGCCGATTTTACAAATAATAATGTTGAATTGAATATATTAATAATGTCCCATTAGTAAATGATCTGTCATTATCAGCCCATACTATTGTTAACCAGTGGAAAGAAAACCTTACTTTAATTGATAAAGAAAAAATGCGTACATCTTTATGGCCTGGTGCTGGTCAAGAGAATAGAAACAAATTAAGAAAATATCGAGTGTATATTAGAGAACATAGAAAACGCACACCTACATTATATACTAGAGGACATAGCAAACACACACCTACATTATATACTGGAGGACATAGCAAACGCACACCTACATTATATATACTGGCGGACATAGAAAACGCACACCTACATTATATACTAGAGGACATAGAAAACGTACACCTACATTATATACTAGAGGACATAGAAAACGCACACCTACATTATATACTAGAGGACATAGAAAACGCACACCTACATTATATACTAGAGGACATAGAAAACGCACACCTACATTATATACTAGAGGACATAGAAAACGCACACCTACATTATATACTAGAGGACATAGAAAACGCACACCTACATTATATACTAGAGGACATAGAAAACGCACACCTACATTATATACTAGAGGACATAGAAAACGCACACCTACATTATATACTAGAGGACATAGAAAACGCACACCTACATTATATACTAGAGGACATAGAAAACGCACACCTACATTATATACTAGAGGACATAGAAAACGCACACCTACATTATATACTAGAGGACATAGAAAACGCACACCTACATTATATACTAGAGGACATAGAAAACGCACACCTACATTATATACTAGAGGACATAGAAAACGCACACCTACATTATATACTAGAGGACATAGAAAACGCACACCTACATTATATACTGGAGGACATAGAAAACGCACACCTACATTATATACTGGAGGACATAGAAAACGCACACCTACATTATATATTAGAGGACATAGAAAACGCACACCTACATTATATACTGGAGGACATAGAAAACGCACACCTACATTATATATAGACTAGACCAATTTTATGAAAATGGCACTAGATAAGGTGCTAGGGGCAAATCGTAGTACAATTGGTAAACGAGCGGTTTTAATATAAGTTGGGTATGCCGAATTCGATGCAGGTGTTTACCAAGCCGAAATATTTGTCCTTGACCTTCAAAATGTCAATTCAAAATGGTGACCATTTTTTACATAGTTTAATAGCAAAAAACAATAACAGTCCTGTACTTACTATATCTTGTTCACATTGGTATATATATGTAGTTGTTCAATAATTTAGTTACCACATATATTGTATGATCTTTTAAGTTTGTAATTTCAACCTCTACGATCAAGGTCAATGCCAACAGCGACATTGAAGGTCAAGTGATTTTTTTTGTAGAAAGCTGCCACATTTGATCATAATAGAATCTACAGAACACTGTTCATTGCAAACTTTAAAAGTGTCTTGCTAAATCTAGAATCTAAACCCTAATAGATATGCATATGATATGTTGGAAATAGTGTTCACCAATGGTATGGCTTTAGACTACACTATGAACATATCTTATATTATTAAACACTAAACAGTATAATACACGGAAACACGGTTTGGCTTATGATATAGTGCGCACCGTTTTGACCTACTTTCGCCAAAACGAGACTAACAGGTAAACAAACGTAAATATGCATTACTCGTATAGGAATGACACACCCGAGTGTCACATAATCTTGAAATTTACCAGTAGTTAGACGCAATATCTGTTCCTACGAATGTATATGGTTTATATGGTTCAGAGAATTACTTAGTGTGTCGTCCATTGTCCATGGTACAGTGGTAGAGTGTCTTATTTGGATTCAAAGGGTCCCGGGTTTGATACTAGTTTGGGGCACATATAGTGTCATTGAGTGAGGCATCTCAGTACTGGTTAGTGACTTAAGTCTGCTAAGCCTGTCCAAAAAACATGTCAAGGTCCCCACAAGGTGCTTGGCATCAATAAAACATACAATGTACATAAGTAATTGAATGCATTAGTAACATTTAGGTCACACGCACCATATTAACTATATTAACCCATGACATTGGAATGGCCTCCCTTCCCTCAACGAAGGATCACTGCCGACAGTCAGTGGAAGTCAGCAAATGTTGCTCCCATTTACAAAAAAGGGGACAAGTCACACCCCGCCAACTATAGGCCTATCTCACTGACATGTGTTCTATGCAAGGTGCTAGAACATATACTTAGTTTCCTCCTCGATAGTAAAACACTTCACTAACCACAGTATTCTGTACCATTTGCAGCATGGTTTTAGAGAAAAACGGTCATGCGTGACCCAATTAGTAATGCTAATCAATGACTTGGTTACCTCTGTCTACAATAAGCATCAGGTAGATCTCATCCTATTAGACTTCAGTAAGGCTTTCGATAAGGTCAATCACGAGAAAGTACTACTAAAAATGCATGACTATGGAGTCAGAGGTCAAACATTAAGGTGGATTAAGAGTTTTCTAGATAATAGACTCCAGTCAGTTGTCCTTAATAGTATTAGTTCAGATGCCATTCCTCTGGAGTCCCACAGGGATCCATACTTGGAACCCTGCTTTTCCTAGCCTATCTAAACGACCTCCCACAAAACATCAGTTCCAACGTCCGTATCTTTGCAGATGATACTGCAGTCTATCTATCATCTGCAAATGAATCGGTCACACTCCAAAACGATATTAAGAGATTAGAAGAGTGGGAGTTGGAGTGGGACATGGACTTTAACCCCTCCAAATGTCAAGTTATCCACGTCACCAGAAGGTAACATCCTATTCCCAGTCAATATCAACTCCTACTTGGGTAGGTCACCTCAGCCAAATACATTGGCGTGGATATCTCAAATAACCTGTCGTGGGACACTCACATAAAAAAGTCAACTAAGAAAGCAAACCAAACATTAGGATTCCTACGTAGAAACCTCCAGGTCAAATCCGAACCCCTTAAGTCCATGGCTTACCAGACACTAGTGAGACCCCAGCTTGAATATGGCTCCGAGATCTGGTTGCCCCATACCCAAACATTGATAGACCATATGAATGTGTCCAGCGGTATATGAGACAACACCGCGTTGGATAAAGGCTGACTTCTATCGTACCTCTAGTGTTACAGACATGCTACATTCCCTAAATCTACGCAGACTAGATCAACGGCGTATTGACAATAGGTTATCCCTTCTGTATAACATTCATAATGATCTTGTTGCTATTCCCATTGAAAATTACCTAGTTCCCCTCTCCCGTTCTGCTCGCCATTGTCATTCCATAAGCTATAGGTTAATTACAGCAACTACAGACTACTACAAGTTTTCCCTTTTCCCAAGAACAATCTACCATTGGAACCATCTCCCTCCTGACATTGTCCATCTCCCTACCACAAAGCAATTCAATACGACAGTTTGCAATATTGATCATGCCAGTCCCTAGTTGTTCTGCGCAGCTGCTATTAAACTTTTACCACAACTTATTTTCATTACTTTCTTAAATTATGCTTTTAACTATTCATACTTTTAACTTCTTTCCGATTTTTGATGCGCAACCTGTCTACATCCCCGCAAGGGGTTCGACATTAAAGGAAGATAGACAGACAGACAGACAGACAGACAGACAGACAGACAGACAGACAGACAGACAGACAGACAGACAGACAGACAGACAGACAGACAGACAGACAGACAGACAGACAGACAGACAGACAGACAGACAGACAGACAGACAGACAGACAGACAGACAGACAGACAGACAGACAGACAGACAGACAGACAGACAGACAGACAGACAGACAGACAGACAGACAGACAGACAGACAGACAGACAGACAGACAGACAGACAGACAGACAGACAGACAGACAGACAGACAGACAGACAGACAGACAGACAGACAGACAGACAGACAGACAGACAGACAGACAGACAGATAGACAGATAGATAGATAGACAGATAGATAGATAGATAATATATACCGTCCAGCCCCACTGTACCACTCGGGACTGTTTTTGACCTTAGTATGTGGTTATTTTCAACATTCTGTGTCTCAAATGAGATGTTTATCAACGGTCCCCGACAAGCGTCACCCTGTCATACTCAGTAGTGTGTGCTTGGAGTACCCAGTATATGTGGATGAGTAAGTTACTACCCGAAATCATCGTTAGACTAAAGGTTTTTTTAGACGAAACTAGTACGTGAATTCGTGTTTACTCTCTAATATTCACTTCTGTTATCAGTAGTTATATAAATACGGATATAATACAGTTACAAAACAACCTACCAAAGTAAACAGAGTATGTCGAAGGTAGTATATTGCCAAAATACGCTAAACCGGTGATTTTATAACGAACGGTTTTAATGTTTGTTTACCTGTTTATAAGAATCTGGGTCAAGCCGGTGTCCAAACCGTGTTTCCGTGTATTCTATTTGTCATGATATTGAGCATAGTAGATCTGTGTCCTATCTGTCGAGATCTAGATATTCTTACCATAGCATAGTTGTTAGTATTTTGTTCAGTTTTACTATATATAGCACATTTGTAGCATGTAATGTAGAGTTTCTTCCCTTTGTTATAAATATACCATTTGCAGAATAACAGTAGACACAGATATTTTGACTATTTTACCACAATTTTATTTTATAAAATGACGTTT
>CM026394.1:8329965-8436546 GCA_014843695.1 Archivesica marissinica | reverse complement strand
CCATCCATCCATCCATCCATCCATCCATCCATCCATCCATCCATCCATCCATCCATCCATCCATCCATCCATCCAGTATACTATTATAAGCTGGATGTTTGTCCATCCATCCATCCATACAGTATACTATAAGCTGGATGTTTGTCCATCCATCCATCCATACAGTGTACTATAAGCTGGATGTTTGTCCATCCATCTGGGCAAATATTTGGTGCTTCGGGGCTAGCATTGTTTTTTTTAATCTTAAGTTATTGAACGTCGCTACCGATTGCCCAATTGAGCGACGGGCAGTTTACCTAACAGCACCTTTCCTGGGCAGGCTCCAGTGGTTAGCCAATACTTGGTGCACCAACCTCCGTAAAAAGGAGCAGCTCCTAAGTAACCAGGGCTATAGAAAATTTCTGTAGCGACTATGAAGCATAATCTGGACAAAACTTGATTAGTGGTATGTCCGTCCTGTGTCCATCCGTCTGTCTGTTCATCTGGGAAATCATTTGGGGATTAGGGGTAAACGTTTTAGTTGAAACCGTCAGCTCCTGAGTCATGTGGTTTAATTTAAGGAGTTCATTTTTATCCTTTTTAGCGCTGTCTGAACCAGTCTGTCTCTCCAGCCATAATTTAAGGTAATCAAAATGGCATCTATTCTGAATCTGACCAATGGGTAATATTACAATACAGAATTAATAAATATTTGCTGCCAGAAATGTGCTCTTTTATTTCTTAACCCTTTCAACACCACAGACCTCTAAATTGGCTTACAAAAAAGTGTAGATCCAGATGAGCGGCTCGTCACATCAGGATCTGCACTTTTTTCAAGTAATATAACTATTTTTAGAATTTTTTTTACCCATTTTGATAAATGAACTGATCCAAATGTAATTTTGTTATTAATTTATTGGTCTAAAAATATCATGGACCAGTCCATGTCAGTTACTTGGTGTTGAATGGGTTAATTTCTTTATTACGCTGGCAATTACTTCATATTCAGATAGGACTGGAGATAACTTGCTTTAAAAAATGGTTTAGATTGTCTAATGTGTTTCTGGCTGATAATGTTTATATTTATTGCCAACATTGTGTTCCCTTTACAGTTCACCAGGCTTCACCAATTCTATATTGTTGTTAGATGTTTTGATTATTTTATCTTTTTTGTTATGATCAACACTTGCTCAATGAAGATCAAACAGACCAATTCAGGAGGAGTTTAGTGTAAGCTAGATCAGCTGTTTGTTTTGTAAACAAACTGTGACTCTCGGCTACTGATGGTTTATGTAAACATGGCAGACATTTACACAGAGGGAGCTGATATGTTAGTTACTCCATCATCGTAGGCTGTGTTGATGTAATACCCTCACAGATATGTTAGTTACTCCATCAGCTGAGGCTGTGTTGATGTAATACCCCCACATATATGTTAGTTACTCCATCATCGTAGGCTGTGTTGATGTAATACCCTCACAGATATGTTAGTTACTCCATCAGCTGAGGCTGTGTTGATGTAATACCCTCACAGATATGTTAGTTACTCCCTCACTGTAGGCTGTGTTGGTGTAATACCCTCACATATATGTTAGTTACTCCCTCATCATAGGCTGTGTTGATGTAATACCCTCACAGATATGTTAGTTACTCATCATCGTAGGCTGTGTTGATGTAATACCCTCACAGATATGTTAGTTACTCATCAGCGTAGGCTGTGTTGATGTAATACCCCCACAGATATGTTAGTTACTCCATCAGCGTAGGCTGTGTTGATGTAATACCCTCACAGATATGTTAGTTACTCCATCATCGTAGGCTGTGTTGATGTAATACCCTCACAGATATGTTAGTTACTCCCTCACTGTAGGCTGTGTTGATGTAATACCCTCACAGATATGTTAGTTACTCCCTCACTGTAGGCTGTGTTGATGTAATACCCTCACAGATATGTTAGTTACTCCCTCACTGTAGGCTGTGTTGATGTAATACCCCCACAATTATGTTAGTTACTCCATCATCGTAGGCTGTGTTGATGTAATACCCCCACAGAAATGTTAGTTACTCCCTCACTGTAGGCTGTGTTGATGTAATACCCTCACATATATGTTAGTTACTCATCATCGTAGGCTGTGTTGATGTAATACCCTCACATATATGTTAGTTACTCATCATCGTAGGCTGTGTTGATGTAATACCCCCACAGAAATGTTAGTTACTCCCTCACTGTAGGCTGTGTTGATGTAATACCCTCACATATATGTTTTACTCCATCATCGTAGGCTGTGTTGATGTAATACCCTCACATATATGTTAGTTACTCATCATCGTAGGCTGTGTTGATGTAATACCCTCACATATATGTTAGTTACTCATCATCGTAGGCTGTGTTGATGTAATACCCTCACATATATGTTAGTTACTCATCATCGTAGGCTGTGTTGATGTAATACCTTCACATATATGTTAGTTACTCATCATCGTAGGCTGTGTTGATGTAATACCCTCACATATATGTTAGTTACTCATCATCGTAGGCTGTGTTGATGTAATACCATCACATATATGTTAGTTACTCATCAGCGTAGGCTGTGTTGATGTAATACCCTCACATATATGTTAGTTACTCCATCAGCGTAGGCTGTGTTGATGTAATACCCCCACAGATATGTTAGTTATGAAATTGCACAGTTGCAAAAATAGCAATCATCTAATTATTTACTTAATTTATATAAATTTCTTTTAGCTCGATTGCGAAACAAGTGCACAAAGTACACCAAGTTAAACTTAGTTTAATCACTCTCCTGATGGAAACCGGCACCATAATGGAGATATAATAAATAGGCAATGTGGAATTTAAATGCCTGTCTAATCATTTACATGGAACGTATAGAATGAAGTGGAATGTATAGAATGAAGTGGAATGTATAGAATGAAGTGGAATGTATAGAATGAAGTGGAGTGTATAGAATGAAGTGGAGTGTATAGAATGAAGTGGAATGTATAGAATGAAGTGGAATGTATAGAATGAAGTGGAATGTATAGAATGAAGTGGAATGTATAGAATGAAGTGGAATGTATAGAATGAAGTGGAGTGTATAGAATGAAGTGGAATGTATAAAATGAAGTGGAATGTATAGAATGAAGTGGAATGTATAGAATGAAGTGGGAAGTATAGAATGAAGTGGAACGTATAGAATGAAGTGGAACGTATAGAATGAAGTGGAACGTATAGAATGAAGTGGAACATATAGAATGAAGTGGAATGTATAGAATGAAGTGGAGTGGAATGTATAGAATGAAGTGGAGTGGAATGTATAAAATGAAGTGGAATGTATAGAATGAAGTGGAGTGGAATGTATAGAATGAAGTGGAATGTATAGAATGAAGTGGAATGTATAAAATGAAGTGGAATGTATAGAATGAAGTGGAATGTATAGAATGAAGTGGAACGTATAGAATGAAGTGGAACGTATAGAATGAAGTGGAACGTATAGAATGAAGTGGAACGTATAGAATGAAGTGGAATGTATAGAATGAAGTGGAATGTATAGAATGAAGTGGAATGTATAGAATGAAGTGGGGTGGAATGTATAGAATGAAGTGGAGTGGAATGTATAGAATGAAGTGGAATGTATAGAATGAAGTGGAGTGGAATGTATAGAATGAAGTGGAATGTATAGAATGAAGTGGAGTGGAATGTATAGAATGAAGTGGAGTGGAATGTATAGAATGAAGTGGAGTGGAATGTATAGAATGAAGTGGAATGTATAGAATGAAGTGGAACGTATAGAATGAAGTGGAATGTATAGAATGAAGTGGAATGTATAGAATGAAGTGGAATGTATAGAATGAAGTGGAGTGGAATGTATAGAATGAAGTGGAATGTATAGAATGAAGTGGAACGTATAGAATGAAGTGGAGTGGAATGTATAGAATGAAGTGGAGTGGAATGTATAGAATGAAGTGGAGTGGAATGTATAGAATGAAGTGGAATGTATAGAATGAAGTGGAACGTATAGAATGAAATGGAATGTATAGAATGAAGTGGAGTGTATAGAATGAAGTGGAATGTATAGAATGAAGTGGAATGTATAGAATGAAGTAGAATGGAATGTATAGAATGAAGTGGAATGTATAGAATGAAGTGGAATGGAATGTATAGAATGAAGTGGAATGTATAGAATGAAGTGGAGTGGAATGTATAGAATGAAGTGGGGTGGAATGTATAGAATGAAGTGGAGTGGAATGTATAGAATGAAGTGGAATGGAATGTATAGAATGAAGTGGAATGTATAGAATGAAGTGGAATGGAATGTATAGAATGAAGTGGAATGTATATAATGAAGTGGAATGGAATGTATAGAATGAAGTGGAGTGTATAGAATGAAGTGGAATGGAATGTATAGAATGAAGTGGAATGTATAGAATGAAGTAGAATGGAATGTATAGAATGAAGTGGAATATATAGAATGAAGTGGAATGGAATGTATAGAATGAAGTGGAATGTATAGAATGAAGTGGAGTGTATAGAATGAAGTGGAGTGGAATGTATAGAATGAAGTGGAATGTATAGAATGAAGTGGGGTGTATAGAATGAAGTGGAATGTATAGAATGAAGTGGAGTGGAATGTATAGAATGAAGTGGAATGTATAGAATGAAGTGGAGTGGAATGTATAGAATGAAGTGGAATGTATAGAATGAAGTGGAGTGGAATGTATAGAATGAAGTGGAGTGGAATGTATAGAATGAAGTGGAGTGGAATGTATAGAATGAAGTGGAATGTATAGAATGAAGTGGAGTGGAATGTATATAATGAAGTGGAGTGGAATGTATAGAATGAAGTGGGGTGTATAGAATGAAGTGGAGTGGAATGTATAGAATGAAGTGGAGTGGAATGTATAGAATGAAGTGGAATGTATAGAATGAAGTGGAGTGGAATGTATAGAATGAAGTGGAATGTATAGAATGAAGTGGAGTGGAATGTATAGAATGAAGTGGAGTGGAATGTATAGAATGAAGTGGAGTGGAATGTATAGAATGAAGTGGAATGTATAGAATGAAGTGGAATGTATAGAATGAAATGGAATGTATAGAATGAAGTGGAGTGGAATGTATAGAATGAAGTGTAATGTATAGAATGAAGTGGAATGTATAGAATGAAATGGAATGTATAGAATGAAGTGGAACATATAGAATGAAGTTGGTGTTTCTGTTGTTTTTTTTCTGGTTGAGTGGCGGACAGGTGGATTAAATTTGCATCAACAGCTGTGGTCATATCTCGACCCCAACTGTTATTGGTGGAGCCTGACGACCTCAGTTGCCCCTCTAACCAGTATTTCAGGGCCACGTACCTCTGGGTATCTTCCTTAAGTCAGCTTGAAAACTTCTTCACATTACAGACGGATCTGTAGTCCAGTGGTAACACGCTGGACTGGTAATCCAGGGATCGCAGGTTCGATCCCCTGTCTGACCCTATTAAAATGAACTGTCTTTCAGATGGAACGTTGAACCGAGGTCTCGTGTCGGTGCTTTACACTGTGCATGTAAAGAACCAGAGGAGACTCTGGAATGGGTCTCTGTCTGTATCACTGCACTATCCTCCAAAATCTAAAATGACTAATATCTTCAGGAGGCGTCGCTCATATGGGCAACCGGTAGGGATGATAAATAAACGTAAAACACACACAATTACTTTATCATCAATTTTGATTATTAGTAATTTTGATTATATTGACAAATCTGTGTGTGTTTTACGTTTATTTATCGTCGCTATCGGTTGCCCATATACCGTAAGCGACGCCTCCTGAAGAGATTAGTCATTTAGACACGAGACCTCAGTTTAAAGTCCCATCTGAAAGACTGTTAATTTTATTAGGGTCAGATGGGGGATCGATCCCTGGATTTTATGATAATATGTTGTTATAAAGATTATAATTAATGTTATTTTTCACACCATTTTGTACAGTTGAAAAACGTAATGATTTAATTGAAGTTGTCTGTGCATGTATCTTCTTGACATACCTGTTTGATTGTTAGATGATCACATTGTCATAGTTCAGTTATCTTTTGATTTTGGTTTCCAAGCATTAACATATTTCCAATGCAATATGGAAACTAATGAAATTTTGTTCTTTGAGAAAGAACACAACTGATTATGTACATACAAAAAACATTACAACACACATCTTCCAGGGATCATTCTAGACGGCTATGTGGGTAAAATTGTCGCCCTAAAAAAAAAAAAAAAAGATTTTCAAACAAAATTTGGTCTAGTAAGATACACTGGCCCATTATAAAGCACTCCTTCTATTCAAATGTTGTATTTAATGGTACTGTGCATTTTAACCCTATTTTGCAGAAGTATATTAAAGAACACCATTTAAGGAAGCGATCACGCGCTTTCTCACTTCTCCCAAAAATTCTGACCTAGAATGAACCCTGATCTTCTGTGCAAGCTTAACCCTTTGCATGCTAGCGGCAGATAAAATCAGTTTTGCAAACAGCATAGAGCCAGATCAGATGGCACTCATATTGTTGAATTGTGGGTTGCCTCCATGGTAACTGTCGTTGACTTCAAATCATCTTCCCCTCACCACTGTAGGTTCGAATTACACATGTCAAATTCTGTGGTTGTCCAATTAGCGCACTCGCTTCTCACCAATGCAACCCGGGTTCGATCCTCGGACTGGGAGTTATGTGAGATAGGTATGATGATCCCTGGTATTGATTCACTGTTCCAGTTTAAAGGTTCTCTATTACAGCGTATAAATCCACGTCAACACCACATACCTCTAAATAGGCTTACAAAAAGTGTAGATCCAGATGAGCAGGCTCGTGACCAGCCGTCTCATCAGGATCTGCACCTTTTGCCAGTAATATTATATAGTATATTAGTAATATTTGTAGACAAAATTACCCATTTTGAAAAAATGAACTTGTCCAAATGTAATTTTCTTATTAATTTATTGGTCTAACAATATCATGGACCAGTCCATGTCAGTTACTTGGTGTTGAATTGGAAGTTTACCTAACAACAACTTTCCTGGGCAGGCTCCATGTAACATTACTATCTTTAGGCAAAATTACCCATTTTGAAAAAATGAACTGGTCCAAAAGTAATTTGCTTATTAATTTATTGGTCTAACAATATCATGCACCAGTCCATGTCAGTTACTTGGGTGGTTGAATGGGTTAAAGGTTTTCTATTAGTATATTCAGTATTTCACAGTACATGTATATTGAGACCGTGGTATTATTGGTAAATGTATGCCATAAGCTTGGGGTTCATCTGTACTGTAGTTTGTAGGTTAGTGAATGGGATTATGGAGTGTGGCAGATCTCAGGGAGATATGGGGGATGTTTCTAGTGCAATGAAGTTTCATTGTTCCATTTCTTGCTGGCTCACTGTTTTTGTGTTATATTTGATTCCATTTTTTGCTTGATTGATTGAACAGCGTTAGAGGTAAGAAAATATATTGCACTTTAACTATGTTAGTTTGAGAGATAATTCCTTTCTTCGTTCGTATGCTCACTAGAAATTTGTGAAATAGATGTATATCACAGAATTTCATTGAACCTGTTAGTTTTTCATTTTCTTTGTGTTACGTTTATTTATCAGCGCTACCGGTTACCCATATGAGCGACGCCTCCTGAAGAGATTAGTCATTTTTAGATTTTTGGAGGATAGTGCAAACGATACAGACAGAGACCCATTTCAGGGTCTCCTCTGGTTCTTTTACGTACACAGTGTAAAGCACCGACACAAGATCTCGGTTTAAAGTCCCATCTGAAAGACTGTTAATATTATTAGGGTCAGGCGGGGGATTAAACCTGTGATCCCTGAATTACCAGTCCAGCATGTTACCACTGGACTACAGATCTGTCTGTAACTTGTTAGTTTTTCGTTGTCTACAGTCTAAAGCAAGTTTTCTATGTGTGAATTGTTCAATAACATTTAAATACCACTTAATTGGCTAACAGTGCCAGGTATTTGTTGACAGGTGTGATATTTGAACTAGTAATACTTAATGAATGGATTCATTTGTAGAGAATTGTGTCAAAATTGTTACAGATATATCATGTATGTTTTAATTAAGAATTTTGTAACAGTTGGACATATTTAAATTTAAGACTTGCCAGTGGAATCCTGTTATATTTATAGTGAATAATAGTCTATGCTGATGTTGTACAGATACAGAAATTCAGGTTTGAGATATTTTAACCCATTTCATTCTGGATACCGGTCAAACAGTATTTGCAAAGAACATAGAGCCAGATCAGCCGCCATGGAACGTGCCGTCTGATCAGGCTCTATGTTGTTTGTTATTCAGATGATCTTGCTAAGACACTTGGCTATGTAGTAAACAACATAAATCCTGATCAGCACACAGCATCACGCTGTGGCTGATCTGGATCTATATTGTTTGCAAAAGCCTATAAATGTATCCAGAATGAAATGGGTTAATAGAGTAACTACATGAAATTAGTGAAGGGGTTGCGGTAGTTTTGTGTGTGTTTTACGTTTATTTATCGTCGAGGTCTCGTGTCAGTGCTGTACACCGTGCAAGTAAAAGAACCAGAGGAGACCCTGGAATGCACTATCCTCCAAAAATCTAAAATGACTAATCTCTAAAGGCGGCGTCGCTCATATGGGCAACCAGTAGTTACGATAAATAAACGTAAAAACACACTGCGATACACAGCACATTAAATGTTAGCCACCTACGCCAAAGCACATGGGTATCCAGAGCAACAGATTGAGAATAAATATTATGGCATATTAACGATTTAGTGGTCATTCACCAGAGTCATTATCACGACTCGTAGTGCTTACGAATCACAGTCAGTGTTTGTTTATATATTTACGATATTGGTATTTTTTCTTCGCTCGAAGATCATGTGCGTTTTATATATCAAATAAGCTTTCCCCCCTGGATTTTCTGTTTTCTTAACTGCGTCTTATGCTCGCATGCGACCTATATTTAGACGATTTTAAAGTATTGAGATAAAATGTATTAATGTAGTCGGTCATACATTGGATCAGATTAGAATCACATTTATCCATTGATTTGTTATATGAAAAGTATTTAATTGTATATATTTTTTTTTTGTCACATGACTAGCTAGCTGTGTTTGTATTCAGTGTAATACAGCCATTACATATTTTCTTATATCAACACGCGTGTAATAAACACCTGGAAGGATTCTGATTGGTAGTGATATCACAGCTTCATTTCGACATACATGTATATAGTTTGCAACTTTCCAGCTGAAAATCACTAAAATGTTAAATATGCACTAGAGGAATAAAGGATTAAAATGTTATGTGTCGATTATTTGCGTGTAGTTGTTTGTTCGATTATCGAGGACTATTTACTACAGCGCAGTAATGCACATTATTGATTTCCTTCAGATGTAATAAGGCTCGAAAGTATACAGTCAAGCAGGACACTTTCTTTTTCAAATTATGGTTACTGTAAATACTGTAAATATAACAGTGCTTTGCGTAGTGATGTCATAATAATTTAGTGACGTTGTGACAATTTGTGCTGACAGTTGGCGCCAAAATGAAAGTAGCAGCGTTATTTTGTGCAAAAAATGATTAAATCCCAAAATGGTCATGTGATAAAAAGGATCATACACTCGTGGTGATTTCATATTTTATGAAACTTGTTTTGGAATTTTGCTATTAAGCGACCCTTTTGGCGAGTGCAAGACCCTATATGTCTGCAATGTACAACATATTATAATACGCTCGCTTCTCACCAATGCAACCCGGGTTCGATCCTCGAATCGGGATTATTTGAGACGGTACGGTGGTCGCCAGATCGGACAGGTGGGTTTTCTCCGGGTAGTCCGGTTTCCTATCACATGAATGACCACATTTACGCTTTCATCCGCGCCAACCAAAGTGATTAATATAAGTTGTTATAACTTGCTTCGTAATCGTTGTAAAATAAATAAAGTTTAAACTAAACTATATTATAATATGCACAAAACAGTTGAAATATTCTAATAACCTTATTTTTGCATATGAAATGTGTTACTTTGTAAGGTTTAGGGGGGACATGGTTACCGTTACTACGTATCAAACTAAATATCAACCTAAACCATTCCAACATCGCTATCGATGGAACTAGTTTGACAATTTTCGATATTCTCACCGTAAGTAAATGTGCCTTTAATTAATATATATGTTTAAGTTGCATTAATCGGAAATGTATAACGTCGTGTAGATTTTGTTCATGTTTTCTTAATTTTTTAGCTCCTATTAGAGGATAAGTTATTGGATTATTAGGGAGAAGTTATTGGTTTATAAGGGAGAAGTTATTGGTTTATTAGGAAACAGTCTTTGACTTGTTAAGGATACATTTAAATATTTGTTTATTAGGGAGAAGTTATAGGGTTTGCAAGGGACAAGTTAATGGTTTATAAGCGAAACGTTATTGGTTTATTAGGGATAAGTTATTGGTTTATTAGGGATACGTTACTGGTTTATTAGGAAGAAGTTTTGGGTTTGCAAGGGAGAAGTTATTGGTTTATAAGGGAGACATTACTGGTTTAGTAGGGATAAGTTACTGGTTTATTAGGGATAAATAACTGGTTTAGTAGGGATAAGTAACTGGTTTATTAGGGATTAGTTACTGGTTTATTAGGGTTAAATAACTGGTTTAGTAGGGATAAGTAACTGGTTTATTAGGGATAAGTTACTGGTTTATTAGGGATAAGTAACTGGTTTAGTAGGGATACGTTACTAGTTTAGTAGGGATAAATTATTGGTTTATTAGGGATAAGTTACTGGTTTAGTATGGATAAGTAACAGTAACAAAAAGGGGCAGGGCGGGCCGCCCTCCTATTCCTGCTCAGGGGAAACACTATTACTGGTTTATTAGGGATATGTTACTGGTTTATTAGGGATAAGTTACTGGTTTAGTAGGGATAAATTATTGGTTTAGTAGGGAAAAGTGTGTTTATTAGGGAGAAGTTGATTTTTACTGGGGGAGAAGTTGAGTGATTAGTGAGAACATCAAATTATTTTGAAATTATTTGAACTGTTGTAAGTAAGTGCTATGTTATCAGTACAGGTAGATCTGTGGCGGTAGGTTTAATGTACCGTAACATGCCTTTATTTCCCACCTAATGATTGGGGTCAGTAGCTCATGTTATTAACCCTTTCAGCCCCACAGGCCTCTAAATAGGCTTATGAAAAGTGTAGATCCAGATGAGCCGGCTCGTGACGAGCCGTCTCATCAGGATCTGCACTTTTTTGCCAGTAATATTTATTACTATTTTTAGATAAAATTACCCATTTTGATAAATGAACTGGTCCAAAGGTAATTTTCTTAATAATTTATTGGTCTGAAAATATCACGCACCAGTCCATGTCAGTTACTTGGGGTTGAATGGGTTAAGTGTCTAGATGCATAACAGTGCTAAGATTATAAAATAGTGAACCTATTCAGATCAAACTATGATTGTTATCTTCTGATATGAACAACTTATATCTCAGCCAGGTATAATAATATTTGTTTTAAAGTCGGTGTATGTTGTCATTACCGTAACTTTATGATTTTGTGGCCACTGTAGGCCTGGGACCCCGTGGTCCAGTGGTAGAGTATCGGATTTGGAATCGAACGGTCCCGGGTTTGATACTCGGTCAGGCCACGTATGTAGTGTCATTGAGCAAGGCACCTTACACACATTGTTTAGCACTTGTTAACTGCTTAGGTCGGCTAAGTCTGCCCAAGAAAACATGTCTAGGTCCCCACAAGGGGTTTGACATGAATGGGACATATATAAAAGTGTTTGTTTATTATAGTGTCACCCCTATTTAAAGGGCCAGCCATTTCTGACGTATGAGACACCTCTTTTTCATGAACATCAGTACTTCCCGAATCCTATACTTGTATGCCAGGCGACATGCTGGTAGGCAATCGGTAACCATTATTTAACTAGCTGGCGGCTCACCAACCGGCCATATCAGAACGAACCCCTGACGAGATTCAAACTTTCGACCTCCCGCTCCATAGGCGGATGCCTTATCCACTAGGCCACGGAGATGGTGTATATATTTATCAAAAATGGTATTTTCAAAATGTCCAAGCAATGTATTCTTGTTTTTGTCCCATACATGTAAATGGCAGAACATGCTTCTATGTTCATCTTTAAAAAAGATTTCTATGGGATCCATCCCCCTGGATCTCCCTAGCTGAGCCTGCATATCAATTTGAGTCTAGCTACACCCCTGGTTGCTGGCTGTTGGACCGTGTTTGTCCGGCACATGGATATATGGTTTGTGTTTGAAAGGGGCCTCCGTGGCCGAGTGGTTACTGTCGTTGACTTCAAATCACTTGCCCCTCACCGCTGTAGGTTTGAATCCCGCTTGGGGGTTTCAAATTCTTTCATGTGGGGAAGCTATCGGGCTGGCTTGCGGAATGTCGGTGGTTCTACCTGGGTGCCTGTCCGTGACTGAAATGCTGCTCGAACGTGCATCCGTGGTCTTCATGCACCAATAACAGATTGAGAATTCACCATATAACTTTGCTAAGCTGTCGGTGGTACTTTAACCCTTTCAACACCAAGTAACTCACATGGACTGGTCCATGATATTTTTAGACCAATAAATTAATAACAAAATTACATTTGGATCAGTTCATTTATCAAAATGGGTATTTTTTTTTCTAAAAATAGTTATATTACTTGAAAAAAGTGCAGATCCTGATGAGACGGCTCGTCACGAGCCGGCTCATCTGGATCTACACTTTTTTGTAAGCCAATTTAGAGGTCTGTGGTGTTGAAAGGGTTAAACCTTCAAAACAACAATTATGTTTGAGATATATGCAGTTAGTTTAAATTTTATTTATTTTACAATGATTGCAAAACAAGCACAACTTAGATTAATCACTCTCGTAGGCACGGATGAAAGTGTACATGTGTGGGAGGAAGCCGGAGTACTGGAAGAAAACCCACCTGTCCGATCTGGTGACCACCGTACCATCTCACATACTTCCCGGTCCGAGGATCGAACCCGGGTTGCATTGATATTAATATTCCAGATGGGATTATAAACAGAAGTCCCATGTACCGGTGCTACCACTAGGGATGCCTCTGAAATTGGGACATCATCTGTATCTTGCACTATCCTTCAAAAAATCAATCGGTTCAGAGTTCGAGCCCCGCTGAAGCCGTTACGATTGTGCCCGTTAATAGGCAAGGCATTTAAATTCCACATTGCCTCATCTCTCTCCCTCGTGGTGATGGATTCCATCAGGAATGAGGTCTCGAGAGTGATTAATATAAGTTATAAGATTGTTTCGCAATCGAGTTAAATTAATTTGTATAAACTAAAAAATAAAATGCTTGCCCTCTGATCAGGCTCTATGCTGTTTGCTATTCGGATAGTGGAGCTGAAACACTTGGGTGAATAGTAAACAACATATATCCTGATGAGACGTGGTGTTACACCGCGGCTGATCTGGATCTATGTTGTTTGCACATTCCGTCCAATTTATGTGGCAGGTTATTGGGTAATACATTTAAAACAAGTAGACTAACAGTCAGTTTGAGAAATGGTCTACCTGTATTTACATGAGATTCTAAGTATGTTAGCTTCCGTTATATGGCATGGTGTGCTGGTGTAAAGCTGGGTGGGAGTTGATATTGGTTTTTAAATTGGTGTATGTGGGGGGGGGGGTACTAATGACTTTACCAAATCTGAAAGGAGTATATTGTGTAGATGTTCTGTTTTCTGTAAAGTTTCATGTGTGCTAAGGTGTGCTATGTGAACTAACTTCCCTGGAAACCTAATTATATTCTTTGCATTTTTGAGTCAGGTTAGAATAACTGGAGACCAACTACCAGTATATTAATTGAAAAGTGTCTGTCTTGTGCTGCGAGATGGGTAGATTAACCCAAATCCTGACAGTCTGGTTTTGAGACTGCTTAGATTTACTGAACACTAGTCTAGAACTGGATACACCAAAGAATTACATAATTAGTTTTATACAAATTAATTTTAACTCGATTGCGAAACAAGTTGTTACAACTTATATTAATCACCTCATGGAATCCGTCGCCACGAGGGAGAGAGAAGAGGCACGTGGAATTTAAATGCCTTGCCTAAGGGCACAATCATAACGGCTCCAGCGGGGCTCGAACTCCGGGGCTTTAGCACCTGAAGTGAATGCACTACCATTACGCTCTCACGACTTCCACCACATGTACAGAATTACATAATCATATTCATTTTATCACTTGTCCGTATTCATAAGGCCACATTCTACATGTACAGAATTACATAATCATATTCATTTTATCACTTGTCCGTATTCATGAGGCCACATTCTACATGTACAGAATTACAAAATCATATTAATTTTATCACTTGTCCGTATTCATAAGGCCACATTCTACATGTACAGAATTACATAATCATATTATCACTTGTCCGTCCGTATTCATAAGGTCACATTCTACATGTACAGAATTACATAATCATATTCATTTTATCACTTGTCCGTATTCATAAGGCCACATTCTACATGTACAGAATTACATAATCATATTAATTTGATCACTTGTCCGTATTCATAAGGCCACATTCTACATGTACAGAATTACATAATCATATTAATTTTATCACTTGTCCGTATTCATAAGACCACATTCTAATTTATTTTCAGGCATGTGTTTTGAGAGACTAGTCAGTACAGGCAGTGGTTGAAAATCGAAGATGGCTGAGCGGCCGTCTGGTGTTGATATTGCGGAGAGACCGCCAGACAGAGACATGACATCACCGCTGTACACGATGCTTAATGCAAATTTAACGACTACTGGATCACCGAACAGATCGGTGAACAGTTGTGACACGATAGACGCAAACTATGATATTCCAACTATGGTGATATGTGCTCTGTGTTTTGTGTTCGGAATAATCTACACATTCTTTGGTAGGTTAATTATTTTTTCGGTATGGATTCCTTCTGCCACATGATACAAATGTTCAAGAATAAGTTAATGAAGCGTGTGCTCAATTAACTCTTTCGGCGCCAAATTTCTGACAAACCCACTTCCTCGCCACCAAATATTTTTGGGATATATCCAACATGTATGATTGTATTAAAACAGTTGTTAACTGTAGATAATTGAAACTAGACAGGAATGCTGTATAATTTTAATTCCGAATATGTACAAATTGATTTTCATGTTTTTTGTTTTAACCCTTTCCTTCATAGAGATTTAGGTTAATATACTATTATATCTCCATACAAACGACAGCCATTTAACCCTTTCCTTCATAGAGATTTAGGTTAATATACTATTATATCTCCATACAAACGACAGCCATTTAACCCTTTCCTTCATAGAGATTTAGGTTAATATACTATTATATCTCCATACAAACGACACCCATTCAGCTATCATGCAGTGGATAAGTAGTCGCCATATCTATCCCACCTACATAGATATTACTGGGACTACATAGAGATTTAGGTTAATATACTATTATATCTCCATACAAACTACACCCATTTAGCTATCATGCAGTGGATAAGTAGTCGCCATATCTATCCCACCTCCATAGATATTACTGGGACTTCATAGAGAGTTAGGTTAATATACTATTATATCTCCATACAAACTACACCCATTTAGCTATCATGCAGTGGATAAGTAGTCGCCATATCTATCCCACCTCCATAGATATTACTGGGACTACATGAGATTCTGGCCTTTATTATGAACATTGGTAATGGCGTCAAGAGGTGCTTCTATGAGGGAAACGGTTAATATGGTTATTTCTAGTTATTGCAATCCATGAAGTCCACTGATTCGCACCTCCTCAGGTATACGTCATTGCCATAAAATTAAAACATAAATGCCGTACCAATATGGTACTGAACAAAAAATCAGTCAAATATTGTGCTCTGATAACTTGCATACTGTTTCTAGGGGGTGTTCCCTGACCCCTTAACAATTTCCACCACCCTCCAAGGGTGACATTGAACCTTAATGTCTGCCAAAATTATTCTGATTTCGGGAATTGATTTATGCGTAACAAAAAACTCAAACTTTGTCATTTCTCAAAAACCATGAATGTTATTGTATAGAAACTTCGCATGCACATCCGAGTACTAATTCTCTTCACCAGCAGTAAGACCCCACCCCCAATAGTGACCCAGAAATTATATTTGCATCAAATAAACCTCAAACATTATCATTTCTCAAAATCTGTTGTCAAAGTTATTGTATAGAAACTTTGCATACGCATGCGCAGACTAATTCTCTACACCCACAATAAATACCCACCCATCACTAGTGACCGTGAACTTGAATTTTGGCCAAAAATAGTCCGATTACAGATTACCGGTATCATTTCTCAAAGACTGTCAAAGTTATTGCTTTGAAGCTTTGCATGCACATCCGAGGACTAATTCTCTACACCAACACCCTACCACTGACATTGAACTTGAATTATAGCCAAAAATAGTCCGATTACAGATTACCGGTATCATTTCTCAAAGACTGTCAAAGTTATTGCTTTGAAGCATTGCATGCACATCTGAGGACTAATTCTCTACATATACACCCTACCACTGACATTGAACTTGAATTTTGGTTATTCGTTAAATTATTATTTTGCTGAACCAGCACTTACAGTCAATTACTCATGGCGAGAAACCCTTGGGGCGGTGGCCCCCTCTGGAGGTTATAAAACTCTCCAATCTCAAAAAGTTGGCAGTTTCTTACGGAGGTTGGTACACTGGTTAACCGCTGGAGCCTGCCCAGGAAAGGTGTTGAAATGGTGCTGATGCAGGCGTAAAACCCGAAATATAACATAACATATCTCCAATCTCAAACTCAGTCTCAAGCTTCTGATTGGTTTAGCCGAGTGTGAAACTCACAATCAACCAATCAAATTTCTTGAGTTCGAGTTTGAGATCTGAAAAAAGTTTTATGACCTCGGGGCCCTTGTTGACCACATGATCCTCGGACCGGGAAGTATGTGAGATGGTACGGTGGTCACCAGATCGGACAGGTGGGTTTTCTTCCAGTACTCCGGCTTCCTCCCACACATGTACACTTTCATCCGTGCCTACGAGAGTGATTAATCTAAGTTGTGCTTGTTTTGCAATCATTGTAAAATAAATAAAATTTAAACTAACTGCATATATCTCAAACATAACTGTTGTTTTGAAGGTTTAACCCTTTCAGCACCACAGACCTCTAAATTGGCTTACAAAAACGTGTAGATCCAGATGAGCCGGCTCGTGATGAGCCGTCTCATCAGGATCTGCACTTTTTTCAAGTAATATAACTATTTTTAGGGAAAAAATTACCCATTTTGATAAATGAACTGATCCAAATGTAATTTTGTTATTAATTTATTAGTCTAAAAATATCATGGACCAGTCCATGTCAGTTACTTGGTGTTGAATGGGTTAAACACTGGAGAAGATAATGCCACTTTGAAGAAAACAAAATTGAAAGCAGATAAAACGTCATGTGAATTCATTTATTTATGGTTAATGTACAGAGTCCGCCTCCGTGGTCGAGTGGTTAAGGTCTCTGACTTGTGTACCACTGTAACCTATCATCTCTGATGGTCACGGGTTCGAGCCACGCTCAGACCGTGTCTCATTTATATGAAAAAGTTGGCAGTTTCTTACGGAGGTTGGTGCACCAAGTACTGGTTAACCGCTGGAGCCGGCCCAGGAAAGGTGTTGTTAGGTATACTACCCGTCGCTCAAATGGGAAACCGGTAGCGACGTTAAATAAACTTAAATATATATAAAATTTAAAAAACCCAGAAAATTTAGAATTTTGACATTAACATGAAAAAGTATACATATTTGTTTCTAATTTATGAGGGCAGGTGCTAAAACCATATGAATTTGATTGTGTCCTGAAAACATTATATTCCTTTTCATTTAAGTGTTTTTAGTCTATGAGAGCTGCAGCATCCATGGTATCATGAGTTGTGAGTTCAACCTCTGCCAGAAACACTGTGATAGTGTCATTAGACCTGTCATTTAAATTCACAATGCCTCTCTCTCCCTCATGGCGATGGATTCCATCAGGAATGAGGCCTAGAGAGTGTATGCCTCCTCTCTCTCCCTCATGGCGATGGATTCCATCAGGAATGAGGCCTAGAGAGTGTATGCCTCCTCTCTCTCCCTCATGGCGATGGATTCCATCAGGAATGAGGCCTAGAGAGTGTATGCCTCCTCTCTCTCCCTCATGGCGATGGATTCCATCAGGAATGAGGCCTAGAGAGTGTATGCCTCCTCTCTCTCCCTCATGGCGATGGATTCCATCAGGAATGAGGCCTAGAGAGTGTATGCCTCCTCTCTCTCCCTCATGGCGATGGATTCCATCAGGAATGAGGCCTAGAGAGTGTATGCCTCCTCTCTCTCCCTCATGGCGATGGATTCCATCAGGAATGAGGCCTAGAGAGTGTATGCCTCCTCTCTCTCCCTCATGGCGATGGATTCCATCAGGAATGAGGCCTAGAGAGTGTATGCCTCCTCTCTCTCCCTCATGGCGATGGATTCCATCAGGAATGAGGCCTAGAGAGTGTATGCCTCCTCTCTCTCCCTCATGGCGATGGATTCCATCAGGAATGAGGCCTAGAGAGTGTATGCCTCCTCTCTCTCCCTCATGGCGATGGATTCCATCAGGAATGAGGCCTAGAGAGTGTATGCCTCCTCTCTCTCCCTCATGGCGATGGATTCCATCAGGAATGAGGCCTAGAGAGTGTATGCCTCCTCTCTCTCCCTCATGGCGATGGATTCCATCAGGAATGAGGCCTAGAGAGTGTATGCCTCCTCTCTCTCCCTCATGGCGATGGATTCCATCAGGAATGAGGCCTAGAGAGTGTATGCCTCCTCTCTCTCCCTCATGGCGATGGATTCCATCAGGAATGAGGCCTAGAGAGTGTATGCCTCCTCTCTCTCCCTCATGGCGATGGATTCCATCAGGAATGAGGCCTAGAGAGTGTATGCCTCCTCTCTCTCCCTCATGGCGATGGATTCCATCAGGAATGAGGCCTAGAGAGTGTATGCCTCCTCTCTCTCCCTCATGGCGATGGATTCCATCAGGAATGAGGCCTAGAGAGTGTATGCCTCCTCTCTCTCCCTCATGGCGATGGATTCCATCAGGAATGAGGCCTAGAGAGTGTATGCCTCCTCTCTCTCCCTCATGGCGATGGATTCCATCAGGAATGAGGCCTAGAGAGTGTATGCCTCCTCTCTCTCCCTCATGGCGATGGATTCCATCAGGAATGAGGCCTAGAGAGTGTATGCCTCCTCTCTCTCCCTCATGGCGATGGATTCCATCAGGAATGAGGCCTCAAGAATGATTAGTCTAATCACTCTAATGTAATTGTTGCAATAACTTATTTCCCAAATTTGTTTAAACTGACCTATGATTAGAGTACACTACCTGAAGGCTATACATGAACCATCCATGAATCAATTACAACCTGCCTGTCTTGTCATATCTATTAGATACGCAGCTAATTGATTTTGCATGTTTGCATGTTTAATTGGTAATTAATTATGATACATGCCTTTCTGTGCACCTCGGGCACAACTTACCTTAATTAATGGTGTATATAATCATCTGCACAGAAAGTTATTAAAATCTATCTCTTCTGCAGAATCTTCAAAGATTTGCTTAACCCTTTCAACATCATAGACCTCTAATTAAGCTTACAAAAAGTGTAGATCCAGATGAGCCAGCTCGTCATGAGCCATCTCATCAGGATCTGCACCTTTTGCCAGTAGCTATACTATTATACCAATAAATTAATAAGAAAATTACATTTGGACCAGTTCATTTATCAAAATGGGTAATTTTGTCTAAAAATAGTAACATTACCCAATATCCAAAGCCTATAGATTGTCAGCACTTACAGCACATGGGGGCCTCCGGAACATCCAAACCCTATAGATTGTCAGCACTTACAGCACATGGGGGCCTCCGGACCATCCAAAACCTATAGATTGTCAGCACTTACAGCACATGGGGGCCTCCGGAACATCCAAAGCCTATAGATTGTCAGCACTTACAGCACATGGGGGCCTCCGGAACATCCAACGCCTATAGATTGTCAGCACTTACAGCACATGGGGGCCTCCGGAACATCCAAAGCCTATAGATTGTCACATGGGGGCCTCTGGAACATCCAAAGCCTATAGTACATGGGCCCGTTGTGGCACATTTGTTAATAAAGGTGGATGACTTTAATTTACCCTATACAGATGGATATGTAGTACAGTGGTAACACGCTGGACTGGTAATCCAGGGATCGCAGGTTCGATCCCCCGTCTGACCCTAATAAAATTAACAGTCTTTCAGATGGGACGTTAAACCGAGGTCTCGTGTCGGTGCTTTACACCGTGCACGTAAAAGAACCAGAGGAGATTCTGGAATGGTTCTCTGTCTGTATCATGCACTATCCTCCAAAATCTAAAATAACTAATCTCTTCAGGAGGCGTCGCTCATATGGGCAACCGGTAGCGACGATAAATAAACTTAAAAACTCAAATTTACCCTCAAACTATATTGCAAATCTACACAAAAACTTATGAAAAAATACATTGCCAATGATCAATCTTCTTTATTGAAGATTTACTACGGTATTTATTTATCATTTTTAATTTGAATTTATTTCGAAATGCATTAAAGTTCAAGCCACTGAGATATAAAAACTTGAAACATGTCTCGCCCTGGCTTCTACAAGCTAGTATCTGATGGCATCGCAATTAAAAATGGAATTAAAATCATTTTTTACCCTCCAGGATTGGCAATTAAAGTTCACTCTCCTGTAATTGTACTTGTTATAAAACCAGTAATGCCTAGTGTTTCTGTATAGAAATCCAATTTAAAATTTAATGAACTTGAAAAATGTATAATCTTATTTTGATTAAGATAAATGTTTTTGACCCTTTCCCTCATAGAAGCTCCTCTTGACGCCATTACCAATACGACATACATTGACAATGTAGTAGCCAAACCAATGTTCATAATGCAGGCCAGAATCTCATGTAGTCCCAGTAATATCTATGGAGGTGGAATAGATATGGCGACTACTTATCCACTGCATGATAGCTAAATGGCTGTCGTTTGTATGGAGATACAATAGTATATTAACCTAATCTCTATGAAGGAAAGGGTTAAATGGCTGTCGTTTGTATGGAGATACAATAGTATATTAACCTAATCTCTATGAAGGAAAGGGTTAAATGGCTGTCGTTTGTATGGAGATACAATAGTATATTAACCTAAATCTCTATGAAGGAAAGGGTTAAATGGCTGTCGTTTGTATGGAGATACAATAGTATATTAACCTAAATCTCTATGAAGGAAAGGGTTAAATGGGTGTCGTTTGTATGGAGATATAATAGTATATTAACCTAAATCTCTATGAAGGAAAGGGTTAAATGGCTGTCGTTTGTATGGAGATATAATAGTATATTAACCTAAATCTCTATGAAGGAAAGGGCTAAATGGCTGTCGTTTGTATGGAGATACAATAGTATATTAACCTAATCTCTATGAAGGAAAGGGTTAAATGGCTGTCGTTTGTATGGAGATACAATAGTATATTAACCTAAATCTCTATGAAGAAGTGGGTTTATCCCCTGGATTCTAGTGTGGTCTTGGGATTCTCGTATGGTCTGGTCCCTGGATTCTAGTGTTTTCACGGGATTCTTGTATGGTCTGGCCCTGGGATTCTAGTTTGGTCCCGGGATTCTTGTATGGTCTGGCCCTGGGATTCTAGTTTGGTCCCAGGATTCTAGTTTGGTCCCAGGATTCTAGTTTGGTCCCGGGATTCTTGTATGGTCTGGCCCTGGGATTCTAGTTTGGTCCCAGGATTCTAGTTTGGTCTAGGTTGTGGAGTACAATTCAGACAGAGGGACCGGACCCTTGATATATATAAAATTCACTGAATTTGATTAATGTTTTTCAGGTTACCGGTTGTTCAAGATGGTGATGTTTCTCACCGGATTTATATTCGGTTCTGTGCTAGTCTACATGATCTGTCTCGAAGAAAAGACATTCACGCCAATGATAAATGCCGGAATTTCATTAGGTGCAGGAGTCTTATGCGGACTTCTAACGATGCTTGTACAATATATAGGACTATTCATGACAGGGTTCAATTTGGGCATTTCCATAGCAACAGGGATTTTGATAGGAATAGAACAGTTCTATCATCCCGACACGAAGTGGATTCCAATCGGGATTTTAGTCGGTGTCGGTGTTATCATTGCTCTATTGACGCTAAAATTTCAGAAATCGGGAACGATCATAGGAACGAGCGTGTTCGGTGGATTGTTAATGATCTCATGTATAGACTATTTCATCGAGCACTTCATGTTGATGATGTACATTTGGGAAAGGATAAAGGCGGAATACTCGTCGTCGTTGTGTTGGTATTCATGGATCATTCTCGGTTGTTGGCCATTCTGTTTCCTTGTTGGGGCCGTTACACAGTGGCAGATCACTGGGCGTGGATATAGTCATAGAAAGGGTACGTATAATCCTAGATATTTTAAGATTAAGTTTAAACTTTATTTTATTTTACAACGATTGCGCAGCAAGTTTTAACAACTTATATTAATCACTCTCGTTGACGCGGATGAAAGTGTAAATGTGGTCATTCGTGTGGGAGGAAACCTGAGTACCCGGAGAAAAACCACCTGTCCGATCTGGCGACCACCGTACCATCTCACATACTTCCCGGTTCGAGGATCGAACCCGGGTTGCATTGACTTTAAGATTAAGCAATTTAGAAATTAAAATGAGTTTTAGCTCAATTGACACAAATGGTCTGGTGAGATATTGAGAATAAGACTATAATTATGTTGTCTGTCAACATTTACATTCAAGCAACTTCTTTCATGCATTTCTTTTCACTGAACTTAGTGTGTACCATTGACCTCTTCCAATTTTTCCAAAACGCATCACTGCATTGAAGATTTAAAAGAAATCAGAGGGGCACGCCCCAGGACCCCCCCTAGCAACGCCGGCTCTTCGATATATATTACACACACCCCTACAAAAGTTCCTGCCTACGGGCCTGAAATAGCTAACAATCAATTTGAAATGGGGAATTAATTTCATCTTTCAACTATGATATATTTCAACAAGATTGACAGAGTAGTTTCTCCTTACAACTGCCTAATGTTTGTAGAGTATATACCGACTATCCCTAAACTACCTTGTTCTACTGTTGTTCTACTGTTGTCATGGCCGTTTCTTTTTATTATGACCGCCACCATATATTGGAAGTGGGCATTAACCCTTTGCATGCTAGTGGCAGATAAAACAGCATAGATGTGATCAGGCTCTATGCTGTTTGCTATTTGGATAGTGGAGCTAAAACATTTGGCTGAAAGACTGTTAAATATTATTAGAGTCAGACCTTGATCAAACCTGCGATCCCTGGATTCGCAGTCCAACGTGTTAACCATTGACCAATCTACTTTTGGAGATATCAGCCACCATTTCATTATCTGACAACAGTGATGGATTTTATTGGGAATGAGGTCTCTATGGTTGTGGATTCCATCAGGAATGAGGTCTCTATGGCAATGGATTCCATCAGGAATGAGGTCTCTATGGCGATGGATTTTATTGGGAATGAGGTCTCTATGGCGGTGGATTCCATCAGGAATGAGGTCTCTATGGCGGTGGATTCCATCAGGAATGAGATCTCTATGGTTGTGGATTCCATGAGGAATGAGGTCTCTATGGCGATGGATTCCATCAGGAATGAGGTCTCTATGGCGATGGATTCCATCAGGAATGAGGTCTCTATGGCGGTGGATTCCATCAGGAATGAGGTCTGTATGGCGATGGATTCTATCAGGAATGGGGTCTCTATGGCGATGGATTCCATCAGGAATGGGGTCTCTGTGGCTGTGGATTCCATCAGGAATGGGGTCTCTATGGCGATGGATTCCATCAGGAATGAGGTCTCTATGGTTGTGGATTCCATCAGGAATGAGGTCTCTATGGTTGTGGATTCCGTCAGGAATGGGGTCTCTATGGCGATGGATTTTATTGGGAATGAGGTCTCTATGGCGGTGGATTCCATCAGGAATGAGGTCTCTGTGGCGGTGGATTCCATCAGGAATGAGGTCTCTATGGCGATGGATTCCATCAGGAATGAGGTCTCTGTGGCGGTGGGTTCCATCAGGAATGAGGTCTCTATGGCGATGGATTCCATCAGGAATGAGGTCTCTATGGCGGTGGATTCCATCAGGAATGAGATCTCTACGGCGATGGATTCCATCAGGAATGAGGTCTCTACGGCGATGGATTCCATCAGGAATGAGGTCTGTATGGCAGTGGATTCCATCAGGAATGAGGTCTCTATGGTGGTGGATTCCATCAGGAATGAGGTCTCTATGGCGGTGGATTCCATCAGGAATAAGGTCTCTATGGTAGTGGATTCCATCAGGAATGGGGTCTCTATGGCGGTGGATTTTATTGGGAATGAGGTCTCTATGGCGGTGGATTCCATCAGGAATGAGGTCTCTATGGTTGTGGATTCCATCAGGAATGAGGTCTCTATGGCGGTGGATTCTATCAGGAATGAGGTCTATGGTTGTGGATTCCATCAGGAATGGGGTCTCTATGGCGATGGATTCTATCAGGAATGAGGTCTCTATGGTTGTGGATTCCATCAGGAATGAGGTCTCTATGGTGGTGGATTCCATCAGGAATGAGGTCTCTATGGCGATGGATTCTATCAGGAATGAGGTCTCTATGGTTGTGGATTCCATCAGGAATGAGGTCTCTATGGTGATGGATTCTATCAGGAATGAGGTCTCTATGGCAGTGGATTCCATCAGGAATGAGGTCTCTATGGCGATGGATTCTATCAGGAATGAGGTCTCTATGGTTGTGGATTCCATCAGGAATGGGGTCTCTATGGCAATGGATTTTATTGAGAATGAGGTCTCTATGGCAGTGGATTCTATCAGGAATGAGGTCTCTATGACGGTGGATTCCATCAGGAATGAGGTCTCTATGGTTGTGGATTCCATCAGGAATGGGGTCTCTATGGCGATGGATTTTATTGGGAATGAGGTCTCTATGGCGGTGGATTCCATCAGGAATGAGGTCTCTATGGCGGTGGATTCCATCAGGAATGAGGTCTATGGTTGTGGATTCCATCAGGAATGAGGTCTCTATGGCGATGAATTCCATTAGGACTGAGGTCTCTATGACGGTGGATTCCATTAGGAATGAGGTTTCTATGGCGGTGGATTCCATTAGGAATGAGGTCTCTATGGCGATGGATTCCATCAGGAATGAGGTCTCTATGGCGATGGATTCCATTAGGAATGAGGTCTCTATGGTTGTGGATTCCATTAGGAATGAGGTTTCTATGGTGGTGGATTCCATTAGGAATGAGGTTTCTATGGTGGTGGATTCCATTAGGAATGAGGTTTCTATGGTTGTGGATTCCGTTAGGAATGAGGTTTCTATGGTGGTGGATTCCATTAGGAATGAGGTCTCTATGGCGATGGATTCCATCAGGAATGAGGTCTCTATGGCGATGGATTCCATTAGGAATGAGGTCTCTATGGTTGTGGATTCCATTAGGAATGAGGTTTCTATGGTGGTGGATTCCATTAGGAATGAGGTTTCTATGGTGGTGGATTCCATTAGGAATGAGGTTTCTATGGTTGTGGATTCCGTTAGGAATGAGGTTTCTATGGTGGTGGATTCCATTAGGAATGAGGTCTCTATGGCGATGGATTCCATCAGGAATGAGGTCTCTATGGCGATGGATTCCATTAGGAATGAGGTCTCTATGGTTGTGGATTCCATCAGGAATGAGATCTCTATGGCGGTGGATTCCATCAGGAATGAGGTCTATGGTTGTGGATTCCATCAGGAATGAGGTCTCTATGGTTGTGGATTCCATCAGGAATGGGGTCTCTATGGCGGTGGATTCCATCAGGAATGAGGTCTATGGTTGTGGATTCCATCAGGAATGAGGTCTCTATGGTGGTGGATTCCATTAGGAATGAGGTTTCTATGGTGGTGGATTCCATTAGGAATGAGGTCTCTATGGCGGTGGATTCCATTAGGAATGAGGTTTCTATGGTGTTGGATTCCATCAGGAATGAGGTCTCTATGGCTGTGGATTCCATTAGGAATGAGGTTTCTATGGTGGTGGATTCCATTAGGAATGAGGTTTCTATGGTTGTGGATTCCATTAGGAATGAGGTTTCAATGGGGGTGGATTCCATTAGGAATGAGGTTTCTATGGCGGTGGATTCCATTAGGAATGAGGTTTCTATGGTGGTGGATTCCATCAGGAATGAGGTCTCTATGGCGATGGATTCCATCAGGAATGAGGTCTCTATGGTTGTGGATTCCATCAGGAATGGGGTCTCTATGGCGATGGATTTTATTGGGAATGAGGTCTCTATGGCGGTGGATTCCATCAGGAATGAGGTCTCTGTGGCGGTGGATTCCATCAGGAATGAGGTCTCTATGGCGATGGATTCCATCAGGAATGAGGTCTCTATGGCGATGGATTCCATCAGGAATGAGGTCTCTATGGTTGTGGATTCCATCAGGAATGGGGTCTCTATGGCAATGGATTTTATTGGGAATGAGGTCTCTATGGCAGTGGATTCTATCAGGAATGAGGTCTCTATGACGGTGGATTCCATCAGGAATGAGGTCTCTATGGTTGTGGATTCCATCAGGAATGGGGTCTCTATGGCGATGGATTTTATTGGGAATGAGGTCTCTATGGCGGTGGATTCCATCAGGAATGAGGTCTCTATGGCGGTGGATTCCATCAGAAATGAGGGCTATGGTTGTGGATTCCATCAGGAATGAGGTCTCTATGGTGGCGGATTCCATCAGGAATGAGGTCTCTATGGCGATGGATTCCATTAGGAATGAGGTCTCTATGACGGTGGATTCCATTAGGAATGAGGTTTCTATGGTGGTGGATTCCATTAGGAATGAGGTTTCTATGGTGGTGGATTCCATCAGGAATGAGGTCTCTATGGCGGTGGATTCCATCAGGAATGAGGTCTCTATGGCGATGGATTCCATCAGGAATGAGGTCTCTATGGTTGTGGATTCCATCAGGAATGGGGTCTCTATGGCAATGGATTTTATTGGGAATGAGGTCTCTATGGCAGTGGATTCTATCAGGAATGAGGTCTCTATGACGGTGGATTCCATCAGGAATGAGGTCTCTATGGTTGTGGATTCCATCAGGAATGGGGTCTCTATGGCGATGGATTTTATTGGGAATGAGGTCTCTATGGCGGTGGATTCCATCAGGAATGGGGTCTCTATGGCGGTGGATTCCATCAGGAATGAGGTCTATGGTTGTGGATTCCATCAGGAATGAGGTCTCTATGGTGGTGGATTCCATTAGGAATGAGGTTTCTATGGTGGTGGATTCCATTAGGAATGAGGTCTCTATGGCGGTGGATTCCATTAGGAATGAGGTTTCTATGGTGTTGGATTCCATCAGGAATGAGGTCTCTATGGCTGTGGATTCCATCAGGAATGAGGTCTCTATGGTGGTGGATTCCATTAGGAATGAGGTTTCTATGGTTGTGGATTCCATTAGGAATGAGGTTTCAATGGGGGTGGATTCCATTAGGAATGAGGTTTCTATGGCGGTGGATTCCATTAGGAATGAGGTTTCTATGGTGGTGGATTCCATCAGGAATGAGGTCTCTATGGCGATGGATTCCATCAGGAATGAGGTCTCTATGGTTGTGGATTCCATCAGGAATGGGGTCTCTATGGCGATGGATTTTATTGGGAATGAGGTCTCTATGGCGGTGGATTCCATCAGGAATGAGGTCTCTGTGGCGGTGGATTCCATCAGGAATGAGGTCTCTATGGCGATGGATTCCATCAGGAATGAGGTCTCTATGGCGATGGATTCCATCAGGAATGAGGTCTCTATGGTTGTGGATTCCATCAGGAATGGGGTCTCTATGGCAATGGATTTTATTGGGAATGAGGTCTCTATGGCAGTGGATTCTATCAGGAATGAGGTCTCTATGACGGTGGATTCCATCAGGAATGAGGTCTCTATGGTTGTGGATTCCATCAGGAATGGGGTCTCTATGGCGATGGATTTTATTGGGAATGAGGTCTCTATGGCGGTGGATTCCATCAGGAATGAGGTCTCTATGGCGGTGGATTCCATCAGAAATGAGGGCTATGGTTGTGGATTCCATCAGGAATGAGGTCTCTATGGTGGCGGATTCCATCAGGAATGAGGTCTCTATGGCGATGGATTCCATTAGGAATGAGGTCTCTATGACGGTGGATTCCATTAGGAATGAGGTTTCTATGGTGGTGGATTCCATTAGGAATGAGGTTTCTATGGTGGTGGATTCCATCAGGAATGAGGTCTCTATGGCGGTGGATTCCATCAGGAATGAGGTCTCTATGGCGATGGATTCCATCAGGAATGAGGTCTCTATGGTTGTGGATTCCATCAGGAATGGGGTCTCTATGGCAATGGATTTTATTGGGAATGAGGTCTCTATGGCAGTGGATTCTATCAGGAATGAGGTCTCTATGACGGTGGATTCCATCAGGAATGAGGTCTCTATGGTTGTGGATTCCATCAGGAATGGGGTCTCTATGGCGATGGATTTTATTGGGAATGAGGTCTCTATGGCGGTGGATTCCATCAGGAATGAGGTCTCTATGGCGGTGGATTCCATCAGAAATGAGGGCTATGGTTGTGGATTCCATCAGGAATGAGGTCTCTATGGTGGCGGATTCCATCAGGAATGAGGTCTCTATGGCGATGGATTCCATTAGGAATGAGGTCTCTATGACGGTGGATTCCATTAGGAATGAGGTTTCTATGGTGGTGGATTCCATTAGGAATGAGGTCTCTATGGCGATGGATTCCATCAGGAATGAGGTCTCTATGGCGATGGATTCCATTAGGAATGAGGTCTCTATGGTTGTGGATTCCATTAGGAATGAGGTTTCTATGGTGGTGGATTCCATCAGGAATGAGGTCTCTATGGTGGTGGATTCCATTAGGAATGAGGTTTCTATGGTGGTGGATTCCATTAGGAATGAGGTTTCTATGGTTGTGGATTCCGTTAGGAATGAGGTTTCTATGGTGGTGGATTCCATTAGGAATGAGGTCTCTATGGCGATGGATTCCATCAGGAATGAGGTCTCTATGGCGATGGATTCCATTAGGAATGAGGTCTCTATGGTTGTGGATTCCATTAGGAATGAGGTTTCTATGGTGGTGGATTCCATCAGGAATGAGGTCTCTATGGCGGTGGATTCCATCAGGAATGAGGTCTCTATGACGGTGGATTCCATCAGGAATGAGGTCTATGGTTGTGGATTCCATCAGGAATGAGGTCTCTATGGCGGTGGATTCCATCAGGAATGAGGTCTATGGTTGTGGATTCCATCAGGAATGAGGTCTCTATGGTGGTGGATTCCATCAGGAATGAGATCTCTATGGCGGTGGATTCCATCAGGAATGAGGTCTATGGTTGTGGATTCCATCAGGAATGAGGTCTCTATGGTGGTGGATTCCATTAGGAATGAGGTTTCTATGGTGGTGGATTCCATTAGGAATGAGGTCTCTATGGCGGTGGATTCCATTAGGAATGAGGTTTCTATGGTGTTGGATTCCATCAGGAATGAGGTCTCTATGGCTGTGGATTCCATTAGGAATGAGGTTTCTATGGTGGTGGATTCCATTAGGAATGAGGTTTCTATGGTTGTGGATTCCATTAGGAATGAGGTTTCTATGGGGGTGGATTCCATTAGGAATGAGGTTTCTATGGTGGTGGATTCCATTAGGAATGAGGTTTCTATGGTGGTGGATTCCATTAGGAATGAGGTTTCTATGGTTGTGGATTCCATTAGGAATGAGGTTTCTATGGTGGTGGATTCCATTAGGAATGAGGTTTCTATGGTGGTGGATTCCATTAGGAATGAGGTTTCTATGGCGGTGGATTCCATCAGGAATGAGGTCTCTATGGTGGTGGATTCCATTAGGAATGAGGTTTCTATGGTGGTGGATTCCATTAGGAATGAGGTTTCTATGGTGGTGGATTCCATTAGGAATGAGGTCTCTATGGTGGTGGATTCCATTAGGAATGAGGTTTCTATGGTGGTGGATTCCATTAGGAATGAGGTTTGTATGGTGGTGGATTCCATTAGGAACGAGGTCTTGAGAGTAATTAACCTAATGTTGTAAGAACATATTTTGCAATTGAGGTAAAATAAGTTTGTATAATGTAGAGTATTGACTGTACATGTAGCAGGGTTCCCGCTGTATGTCGCATTTGGCGCAAATGCGCATAAACTTTAAATCTGGCTCCAAAAATCTTCAGTTGTCGAAAATCCTTGGCGCATGCCATAAATATCAGCAAAATAACTTTGTTCAAGAAACATAATTGGCCGAAAATCCATGAAAGTGAAGGTCGTGTGTGCGGTCACGCGTGCGATGATGACAAGCATTTGTTTATTGGAAATCAGCTGTTTGGCACTTGATTGCATGGGGTGTTGAAAAGTTGGTGACATTTTAATTACGGATAATTGGATTAAATGTAGTGTAGATAATGTAGAGTATTGACTGTACATGTAGTGTATATAATGTAGAGTATTGACTGTACATGTAGTGTATATAATGTAGAGTATTGACTGTACATGTAGTGTGTATCGTCCTGTAAATTTCAGTGCTACAAAGAAGGAGGACTCAGAATGTGAACACAAAACGAACGCGCAGCAATGAGAAACCCAGGGAGAACCCACACCAGTCCCGCTACCGACACCTGTACCAGGTGAGACGTGTCAACGGAGACGTCATTTCACAGGTAGGTGCTATGTAGAACCCACACCAGTCCCGCTACCGACACCTGTACCAGGTGAGACGTGTCAACGGAGACGTCATTTCACAGGTAGGTGCTATGTAGAACCCACACCAGTCCCGCTACCGACACCTGTACCAGGTGAGACGTGTCAACGGAGACGTCATTTCACAGGTAGGTGCTATGTAGAACCCACACAAGTCCTGCTACCGACACCTGTACCAGGTGAGATGTGTCAATGGAGACGTCATTTCACAGGTAGGTGTTATGTAGAACCCACACCAGTCCCGCTACCGACACCTGTACCAGGTGAGACGTGTCAACGGAGACGTCATTTCACAGGTAGGTGCTATGTAGAACCTACACCAGTCCCGCTACCGACACCTGTACCAGGTGAGACGTGTCAACGGAGATGTCATTTCACAGGTAGGTGCTATGTAGAACCCACACCAGTCCCGCTACCGACACCTGTACCAGGTGAGACGTGTCAACGGAGACGTCATTTCACAGGTAGGTGCTATGTAGAACCCACACAAGTCCTGCTACCGACACCTGTACCAGGTGAGACGTGTCAATGGAGACGTCATTTCACAGGTAGGTGTTATGTAGAACCCACACCAGTCCCGCTACCGACACCTGTACCAGGTGAGAAGTGTCAACGGAGACGTCATTTCACAGGTAGGTGTTATGTAGAACCCACACCAGTCTCGCTACCGACACCTGTACCAAGTGAGACGTGTCAACGAAGACGTCATTTCACAGGTAGGTGCTATGTAGAACCCACACCAGTCCCGCTACCGACACCTGTACCAGGTGAGACGTGTCAACAGAGACGTCATTTCACAGGTAAGTATCTCCAAACAACCCGCAACCGACACCTGTACCAGGTGAGATGTGTCAACGGAGACGTCATTTCACAGGTAAGTATCTCTAATGATAATCTCCACACCACCCACTACCGACACCTGTACCAGGTGAGATGTGTCAACGGAGACGTCATTTCACAGGTAAGTATATCTAATCTCCACACCACCCGCTACCGACACCTGTACCAGGTGTGACGTGTCAACGGGGACGTCATTTCACAGGTAGGTGCTATGTAGTATCCATACCCAGGTACCTCTACGAAACACCTGTACCAGGTCAGACATGTCAAATGAGATAGTAGATAATACCCGGGTTTACTCTGTCATGGATGGGACAAATCCTAGTAGATAATACCCGGGTTTACTCTGTCATGGATGGGACAAATCCTAGTAGATAATACCCGGGTTTACTCCATCATGGATCAGCCAAATCCTAATAGATAACACCCGGGTTCACTCCATCATGGATGTGGCTGGCTGGATGTGACTGAAAGTATTCCTGCCCAAAAAAGTAGTTCCAATGAGACTATAAACTGATCCTGCACCTGCAGGTACTGCACTAGCATACTATAAACTGATCCTGCACCTGCAGATACTGCACTAGCAGACTATAAACTGATCCTAATCCTGCAGGTACTGCACTAGCAGACCAGGGTTCATTCTAGGTCAGAATTTTTGGGAGAAGTGAGAAAGTGCATGATCGCTTCCTTAAATGGTGTTCTTTAATATACTTCTGCAAAATAGGGTTAAAATGCACAGTACAGCCATTAAATACAACATTTGAATAGAAGGAGTGCTTTATAATGGGCCAGTGTATCTTACTAGACAAAATTTGTTTGAAAATCATAAAACCAAAAAATAATTTTAATTTGTTTTAGGGAGAAGTGCCCCAGAGGGCGAAGTCAGGGTCCCTAGGGCGACAATTTCGCCCACAGCGCCCTCTAGAATGATCCCTGGCAGACTATAAACTTATCCTAATCCTGCAGGTACTGCACTAGCATACTATAAACTGATCCTAATCCTGCAGGTACTGCACTAGCAGACTATAAACTGATCCTAATCCTGCAGGTACTGCACTAGCAGATTATAAACTGATCCTAATCCTGCAGGTACTGCACTAGCAGACTAATAACTGATCCTGCACCTGCAGGTACTGCACTAGCAGACTATAAACTGATCCTAATCCTGCAGGTACTGCACTAGCAGACTATAAACTGATCCTGCACCTGCAGGTACTGCACTAGCAGATTATAAACTGATCCTAATCCTGCAGGTACTGCACTAGCAGACTATAAACTGATCCTAATCCTGCAGGTACTGCACTAGCAGACTATAAACTGATCCTAATCATGCAGGTACTGCACTAGCAGACTATAAATGATCCTAATCCTGCAGGTACTGCACTAGCAGACTATAAACTGATCCTAATCCTGCAGGTACTGCACTAGCAGACTATAAACTGATCCTAATCCTGCAGGTACTGCACTAGCAGACTATAAACTGATCCTAATCCTGCAGGTACTGCACTAGCAGACTATAAACTGATCGTAATCCTGCAGGTACTGCACTAGCAGACTATAAACTGATCCTAATCCTGCAGGTACTGCACTAGCAGACTATAAACTGATCCTAATCCTGCAGGTACTGCACTAGCAGACTATAAACTGATCGTAATCCTACAGGTACTGCACTAGCAGACTATAAACTGATCGTAATCCTACAGGTACTGCACTAGCAGACTATAAACTGATCCTAATCCTGCAGGTACTGCACTAGCAGACTATAAACTGATCATAATCCTGCAGGTACTGCACTAGCAGACTATAAACTGATCGTAATCCTGCAGGTACTGCACTAGCAGATTATAAACTGATCCTAGTCCTGCAGGTACTGCACTAGCAGATTATAAACTGATCCTAATCCTGCAGGTACTGCACTAGCAGACTATAAACTGATCCTAATCCTGCAGGTACTGCACTAGCAGATTATAAACTGATCCTGCACCTGCAGGTACTGCACTAGCAGACTATAAACTGATCCTGCACCTGCAGGTACTGCACTAGCAGACTATAAACTGATCCTAATCCTGCAGGTACTGCATTGATAGTATAATTGGGGCTTGTACATAAAACAAAAAATGCAGTTTTTTAAATTCCTTTTTCATCTCCAATTGGGGCTAAAAGATGTTAAAGTAAATATAAAAAGGGCATTTTTTATTACTTCTTCATCCCCAATTATACTGTCAATGCACCATTATGTCTGCCTGTGATGTACTGTACTATACTACACAGAAAAAAACCCAAATCACCCTGAATCAGTGTGTTTTACGTTTATTTATCGTCGCTACCAGTTGCCCATATGAGCGACGCCTCCTGAAGAGATTAGTCATTTTAGATTTTTGGAGGATAGTGCAATGATACAGACAGAGACCCATTCCAGAGTCTCCTCTGGTTCTGTTACGTGCATGGTGTACAACACCAACACGGGACCTCGGTTTAAAGTCACATCTGAAAGACTGTTAATTTTATTAGGGTCAGACGGGGGATCGAACCTACAATCCCTAGATTACCAGTCCAGTGTGTTACCACTGGACTACAGATCCGTCTGTCCCTGAATCAGTTTATAACCATAACAGTTAGAAAGGGCAATAGAACAATTGATAAATGAACAAAACCCAAACACCCTGTTCTCTAGAGGACATCTTAGAGATAGGGCCATACTAAATTTATTTTGTGTTTAGCGTGCAGGTCATTCTCTGAAACCTACCTACCAGGCAGGAAAAACAAACAAAGAGTTGATAAACAAACAATTATTAGTTGTATCCATCTTAACAAAACCCCAATATTTCACCCAAATTACATGAAATGCAATGTACATACAAACAAAAACACAATTTATGTTTAACCCGTTTATCCCTAGATGTTAAACTCACGTTTGCAAACAGCATAGAGCCAGATCAGGTGACACACCCCATTTATCCCTAGAGGTGAAACTCACTTTTGCAAACAGCATAGAGCCAGATCAGATCTATACTGTTTGCTGTTCTGGCAAGTGATTTAGTTTCACTATCCGAATAGCAAACAGCATAGAGCCTGGTTCTCTGCCACATGATCGGGCTAGGCTCTATGTTGTTAGCAGAAGTGATTTTACACATTTGTAGGTCTAAATGGGTTACTATTTCACTATTTTTTCTTTAACTTTTGACTAGATTTAGGCAACCACAATGTAATGTTTTATTATTTTATTTTTAACATTTTCTCTTCAGGTTAAAATTTAATGTCTCTTGAAACACCATTAGGAGTGCCTATAGTACCCGGTATGTTACAGGGATCAGTTTAGAGGGCGATGTGGGCGAAATTGTCGCCCTAGGGACACTGACTTCGCCCTCTGGGGCACAGGGATTCGGCATGTTTGGGGGTACTAGTATATATATTTAAGTACAGGGATTCTACTCTGTTGGATGTCAGATTTCGCATCGATCAGTAAAATGGCCCTATCTGAAACAATGTTGTACACATCTATCCGAATATAACGCCTATCCCGAGTCTTTATATTGTTCTTCAAATAAAACACAACTTTAAGCTGCATGCGTGTATACTTTGCAAACAATTGCCACAGACATTGGCCATAGCAGGTCACATTTCCATACTAGGACACGGGTTCTGTCAGCAACAAAAGCGTTGAAACGAGCGTTCTGATTGGATTATGATTATTCTTCCTATATAAAAAAACATCTTGTTACATTCTAATAATCCAATCAGAACGCTCGTTTCAACGCGAATTCCGCCGCTATAGAAATTTTCAAAACAAATTGAAAATGCTACGAAATCTCTTTTTGACGTACATTATTGCCGAATAAACCTACACGTTAGTGTAAACACATTTTATTGATAATGTTATTCACAGTTAAAACTCTCCTGTCGAAGATTTTTTTTGTTGCTGACAGAACCCGTGTCCTAGTATGGAAATGTGACCTGCTATGGCCAATGTATGTGGCAATTGTTTGCAAAGTATACATGCATGCAGCTTAAAGTTGTGTTTTATTTGAAGAACAGTATAAAGACTCGGGATAGGCGTTGTATTTGGACAGATTTGTACAAAATTGTTTCAGATAGGGCCATTTTACTGATCGATGCGAAATCTGACATCCCACAGAGTAGAATCCCTGTACTTAAATATATATACTAGTACCCCCAAACGTGCCGAATCCCTGTGCTCTGGGGGCCCCACTTCTCCCTAAAAAAAAAAGATTTGTTTTGGTTTTTACAATTTTCAAACAACATTTTGTCTAGTAAGATACACTGGCCCATTATAAAGCACTCCTTCTATTCAAATGTTGTATTTAATGGTTGTACTGTGCATTTTAACCCTATTTTGCAGAAGTATATTAAAGAACACCATTTAAGGAAGCGATCGCGCGCTTTCTCACTTCTCCCAAAAATTCTGACCTAGGATGAACCCTGATGTTATTGACGAATACAATTTGAGTCGTTATCGGCTACGTGAAATTGATGGATGGATCAATTTCCTATACTACGCATGTTTTTTCATTATCAAAAATGTTTGTTTTTTTCGATGAGACAGCCGAAAACCTACCGCTCGCATACACTATAAACATAGAATCAATTTGGTATGGCCTAGTTTTGTTAACACAGACTTCAGCAACCAAGCCAAAATTATGTTCTGAGAATTGCACATGGTTTCTTCCCAAACTTTATGCCAGATGCCAAGCCAAAACTAATTATTTTGCATTACACTGGAACATCTATAGGAATATGTTCTACATTCCTAGGTCCATATTCTGCATTCTTTTGTGCATGTTCTACATTCCTCTACTATGTTCTGCATTCAAAGTTGCATGTTCTACATTCCTATGACCATGTTCTGCATCATTTTGTACATGTTCTACATTCCTCTACTATGTTCTGCATTCAAAGTTGCATGTTTTAAATTCCTAGAAACATAATCTTCATTCCTAATTTGCATACAGCATTATATGTATATATAGAAATTATGATTAAACTTAAAACATGAAGTTGTGATAGTGCAGTGGTAGCACATACGCTTAAGGTGTGAAAGGCCTGGAGTTTGTGCCCAGCTGTAGCCAAGACGATTGTGCCCTTAGGCAAGGCATTTAAATTCTACATTGCCTCTTCTCTCTCCACCAGGAATCTCAAGAGCGATTAACTAACTTTGTAAAAACTGGTTTCGCAATCGAGCTAAAATAAAATTGTATGAACTAATCTTAAAATATGATCAGCTGTTTGATTATACTGATTCCTGCAATAATCTTAATAAGTGGGACATTGTTTCTTGTTGCTATAGATACAAATAATGTATATATACAACTGTAGCTTTCATTTCCTTTTCAGAATTACATTCAGTCACTACAGACCAAGCTGTCACCATCACTCCGCAGCATGACCCCTGTCCCTACAGAGCCCCAGGCGGATCCCCAAGCAGAGCCAGAGAGTACAAGCACAACCTTGACCCAGATTCCATAAATGTGACCTTTGTCATTGACCTTGTGTTAGTGTCATGTTTGATCAACCTTGTGAAAGATTTTTGTGCAATGAGGCAGCAGTGACTTTATAACCCTACAGAGCCCCAGGCGGATCCCCAAGCAAAGCCAGAGAGTACAAGCACAACCTTGACCCAGATTCCATAAGTGTGACCTTCGTCATTGACCTTGTGTTAGTGTCATGTTTGATCGACCTTGTGAAAGATTTATGTGCAATGAGACAGCAGTGACTTTATAACCCTACAGAGCCCCAGGCGGATCCCCAAGCAAAGCCAGAGAGTACAAGCACAACCTTGACCCAGATTCCATAAGTGTGACCTTCGTCATTGACCTTGTGTTAGTGTCATGTTTGATCGACCTTGTGAAAGATTTATGTGCAATGAGACAGCAGTGACTTTATAACCATGACCCAGATTGAAAAATGTAATGCTAGTATGAAAAGTATACTGCAAATTAGAAATGTTTGACAGCTGAACACCACAGTAATAGAGTCAAAACAATATGACCATCACCTTTCAACCAGTGAGAAATCTGAAGTTTGAATAGTCGGATCTCTGAGATCTATTCATGTAGAAGTGTGAGGTTTAGGGCAGTCAGCTGTTGCTGGGACCTCAGTGGCTGAGTGGTTAAGGTAATTGACTTGCTGTAGGTTCGAATTCCACTGGGTGGTGTCAAATTCTTGTGTGTGAGGAAGCTATCCAACTGGCATGCGTACGGTCGGTGATTCTACCGGAGTACCTGTCCGTCCGTGCCTGAAATACTGCTCGGATGGACACCCGGGGTTTTACTCCATCAATAATAGCTGGAGAGTCGCTAAGTGACCCTCCATCACTGGAGAGTCGTTAAGTGACCCTCCATCAATAATAGCTGGAGAGTCGTTAAATGACCCTCCATCACTGGAGAGTCGTTAAGTGACCCTCCATCAATAATAGCTGGAGAGTCGTTAAGTGACCCTCCATCACTGGAGAGTCGTTAAGTGACCCTCCATCAATAATAGCTGGAGAGTCGTTAAGTGACCCTCCATCACTGGAGAGTCGTTAAGTGACCCTCCATCAATAATAGCTGGAGAGTCATTAAGTGACCCTCCATCACTGGAGAGTCGTTAAGTGACCCTCCATCAATAATAACTGGAGAGTCGCTAAGTGACCCTCCATCAATAATAACTGGAGAGTCATTAAGTGACCCTCCATCAATAATAGCTGGAGAGTCGTTAAGTGACCCTCCATCACTGGAGAGTCGTTAAGTGACCCTCCATCAATAATAACTGGAGAGTCGCTAAGTGACCCTCCATCAATAATAACTGGAGAGTCGCTAAGTGACCCTCCATCAATAATAGCTGGAGAGTCGCTAAGTGACCATGTAAATAATAATAATATAAATTTACAGTTATGGTTTATATAAATCTGTTTTAGCTCAATTGCGAAACAAGTTCTTACAACATTATTTGAATAGTTCTTGAGATCTCATTCCTGATGGAATCCATCGCTATGAGGGAGAGAAGAGGCAATGTTGTGCAATTTAAGTGCCTTGCCTAGCTAGTGTGTTGATTTGATTATTACTTTACTCTGAACAGGTATACGGCATGAGACTTTGATAATATTAAAGGTAAAATGATGTGTATGAGTGCAGAGTTCAGTGTTGTGCATTTTGGGGTCATTATAAAATCAAATTTGTGGAAGTCGTGAAAGGCCCAGAGTTTGAGCCCCGCTGAAGCTGTTACGAGTGTGCCCTTAGGCAAAGCATTTAAATTCCACGTTGCCTCTCTCCCTCGTGGCAATGGATTCCATGAGGAATGAGGTCTAGAGAGGGATTAATATAAGTTGTAAGAACTTGTTTCGCAATCGAACTAAAATAAATGTGTATAAACTAATAGAAAATTTTACAAGATTGAGATATATTTTAAAATTGTGTTGAGAGTTCTAGAGAAAATGGAAGTTTAAAGATACTAGGCTCATATTTTCAATGGATCAACGTTAGCAGCTGTATGTATATTGTTTTGGTACGTTATGGCCTGTACTGTACATGGCTGTCTGTTTATAAATGTTTGTCTTTTTTTAATTTCCAGAAAGCATTCCATTTGGAATATGATAACCAATGAGAGTTTGTGCGCAAGAATGCCATTTTTTTGTTGGAATGTTGCTATTTATTTTGGATGCTCAGCATGTAAGTGCACTGTTGCCATAGTAGGTATTAAATGTACCTGTATTAACAAATTAACAAATTGTTTGATTTTGTGTGTGTAATGTAATTTTTTATTTTTGTGAAAGCGCTTGAGCATCGTCTACGGTATTCATTTTTTCTACAAATGGACAAATAAATCAATGTTCGTATCTTTGTTAAACCACCGACTACAATTTTCCGGCGATTTTATATATAAATATACATAAAGGGAGGCAATTAATGAACAATAATTTCACAAAAACCCGATCACAGTTCTTCCAACAAAATATTATTGAAACAATGGAAATATTAGATGCTACTTACGATTTTAAATCATCAATTCCTTGGAATATCTGTATATACAGTCAAACCTGTATTAAGCAGCCAGCCAAGGGAGTCAGAGAAAGTGGCTGCTTAGCACAGGTGGCTGCTTAATAGAGGTCAAATATATAATAAAACAACCAATTGGGAATCTGGAAACTGGCTGCTTAATACAGGTTGGCTGTTTAATGGAGGTGACCACTAACACAGGTTTAACTGTAAAGGCACATGGGGCTGTAAGATTTGTTAGTACAATTTGGCAGCAATATTGATATGTTTACTTTCTGAAATACAAGAGCTGGTCACAAGGTCTCTATGGATACTATTGCTGCTTAACCCATTTGCAATTCTACTAAACCAGTCTAAAAGTGATTTGCATATATTCATTTTTTTGCTCTTTATCTTTTGTTAAACCATTTGATTCTGGATACCGTTCAAACAGTATTTGCAAAGAACATAGAGCCAGATCAGCCGCCACGGAACGTGCCGTCTGATCAGGTTCTATGCTGTTTTTTTTTGCGATTCAGATGATCTTGCTAAGATACTTACCGGTAGCTATGTAGCAAACAACATAGATCCTGATCAGCATGCAGCGTCACGCTGCAGCTGATCTGGATCTATGTTGTTTGCAAAAGCCTTTAAATGTATCCAGAATGAAATGGGTTAAAGACCTTGTAACCAAACTCCTGTGCTCTGGATGAAAACAGACATAGTGATAGACTACGTGGAAGTCGTGATAGCACAGTGGCAGCGCGTTAGCTTCAGGTGCAAAACCTCTGAGTTCGCGCCCAGCTGTAGCCATTACGATTGTGCCCTTAGGCATTGCATTTAAATTCCACATTGCCTCTTCTCTCTCCCTGATGGCGATGGATTCCAGGAATGAGGTCTCGAGACCGATTAATGTAATGATACAAAAACTTGTTTCGTAATTGAGCTCAAATAAATTTGTATTAATTAGTGATAGACAACGTAAGCTTCTCCAATTCTCATCACATTTTACGCAAATCTCGCAAAATATCGTTTAACAATACTTATTTAACACTTGCATAAATTAAACCATTTATTGGCCTATCTATTATATGTATCTAACAAACTGAGATGTATTTGATTTGTTTAGGACTGGACTGGTGGAAGTTATGGAAGAGCTGGTTTCCATTTGTTTAGGACTGGACTGGTGGAAGTTATGGAAGAGCTGGTTTCCATTTGTTTAGGACTGGACTGGTGGAAGTTATGGAAGAGCTGGTTTCCATTTGTTTAGGACTGGACTGGTGGAAGTTATGGAAGAGCTGGTTTCCATTTGTTTAGGACTGAACTGGTGAAAGTTATGGAAGAGCTGGTTTCCATTTGTTTAGGGCTGGACTGGTGGAAGTTATGGAAGAGCTGGTTTCCATTTGTTCCACAAATTTTCCTAAGTATCCAATCTTACATCTGTGTGTTGCAGACATGTTTTTGTTCATATTGCCTTCAGTGAATGAATGCTTTATGAAGTATTTAAAGACATCATCTAGGTATGGTGAGTGGACATTTATCAATTGTTCTATTGCCCTTTCTAACTATTATGGTTATAGACTGATTCAGGGACAGAGGTTCGATCCCCCGTCTGACCCTAATAAATTGAAGTCTTTCAGGGACTTTAAGCTGAGGTCTCGTGTCGGTGCTATGCACCATGCACGTAAAGTTGAACCTCTGGAATGGGATTAAGTCATTTTAGATTTATGGAGGATAGTGCAATGATACAGACAGAGAGTGCAATGATACAGACAGAGAGTGCAATGATACAGACAGAGACCCATTCCAGAGCCTCCTCTGGTTCTTTTACATGCACGGTGTACAGCACCGACACGAGACCTTGGTTTAATGTCCCATCTGAAATACTGTTAATTTTATTAGGGTCAGACGGGGGATCAATCATGCGATCCCTGGATTACCAGTCCAGCGTGTTACCACTGGACTACAGATCTGTATACTGTGAAAAATGCACCATATTGGTTCTCTATATAGCATTAACACCTTCTTTATTCCGACTAATGTCTGAACAATGCAACCTTTGTATATTGCTTGTGTATTTTTGTTTTACATGTATATTATATGTTTTACCATATTCATGTAATAAAAATAACAATTTGCTTGAACCCAATTACTTCATTTAAGTTAGAAGGGCACCAAGGTTGTAAAACTTTTCTCAGAAATCAAATTCATGCTCCTAGAAATTTAATTGGTTGAGTTTAAGATTTGAGCTTATGAGACGTTTTGAGACTGGAGAAGTTTTTATATATTTAAAGCTAAATTCCATATAAATTGTTAAATTACATTGTTGTGAATTAATTCTCTAGGAGATTATATTTTTTATCACATTTTGAAATAAAAAATCTTTTCTCAGTAGGATGTGAGATTCAGTATTAAGAATTAGGTGTTAGAGTTAAGTTAGATATACTTTAGCCATATTATAGGTTGAAATGTATTCCAATATTATATTTTTCTATAATCACCTGCTTACTGAGGTCTGGTTTCCATGGTGTCGTTTTCGTGGTGAACAAAATAATGAAGTCCCTAAATAAGCAAAAATAATGTTGAAGCAGGCATGATTCTATCTACTGTAGTTTACATGCGGTGAGTGACTCTGAGGTGATAAAACTTACCTTCCATATCAAACTGTTTCACAAGCTTTCTGATTGGTTAATGATAAAACTTACCTTCCCCAGCAAACTGTTTCACAAGCTTTCTGATTGGTTAATGATAAAATTTACCTTCCACATCAAACTGTTTCACAAGCTTCCTGATTGGTTAATGATAAAACTTACCTTCCATATCAAACTGTTTCACAAGCTTTCTGATTGGTTAATGATAAAATTTACCTTCCACATCAAACTGTTTCACAAGCATTCTGATTGGTTAATGATAAGACTTACCTTCCATATCAAACTGTTTCACAAGCTTTCTGATTGGTTAATGATAAAACTTACCTTCCATATCAAACTGTTTGCATCTCTCAGTTTGTCCAATCATACAGCTTGTTTTTGATATAATATTATGAGCAAGTTTATACGCTAGGGTGGACTAGTATGCTATGTGAGGATAATGAACATGGTATTATGTCAATACCACCAGTCACAAAAGCTCAATCCTACATATTTTTCGTTGCAATATTAGCTCCTGCCTTTGCCTCCATTGGCCTACAGAACCGCCTCCATTGGCCTACAGAACCGACTCCATTGGCCTACAGAAGTGATCAAAAATTTCACTGGTCGGTAGTTCTTGCTCTGCAAATAACAAAGCTATTTAACATTTGCATTTTCATCGTTATAATTTATTTTAACAATATGAAACAATATTTGGTAGAATCTTAACTTTTTTGCAACATTTTCCTATTTGTTTTTGAAAACCTTTATTTTTGTCATGTACTTTTCGCAGATTTTGCATTTAAGATTGGTGGTTATCAATATACTGGATCTACACACCACACAGCATGTAGAACTATGTCAGTTACTACCTAGTACAAAATTTTAATGTACTTTTTACATCACATTTTATCACATTTTCTTAGATCATAGATTCCCAGAACAACTCACATGTTTGTTAATAGGTTAGCCTTCCTTACTATCTTGTTATATTTTGTATTGCATTCATGTTTGTTATGAATTGTAATTATATTGTTTAACTTTGACTATGTCAAAATGGTTCAAATAGTGAAAATAAAATATAAAATTTATTTAATGTTTTCATTGTAGTATTGCAAACATAATTACCTCCCCTGCAAACTGTTGCAAATGGTGTAATCCAACAATGGGAGGCTATTATGTATGTTCTGACATTACAGAGACTTCAGACAGAAAATAGCATGGATTGAAGAAGGCAAGGTGTAGCTGCTCAAGGTAAAATTAAGTTTTTGATTGTGTGATCTCGCATGACAAATATTGCATATTAATGACAAATCAAACAATAAGGGAGGTAAGCCCATTTGTATTAAAATTGACAACTGCCCACACCATACAAATTTGCAAATTACTTCATTTGCTTCACGGAGACACACTACGATGGTATGTATGTTCCATTAATGTCAAACCCCTCTCGGGGACCTAGACATGTTTTCCTGGGCAGGCTTACCGACCTAAACGATTAACTAGTACTAAGCAATGTGTGTGAGGTGCCTTGCTCAATGACACTACATACGTGGCCTGCCGAGTATCGAACCCGGGACCGTTCGATTCCAAATCCGACGCTCTACCACTGGACCACGGACGCCACTGATGGGACTGTTTGTACAGAATCATTGGCGCTTGAAGGCTTTGGTGAAATATACCGAAAAGATAATACCTGTCAATTCAGGTGGACTTTAATTTATGTAACAGAACACTTGACAATAGAATTTTTGAACTAGATATATTTACCTAAATCACTTTGGATTCAAATCAAATGCCGAAATGAGTTTTACTTGATTGCCAACATATTTAGACCTTCACATACAACAGTGGAATTTTGGGATATGATAAACATATATCTTTAGAAGGCGCCTGCTATTAGGGGGAAATGTATTGCTAATGAGAACCAATTGAACATGAACAATCACAAATTTTGTGATATTTTATCTATAAATAATATGTACAATGTGATATCCGAATCAATTACACACTCATTGACCCAATTGCTATTTCCCAGGACGTTTCGGCGTTACATTATGGTATCTTTGAAACGCCAGGTAATATTAGTGGCCATCTTGGTACCTTCATTTATGTTAAATTTGATCGACCAGCCTCAGTTCCATACATAAGACATTTGTGGAATTATAAAAGACTCGTAACAGAGCAGACTTTATGAAACTTAATGAACTACTAAATGGACTTTCCTACAATCGATCTATTTACTAAAACGTTAATTGAACTATCTAAACAATATATTCCCTCAAACAATGTAACAATACGACCTAATGATAAGCCTTGGTATGACTACAATTCACATCTCGTCAAAGAGACCGACAATAACAAAAGTCTATTACCACAAATAAACCAACATACTGGATCAAATATAAACTTCTGCGCAACAAAGTAAATCATCCTTAAAAAAACATGCAAAAGAACCATTATATAATGATATTGAAACCTTTTTAAATGCTAGTACTTAGTTCGAATAATCCCAGATTTTATTGGAAGATTCTTAAAATTCTAAGAAAGCCCTGCTAACTACGGGCCTATATCGCTGCTAAATTGTACCAACTGGTAAGTCATGGAGAGAGCAGTTTTTATATATAAGCACTTTTATAACCATTTTGTATCTTAACAAGCTCATATATCCTAAACAAACTGGTATTCTTCCTGGCCACTCGACTGATTACCAAGTATTAGACATTTACCACCAGATGTGTCAATCGTTTGATAATGAAATTCCCACATGTATGATTTACGATGATATATTGAAATGGTGTACTCTGCAACACCGAAAGCGTTCGATTGTGCTTGGCACGAAGGATTTTTATTCAAACTATGACAAAATGGAATAGGTGGACACCTTTTGTAATGGACAAAACCACACCTTTCAGATCATAATCTAGAAGAATTTGTTGACTATGAGTTGTCAAATTCCAAAAAAATCATCTTCATATGTGCCTCAAGGTTCAGTACTTACACCCCTTCTATTCTTGATTTATGTGAATAAGATTGCTGATAGTTTTGTCAGCATAGCTCGTCTCTTTGCATATAACAGTTCTCTTATAGTTTCATCTTCTGATCGTACATGCATGGCCACTATCCTTAAATAGTGAGGTTATTAACGTGAGCTACAGAAAATTACAGGCTTGTCTCGCCAGTGGGTTGTGAATTTTAATCCGAATAAAACAGAAGTAGTGTTTTTTACACTGATGTCAGAACGCATACCAGTTATCACTTTTAACAATGCTCAACTTGATTACAGGAAGAATCACAAACACTTCCAGATTTCTTGTTTCGATGAGAGCATTAAAGGTAAAGTAAAACGAACTACATTAGTCATATATCAGATCTATTTTAGAATATGCATCGCTTTATTGGGATGGCTGTGCTGAATACGAAACACTTCCATTGGAAATAATTTAGTATGAAGCTGCACATATTGTTACTGGCCTTACAAGATCTGGTTCGATTGATTGCTTGCTAGCCGAAATAGGCTGGGTTTCTGTAGCCGATAGGCGTAGCATGCAGGAATTTATAGCAATGCATAAAGCAAAACATTCAAATATACCACTATACCATATTTGACTGTTATTTTCACCACTAAAAAATTCACACAGAAAAAATTGTCCTTACAACCACATCTAGTTTTAAAGACATGTTTTAACTTTACCTCTTTTACTCTAGTGGTGAAATTAACAGTCAAATATACCTTGTCATTTCATTAGTATTGCGACGTACATTGGTATTATGTCGAAGGGAGGCAATTCTAATGCAATTCCATGACATATTTCCAGTTTTCAGTTATCGCGGTACAAATAATAAAAACACAATTATTTGAATTAGTTATATCTTTTATTCTATCCAGCATCCAAACTAGTTAATGGTGAAGCATGTTGTTGTATCAGGTATCTCCCACGCTCTGTCGAGGTATTCATATTGCTATTTGTATTTCGCATTCCTTTTTGTAATTTTAATATACATAGGGTTCCAATAACGTATACCAGTCCGTGCACGTTGTTGCAGTTTTAAATTAATCTCTGTGTTATTGAATTTCATTGGTCGAAATGTTTGCAAAGTTACTTAGCATCAGTGGAAATAGTTGTTATCGGTATACCAGTGAATAAGTTGTACGTTTTAAGGCTTTACATATGTAAGTTACGGCTTAAACATTACTAATTTCTTTACTATTATAAGTTAAATGGATTTCCATTCATCATTTTGCTGGAATTTGATAGTTTGTCACGGTTCGAAATTTCGTACTTAAGTTATTTCGTACCATAGTAGAAATCTGTATCTGTATGTTACGTAGTAGATCCCAATACTGGTATTTCACTACGGGGAGGGGTGCGCGCTTAGTAGCAGCTCTGGAGGCCTATCTTGAAGGCCTCGACTGTCTGGGCGCTAATAGTGCACTCGTTCAGTTTGTTCCATTTTACCACTGTTCTTATGAAAAAGGAGTTTTTGTATTGTTCACTGTTAGCACTATTCACAACAAAACAGTTTGAGTTGTTTGTGACCTGATTTTCAAGAATGTTGCTAACTTCAAAGTTTGTATACTTAACGGGTTTAACCCTGCGTTTTGGTTTAATTCTGACTAAGTAGTCACAGGTGTCTACTGCCGGTACCATACCCCCACTATCTTGAACAGGTAGGTTAGCCTGTTGAATTCACGGCGCTGTTGGAGGCTTGGCAGGTTGTGCTCTTGTAACATCCTGGTGACACATCCCTCGTCTCGAGACTTGTAGTCCTTCGTTATGAAGCTTGCGGCCTGTCGTTGAATCCTCTCGATGGCGTTGATATCTTTGGAAAGATAGGGGTCCCAAATAGTGGATCCGTATTCCAGGCTTGATCGTACGAGGGAGATGTAAGCAAGTTTCCTGCATTCCATAGGACAGTTTCGAAGGTTACGGCGTAAGAAGCCTAGTGTGGAATTGGCTTTCTTGCAAATGTTGGATATGTGGATGCCCCATTGAAGATCTTCGGATATGGTGACACCGAGGTAAGGATTACAAGGTACTTGTTGAAGAAAGACGTTGTTGAGTTGATATAACTTGGATGATTTGTTCCGGATGCTGAGGATGTAACACTTTTTTTGCGTTGAAGCGCATTCCCCATGTGGCTGCCCATTTTTCTAATTCATGTAAGTCGTTTTGCAGTATGATGTGATCCCTGGCTGACCGGATAGTTCTGTATAAAAGACAGTCGTCGGCGAAGAGGCGGACTTGGGAGGATACACACTCGTGTAGATCGTTTATGTGGCACAGGAAGAGAGGAGGTCCCAATACTGTGCCCTGGGGAACACCGGACTCAACCCTGACGCTCTTGGAGTGTTCGCCTTCGCAGACTACATCCATCATCCTCTCTGTCAGGAAGGATGACAGCCAGTCGTTAAGTTCTCCTCGGATACCATAGCAGTCTAGTTTGTGTAGTAGCTTTTTATGTGGAACGGTATCAAAGGCTTTACTGAAGTCGAGTATGGCCACATCTACTTGTTGTTTGCTGTCAAAGGACTTTAGTAGATCATGGAGAGTTACTAAGAGTTGAGATTCTGTAGAGAAACCGGATCGAAAGCCATGGTTAAAGTTGGTTAGTATCTTGTGCTTGTCGAAGAATTTCATGATGTGGCTACAGATGATATGTTCAAGTAGCTTGCATGGTACGGAGGTGAGAGAGACTGGTCTGTAATTTTCTGCTTGGTGTCTGTCGCCCTTGTTGAACACTGGGGAGATGAATGCATTCCGCCAGTCGGATGGAAGTTTACCTGTATCTATGGAGTGTTGGAAGATGTCTCTTAGACCGGGTGAGAGTTCCTTAGCGCAGGTCTTCAGTACAATATTTTGGATGCAGTCTGGGCCCATCGCTTTTGCAGTGTTGATGTTTTCGAGTTGTTTTTGGACTCCTTTCGTGCTAATATGTAAATTTTGGATGTTCGGTAGGTTCTTCTTAGTATTGACGGTGGGTTTAGATGAATCAGATTCTCTTGTGAAAACTGGTTGAAATTGTTCAACCAGGATGTCAGCTTTGGCTTTGGAGTCTGTAATTAGGTTGCCTTTTTGTTTCAGTGGAGCTGTGCCGATGTTGTCTTGTTTCTTTGATTTTACATATTTCCAGAATGGTTTGGAGTTCTTTGCCTGCAGCCCTTCTTCGATCACCTGGTTAACGTGGTTCCATTCTGCAGCTCTAAATTGTCGTTTGCATTCCTTCTGGAAGTGCCTATATTTTGACCAACTGTTATGCTTCTTGGCGTACTTGTAGAAACGGGCTTTCTTCCTTAGTGTGCTGCGCAGTATACAGTTCACCCAGGGTAGAGATTGTTTATGTTTACAGGTTTTAGATGGAATATTTTTATTTATAGACTTGAATAAATTGTTCTTGAAGAGAGACCAAAGTTCTTCTATATTAGTGGTTGGTGATAATTCGTTGTTGATGCTCGATGATATGGCTGTGCAGTCAGTCGTAATGGACTCCCAATTTGCCTTGGAGAATTGGTACGTCTTACGAGGTTTCTGGCTGCTATAGACCGGGCGGATGTCGGAGTCGACGATGACCATAGCATGGTCGGATATACAAGGGGCGTTTACTGATGTCTTGATTAAGGAGGGGTTGTTGGTAAAAACCAAGTCCAGTATATTCTCATTCCTTGTGGGTTCCTCATGGATTTGGACTAGGTTGTGTTCGTTCATGATGTCTATTAGTTGCTGTTGGACATTTCGATCTTGCACGCCAGGAGCATTAGAGACGGAGAGAGTTTCCCAGTTGATATCGGGGCAGTTGAAATCGCCGCACAATATAAGATGTTTAGGTTTTGTAGAGTTTAGGCGTTTTAAAGAAGCTTCAAGTTGGTCGAGATCTGGCGTATTTCTCTTAGGCATGTAAAATGCACTGACATACAGAAGGTTTTTAGATTTCAATGTGATTTTTGCGTATTCTATTTCGCAGTCTGTGATAAAATCGATACATTCGATTGATGTCAGGTTGTTCTGGACAGCTATGAAGACTCCTCCTCCTCTAGTACCTCTGTCGTTCCTGAAGACATTATAGTTGCTTGGGAATATATCAGCATTCTTGATGGTGTCTGAAGCTGGTGGTTTCCCGGGTTTGATACCTTTCAGCCAGGATTCAGTCCCACATATGATGTCAGGCTTAATATAGTCTAAAGCTGCCTTGAATTCAGCATTGTTTTCTTTGACGCTTCTGCAGTTGATGTTAAGAATACGTAGGTTCTGTTTACCTGGCAGGTCAGGATATGGGTTATTGCTGTTACAGTTACTAGTAGTTGAAGACTCCCTACGTCTGATGTCGTTCCGTGGTCCTGATGGATCTGAGCTAATTCTGGTCCTTGGGCTGCTGGTGTGTAATGGGTCGAAAACATTCGAATGGACAGAATCAATGGTGGAATCGATAAATGACAACGGAGAGAATGAGTTTGAAGTCTGTAGTTCATAACTATGGAATGTGAAGCTATCACAATTAAGACTGTCACATATGTAGCATTTCCATACTACGCTCGATCTTTCTAATGCATGATAGTCTTCGGTGCACATGGATAAACATGTTCGATGGTGCCACATGTTGCATCCATTGCAGGCAATTCCTTCCTGGGACCAGTTTACTGGGTATTGACAAATACCACATGGCCATACAGGGCCAGGGTTCAGTTCTATATCTCCAGATAGTACCATTATCAATGACAAAATGACTCGACGTTGTGATGGGCGGACCGGTTCGATCTTACATTTATGCAGTCCGATTCTAGTTGATTTTACCGCTAGTGAAAGTTTTACAGTAGCAAGTAGGTTTGGGTTGTCTTGGTTTGTTTTGTAGTACATGAATAAACATAGAAGTAGTAAGATGCTCAATGTCAGGATGGAATCCGACTTCTTGTTGACAAACCTGGCGGCCATCATGGAAAGTTGGTGGGTGGGGTATGGCAGCCGACAGCAGAAAGTGTTTAGTCAGACATTATAAACCGGTATAGTAAGTAGGTCACATGAAATTGAATCAGGGATTTTTTACCAATACACCTGTTAACAATATATTGCTTAAAAAGTTCTTGTAGCTAACTAATTTAATTTATTTTATAAAATTTCTTCACGCCGATGAAAAACACGACTACTCTCGCGCATGCGCACTCCCGAAATGCATTTGTCTGTATCATGTATGTTCCATTAATGTCAAACCCCTTGCGGGGACCTAGACATGTTTTCCCGGCATGCATAGCCGACCAGTACTAAGCAATGTGTGTGAGGTGCCTGGCTCAATGACACAACATACGTGGCCTGACTGAGTATCGAACCCGGGCCGTTCGATTCCAAATCCGACGCTCTACCATTGGACCACGGATGCCACATTTCCAGTGCTCGACAATTTTATTTCAAGCTGACATGTCCGGGACATGTGGCGCTGGCAAATTTGACTTGTCCCAGTAATTCTGCTATATGTCGAATGATGCTTACTGCTCATGTGGACTAGTCCAAATATTTAGACTTGAAAAATGTAACATTTTACTATCAAGGCATTTTTCATAACAGATAAAAAAAATTATGTAGAGGTCTTATATATAGGACTACCTGTGGACCAGCTTATGGACAGGATGGGCATATCACTAAATGGGTTGTTGTGGTAATCGGTTGGTGTAAGTACAGATGAATAGTACAACTGTAGGTTCTTTATCTCACATCTATATACTGAAAAGCTTTAGGAGTTGGGTTTCCTGTATGGGAGCACTGACATAGGATTCCACTAGTTTCTGCTCACCATCGCGTACATGTATCATTGTATGTACGAATTGGCACATGTGGAAGTTGTGATAGCGCAGTGGATGCACGTTCACTTCAGGTGCGAAATGTCCGGAGTTTGAGCCCCGCTGGAGCCATTACGATTGTGCCCTTAGACAAGGCATTTAAATTCCACGTTGCCTCTTCTCTCTCCCTTGTGGCAATGTATTCCATCAGGAATGAGGTCTCGAGAGTTATTAATATAAGTTGTAAGAACTTGTTTCGCTATCAAGCTAAAATAAATTTGTGTAAACTAAGTGGCACATGCCTTATGCAGACCACTTGCCTGATGAGCATGGACTGGTTCAATCCGGAAAGTATAAGAAAATAAAATGAAAACTATAGATTACCTTGCTTACAACATTTAATTATCTCCCTTTATTAGAGAAAATCTGAGATATCTTTATAATTTATTACCTCCACAATGGAGAGCATCTTAATTAGATTGAACAATTAAATCATGTCACAAAACAGGAAATACAACTGGTACATGTAATCAGTGTTCATATCACAGTTTAATAATAAAATATATATCGTCGAAGGTCATTGATACATGTATATTTAATTTGCTAAATTTTAATTTAATAAGAATGAACTGCTCGGAATGGAATAAATGACTGTCTCTCCCTACATGTCTTACTGTCTCACTCTTTTCTCTCTATGTCTTACTGTCTCCCTCCCTCCATTTTGTACTGTCTCTCTTCCTCTGTGTCTTACTGTCTCTCCCCCCATGTTGTATTGTCTCTCTCCCACCATATTTTACTGTCTCTATCCATCCTTGTCTTAATGTCTCTCCCCCACCATGTTGTACTGTCTCTCTCCCACCATGTTGTATTGTCTCTCTCCCATCATGTTGTATTGTCTCTCTCCCACCATAATTTACTGTCTCTTCATCCTTGTTTTAATGTCTCTCTCCCTCCATGTCTTACTGCCTCTCCCTCCATGTCTTACTGTCTCTCCCTCCATGTCTTTCTGTCTCGCGCCCTCCATGTCTTACTGTCTCTCTCCCTCCATGTCTTACTGTCTCTCTCCCTCCATGTCTTACTGTCTCTCTCCTTGTCTTATTGTCTCTCTCCCTCTGGTATGTTGTACCATCTTCCTCCCTCCATGTCTTACTGTCTCCCCCATGTCTTACTGTCTCTCCCTCCATGTCTTACTGCCTCTCCCTCCATGTCTTACTGTCTCTCCCTCCATGTCTTACTGTCTCTCCCTCCATATCTTACTCTCTCTCCCCCTCCATATCTTACTGTCTCTCTCCCTCCATGTCTTACTGTCTCCCTCCATGTCTTACTGTCTCTCTCCCTCCATGTCTTACTGTCTCCTTCCATGTTGTACTGTGTATACCTCTCCTACATGGAATATTTTATGTCCATAACCTGCATTTTGGGGGCTGGTTTTTGTTTTGGAGCCGATTTCAGCCAACGTTGCATGTACATATATATACACACTGTAGTCCTTTTACAGACATTATTCAATATCTGCTCTGAATAAGTATAATGGGTTTGTTGTATTGCCAGTGTCTCTCTTGAATAGGTTGAGTGACATCCCACAGTGTTATCTTTGTGAAATTGGCTTCCACATGATTGCCAAATTGATTTTTGTGCTGATATTGAATTTCATTTTCTTTGAAGTTGGTGATGGGAATATTGTAAGGCCGTTCTCACACGTCTGTTGATATTAATAAGATTACTGAGCCCCGAGTCTTGTATGTAACAACAGTGCTCCAGCTGGGAGCAGCCAATTTAGGGTACTTCTAAGAGTGTTACGTGCCAAAATATTGTATGAAAATTGTGCAGCACAATATTATGTAAACAGAATGGGGACTTTAAATACCTCATTGTGCAGCACACTATTATGTAAACACAATGGGACTTTAAATACCTTGTTGTGCAGCACAATATTATGTAAACACAATGGGACTTTAAATACCTCATTGTGTAGCACAATATTATGTAAACACCATGGGACTTTAAATACCTTGTTGTGCAGCACACTATTATGTAAACCCATGGGACTTTAAATACCTCATTGTGCAGCACAATATTATGTAAACACAATGGGACTTTAAATACCTCATTGTGTAGCACAATATTATGTAAACACTTGGGACTTTAAATACCTTGTTGTGCAGCACAATATTATGTAAACACACAGGGACTTTAAATACCTTGTTGTGCAGTACACTATTATGTAAACACACAGGGACTTTAAATACCTTATTGTGCAGCACAATATTATGTAAACACACTGGGACTTTAAATACCTTGTTGTGCAGCACACTATTATGTAAACACAGTGGGACTTTAAATACCTTGTTGTGCAGCACACTATTATGTAAACACACTGGGACTTTAAATACCTTGTTGTGCAGCACACTATTATGTAAACACACTGGGACTTTAAATACCTTGTTGTGCAGCACAATATTATGTAAACACACTGGGACTTTAAATACCTTGTTGTGCAGCACGATATTATGTAAACACAGTGGGACTTTAAATACCTTATTGTGCTGCACAATATTATGTAAACACGCTGGGACTTTAAATACCTTATTGTGCAGCACAATATTATGTAAACACATGGGACTTTAAATACCTTGTTGTGCAGCACAATATTATGTAAACATTCTGGGACTTTAAATACCTCATTGTGTAGCACACTATTATGTAAACACCACGGGACTTTAAATACCTTGTTGTGCAGCACACTATTATGTAAATACAATGGGACTTTAAATACCTTGTTGTGCAGCACACTATTATGTAAACAGGCTGGGACTTTAAATACCTTATTGTGCAGCACACTATTATGTAAACACATTGGGATTTTAAATACCTTGTGCAGCACACTATTATGTAAACACGCCGGGACTTTAAATACCGTATTGTGCTGCACAATATTATGTAAACACGCCGGGACTTTAAATACCTTGTTGTGCAGCACAATATTATGTAAACACAATGGGACTTTAAATACCTCATTGTGTAGCACACTATTATGTAAACACAGTGGGACTTTAAATACCTTATTGTGCAAACTGTACAATCATAATACCGTTGTTTAAAAACATATTGGGCTTTAAATACCTGTTGTGCAGCACACTGTGTATAAAGTAAACACATTATACATGTTACGATGTATGACTTATGCTGGTAGGCAGACCAGCTATTTATACACCTAGCGTAACTGAAGAACAAAGAGAGAGGTGGGTTAACATCATCTTTAACCCATTTCATTCTGGATACATTTAAAGGCTTTTGCAAACAACATAGATCCAGATCAGCCGCAGCGTGATGCTGCATGCTGATCAGGATCTATGTTGTTTGCTACATAGCCAAGTGTCTTAGCAAGATCATCTGAATAGCAAACAGCATAGAGCCTGATCAGACGGAACGTTCCATGGCAGTTGATCTGGCTCTATGTTCTTTGCAAATACTGTTTGAACGATATCCAGGTTGCCCATATGAACGACGCCTCCTGAAGAGATTAGTCATTTTTGGAGGATAGTGCAATGATACAAACAAAATCCCATTCCAGAGTCTCCTCTGGTTCTTTTACGTGCATAGTGTAAAGCACCGACACGAGACCTCGGTTTAACGTCCCATCTGAAAGATTTATTTTTATTAGGGTCAGACGGGGGTCTAATCTGCGATCCCTGGATTACCAGTCCAGCGTGTTACCACTGGACTACAGATCCGTTTGTTTATTAAGCATAAAACATTTTACAATATTTATAGCCTAATACTAAATAGTATTTTATGCACGAACACTCAAAGTCCAACTCCGTGGTTGAGTTCTGACTTGTCTACCACTGTAACCTATCATCACTGATGGTCATGGGTTCGAGCCCCACTCAGGGCATGTCCCATTTATATGAAAACGTTTACAGTTTCTTACGGAGGTTGGTGCACTAAGTACTGGTTAACCGCTGTACATGTATTTAGTTGATTATATACATGTATATGGAAATATATCGCCTTTAATAACTTGCAGTGGAATAGTAATACACACATGATTGAACTTGACCATTTTACACAAGTTCACTTGCCTGTTGAAAATTTTTATAGAACAGTAACCGTTTCATATCAAATTTTATTGCATGCTTTGACGCCAACTAATTTTATTTATCAATACTATTGAGCGCTCATGCCCTGCTGATCTAGTTACTGCAAAATGAATAAGTTATAACAACGCTAAGCCTTATAGCTGATATTCAATATAATACATGCGTATCTATACTATATCTGAATAGGTTCCAAAAAAATAGAATATATTTCAACACTTATTGAATTTAAATATATATGCTATTTATCAGTTGTTGAATTTTGAGTGTCATTTGCAAATAACTGATTTTTATCTGTAAAGGAATTGATTTATATCGTTATTGAATGCGGTGACAAGTGTAAATAGTTTTCTCTGGCGAAAAGTCAGGTTAACAAACGCTAGTCAAGACTTTTTAAACACCTAGCTAATATAAAGCTACTTAATGGCATTTCCATATTTGCATTAGGATAGAGGATAGGGAATGGTAGCAGTGCCATATCACATTTTATGCTTCGGGCCAAAAAAATAACATTCACATTTTGTTTTAGTCATTTGACATTGAGTTGTTGTAATCAACGTCTTTGGGATGGAATAATGTGCAGATTTTATTTGTGATTAATGGAATATACGATGTAAAAATTGTGATTTGTGAATCGATATTAACCATTATTGCGCTTGAAAAGATAATCGTTTTTTTTTACAAACAGCATAGAGCCAGATCAGACGGAACAGCCAGATTAGACGGCACAGAACGTGCCATCTGATCAGGCTCTATGCTATTTGCTATTCGGTTAGTGGAGCTAACTCAGCTAATACACTTGGGTGAATAGCAAACAACATAGATCCTGATCGGATTTGGCGTAATGATCTGGATCTACATTGTTTGCACATTCCTTCCAATGTATTCAGCATTTTAAGTGTTAACCCATTTCATTCTGGATACCGTTCAAACGGTATTTGCAAAGACCATTGAGCCAGATCAACCACCACGGAATGTTCCGTCTGATCAGGCTCTATGCTGTTTGCTATTCAGATGATCTTGCTAAGACACTTGGCTATGCAGCAAACAACATAGATCCTGATCAGCACGCTGCGGCTGATCTGGATCTATGTTGTTTGCAAAAGCCTTTAAAGATATCCAGAATGAAATGGGTTAATAACTACAGCATAACAGGAAACATGCATCAAAATTAATATTTCCAGAATCGATTTATAGATTATTTGGAATTTTATCAGTACTGTTTACCTGTAAGAAGGAATCGATGGTTTTGATTAAATTTGAAGTTGGCTTTACCAGTGTATAAAGTTATCGACTTGTTTCATCCGTGCGTGTTTCAAAGGAATGGAGATGGTATGGTTTGTATTTTAGTAGAGTGAGTGTTTTCTCATGTTCAGGGATTAGTTTAGATTCTTTAATATTAATAAAAAAGTTTTAAACTTTATTTAAGTCGAGTGGTTTAGGTCGCTGACTTGTATACCACTGTAACCTATCCTCACTGATGGTCACAGGTTTGAGCCCGCTCAGACCGTGTCTCATTTATATGAAAAAGTTGGCAGTTTCTTATGGAGGTTGGTGCACCCAAGTACTGGTTAACCGCTGGAGCCTGCCCAGGAAAGGTGTTGTTAGGTAAACTGCCCGCCGGCGATATAGCTCAAAATGGTGCTGATGCAGGCGTAAAACCCGAAATATAACATATAATATAACTTAAACTTTATTTATGTTACAACAATTACGAAGCAAGTTCTAACAATTTATATTAATCACTCTCGTTGGCGCGGATGAAAGCGTAAATGTGGTCATTCATGTGGGAGGAAACCGGAGTACCCAGAGAAAACCCACCTGTCCGATCTGGTGATCACCGTACCATCTCACATACTTCCTTATTCCATACTGCTTTAATAATAGAGTGGTGGAACCTATGCTCGGCGTAAATCCCACATATAAAGGCCAGTATAAAATGTTACTTGCACTTGCCGTATATTCTTAAGTCGTGAAAACAAATTTCAAAAACTCTTATTGACAGTTTTAGCTTCATCACGTGACCTTGCTGCTCAATTCAGCTATCGCAACGGCACCCGTTTGTTTATATGATGAACTCAAGACTTCAGGCCACCTATGCACGGCATACTTGTTATTTTTTATTTATCCACCATAACTTGTTGAATATCTTATTTTGATATAGTACATCATTGAATAAAACACTTATTGGTCTCAGTTTCGGTGGAAATATTCTCCCAATGATTTGTTTGTTTATATTCGTCTGCTGGACCAGTGACGTGACAGTTGCATCAGGCTACCGATACATGCAACGGAATGCCATTGAACCATGCTTCAGCTCTGTCAGCGATATTAGCCTAGAACTATATAAATATTTTAAATACGGATGTAAATGGAAAAATATGCTGAGCATAGGAATACACCGAGCATCAAATATGCCGAGCATAGGAATACACCGAGCATACATGTAGTAATACGCCGAGCATAGGAATACACCGAGCATAGAATACGCCGAGCATAGGAGTACGCCGAGCATAGGAGTATGCCGAGCATAGGAGTACGCCGAGCATAGGAATACACAGAGCATAGAATACGCCGAGCATAGGACTACACCGAGCATAGGAATACACCGAGCATAGAATATGCTGAGCATAGGACTACGCCGAGCATAGAATATGCCGAGCATACATGTAGGAATACACCAAGCATAGAATACGCCGAGCATAGGAATACGCCGAGCATAGGACTACGCCGAGCATAGGAATACGCCGAGCATAGGAATACGCTGAGCATAGGACTACGCCGAGCATAGGAATACACCGAGCATAGGACTACGCCGAGCATAGGAATACACCGAGCATAGGAATATGCCGAGCATAGGACTACGCCGAGCATAGGAATATGCCGAGCATAGGAATACACCGAGCATAGGAATACGCCGAGCATAGGAATACGCCGAGCATAGGAATACGTCGAGCATACATAGGTTCCACCACTCTATGTAGTTCATGGGGCTCATGTAACAAATTTAGCAAAGTATTAATAAAAATCCTTTCCATTTTCATGTTAACCGGAAAAATATTTGAAATATTATAACATAAATCAACATTTAATTTTCAGAATATTTAACAAGAATTCAATGATGACTGATAGTTGACACCTGTGGGAGGTTAGTCCCTCCTCCTTTTCCATATAGTCCCCGCCCCCGTTGTACAGGCGATAATGGGAGATGACAGCATGGGCAAGTTGACGGCCAGTCTGGAAGACTTGTCTCTTAAGAAACAGCTTCCATTACGCCAACAGGTAATTATTTTGTTTAGAATAATAATAATGGTCATATTTAGGCAGGGTGACAATCACATGCTTCGTAACTGTCAATGATTGCCCAAATTTGTTCTCATTGGTTGATCATTACTGGGTTATGCCCCTCCCCCTATCATTATTAAATATATCAGTACATCAGTGACTGTTTCCACCTTGTTCTTGTTGAGTGGTTATGGTCGTTGGCAGTTACATTTCTGTTCTCTAATCCCAGCAGTTATATGTTTGTCCTCTAATCCAACAGTTACATGTCTGTCCTCTAATCCAACAGTTACATGTCTGTCCTCTAATCCAACAGTTACATGTCTGTCCTCTAATCCAACAGTTACATGTCTGTCCTCTAATCCAGCAGTTACATGTCTGTCCTCTAATCCAACAGTTATATGCTTGTCCTCTAATCCAACAGTTACATGTCTGTCCTCTAATCCAGCAGTTACATGTCTGTCCTCTAATCCAGCAGTTACATGTATGTCCTCTAATCCAGCAGTTACATGTCTGTCCTCTAATCCAACAGTTACATGCTTGTCCTCTAATCCAACAGTTACATGTATGTCCTTTAATCCAGCAGTTACATGTCTGTCTTCTAATCCAGCAGTTACATGCTTGTCCTCTAATCCAGCAGTTACATGTCTGTCCTCTAATCCAACAGTTACATACATACATGTCTGTCTTCTAATCCAGCAGTTACATGTATGTCCTCTAATCCAGCAGTTATATGTCTATCCTCTAATCCAACAGTTACATGTCTGTCCTCTAATCCAACAGTTACATGTCTGTCCTCTAATCCAGCAGTTACATGTCTGTCTTCTAATCCAGCAGTTATATGTATGTCCTCTAATCCAACAGTTACATGTCTGTCCTCTAATCCAGCAGTTACATGTCTGTCCTCTAATCCAGCAGTTACATGTCTGTCCTCTAATCCAACAGTTACATGTCTGCCCTCTAATCCAGCAGTTACATGTCTGTCCTCTAATCCAGCAGTTACATGTCTGTCCTCTAATCCAACAGTTACATGTCTGTCCCAGTCTTCACGAAAAACTTTTTGAGATACTTGCCCTTCGGGCAAGTGGCTTGAAAAGTTTACTTGCCCGAATGAACTTCTAGGTGCCCATATATTTGCAGAATTTTACCCGCTTATTGGCGGTTAAATGTATAGTAGTATATGTAACATAATGTGGCATATCATGCATTTATTAGTAATACTTATAATATGGCCATATGAGTAAACAATGTATAAAAGCAAACTAATGTTTTATTATTATTAATATGTTACAATTGTTCAACCATTGCGACTGGAAGCTACGTTTTGTTTTTGCTTCATACTCTGAGTACGCTTAGGTACGCCTGTTGTTCAGATGGCCGTGTCTTCCCCGGCTTTGCGCCCTCGGCATATCGCAAGAAACTCGACATGTTTCCATACAGTTGTTTTCATTTGTTAACAGGAAATGACCTAAGCGGTATCGGATCGTTTTGCCCTAATTCCCGTTCGCACCGGGTTGTTTCGCCATAAACATAGATATCAGGTAGAATGTGTGAAAATAGTCTGGAGGTGGGTCGTTTCAACCCAGAATTATAGATTTCGTACTGAGCGACACGATACGTGATTTTTTTTTACCAAATTTGATGATATAATGCATCAATCGGCCGATTCGTCATAGGGCCGAGATGTCAGTAAGCGAAAACGCGAATTTACACCTGTCCGCTTCTAGACGACTTTCAATTCCGGTGTAAACAATTTGTAATTGTAAAAAATTTAGAAAAACATTTCTACTGTCCAGTTTATTACAGGGGCCTCCGTGGTCTAAAGCGCTGGCTGTGAGATCACTAACCTCTCACCGCGGTGGTTCGAGTCCCGGGTAAAACCCCAATTAATAAAAAAAAAAATTGAAAAAAAAAAAAAAAAAAAAACAGGTGCCCGTCGGGCATGTGAGATTGCAAAATATACACGTCCGTCCCGATTTCTACACGTCTCGGGCATCGGGCACCCGGCTAATTTCGCAGACTGCTGTCCTCTAATCCAACAGTTACATGTCTGTCCTCTAATCCAGCAGTTACATGCTTGTCTTCTAATGAAGGAGTCCTGAGTTTGATTATACGTGGATTTTACTCCCCTAGGCTTGTGTTTTCTCCCTTAAACACTTGTGAGTTTGACCCCCTTCCATTTAAAGAGGTACATTGTATATTTGAGTTTGACCTCCTTCCTTTTAAAGAGGTACATTGTATATTCAAGTTTGACCTCCTTCCATTTAAAGAGGTACATTGTATATTCAAGTTTGACCTCCTTCCATTTAAAGAGGTACATTGTATATTCAAGTTTGACCTCCTTCCATTTAAAGAGGTATATTGTATATTCAAGTTTGACCTCCTTCCATTTAAAGAGGTATATTGTATATACGAGTTTGACCCCCTTCCATTTAAAGAGGTACATTGTATATTCGAGTTTGACCCCCTTCCATTTAAAGAGGTACATTGTATATTCAAGTTTGACCTCCTTCCATTTAAAGAGGTACATTGTATATTCAAGTTTGACCTCCTTCCATTTAAAGAGGTATATTGTATATTCAAGTTTGACCTCCTTCCATTTAAAGAGGTATATTGTATATTCGAGTTTGACCCCCTTCCATTTAAAGAGGTACATTGTATATTCGAGTTTGACCCCCTTCCATTTAAAGAGGTACATTGTATATTCAAGTTTGACCTCCTTCCATTTAAAGAGGTACATTGTATATTCGAGTTTGACCCCCTTCCATTTAAAGAGGTACATTGTACATTCGCCTTTCAGTAATTTTAATCACTAATCTTAGTTTAAACAATATTCTATTCAAGAATGGTACAGAACATAGGAATAGTTGCAACAGCATAGTTAGGATTAAAGTTTAAACTTTATTTATTTTACAACGATTGCGAAGCAAGTTCTAACAACTTATATTAATCGCTCTCTTTGGCGCGGATGTGTAGCCATTCGTATAGGAGGAAACCGGAGTACCCGGAGAAAACCCACTTGTCCGATCTGGTGACCACCATACCATCTCACATACTTCCCAGTCCGAGGATCGAACCCGGGTTGCATTGGTGAGTTAGGATTAGGAAAACAGTTGCATAGTAACTTATACAAATCCCTTTCTTTACTAAGAGTTTGATCCCCTTCCATTTAAAGAGGTTGTGTACATTATATATTAACAGGGATCATTCTAGAGGGCGATGTGGGCGAAATTGTCGCCTAGGGACCCCGAATTTGCCCTCTGGGGGCCCCACTTCTCCCTAAAAAACCCACAAAAAAACAATTTTTTTTTTGGTTTTTACGATTTTCAAGCAAAATTGTGTCTAGTAAGATACACTGGCCCATTATAAAGCACTCCTTCTATTCAAATGTTGTATTTAATGGTTGTACTGTGCATTTTAACCCTATTTTGCAGAAGTATATTAAAGAACACCATTTAAGGAAGCGATCAAGCGCTTTCTCACTTCTCCCAAAAATTCTGACCTAGCATGAACCCTGTATATAGTCGCCTTTCAGTAATGTTTAATGTAGTGTAAAATGATTGATTGTTGACAGGCCCAGAAACCGATGCTGAAGTACAGTAACAATGCCATCAAACCGGTTCAGCTGTTCAACCACGCCGATCTCATGTCTATACGCAGTAATGCTGAGGCAGCCCGCAATGCCTACAGCAATCTCAGTCAGACAGCCACCTCTAGTGCCATGTCAACTCCATATAGATCCAGTTTTAAACCACCGCCAAGTCCGCAGACATTGCTGCAACAAGCACCAGGTACACATTCCGAAATGTTTCCATTCTTATGCACTCCAACAATGCAGTACTTGTATATATAGATATAGATACCGTATGTATGAAAAACTATCCATCAGTCCGAATTTTTAATATGTTGTTTTTATGACTGCTCCTTGCAACTTCTTAAAAATTGATTGATTTTGGCTGCGTTTGTGTGTGTCTGTCTGTGGACCGGATAGCTCTAATAGGTGTTGATTGATGTTTATGAAACTGCCTTGGCCACAGGCCTTGACTGATTTCTTCCAACACCGAATCATCCAGACAAATTCTCTCTCTATATATATCGACAAAGTTTCATCAAAATCCATCACGTTAAACCGAGGTCTCGTGTCGGTGCTTTACACTGTGCACGTAAAAGAACCAGAGGAGACTCTGGAATGGGTCTCTGTCTGTATCATGCACTATCCTCCAAAAATCTAAAATGACTAACCTCTTCAGGAGGCGTCGCTCATATGGGCAACCGGTAGCGACGATAAATAAACGTAAAACACACACAAAATCCATCAACAACATTTTGAGTTATCCTGTTCACAGTGGTGTCAATTACGGCATTACCTAGTTTATACAAATTGATATTAGCTCGATTGCGAAACAAGTTCTTTCAACTTCTATTAATTACTCTCGAGGCCTCATTCCTGATGGAATCCATCGCCACGAGGGAGAGAGAAAATACCATCAGATTACGCACTTATTCATTTCTAGCTTAAGCCCGGATGCCCGGTGTGTAGCACTTGATACATGATTGTGAAACTCATTATTATTAGTCAGATGGGGGGATCGAACCTACGATCCCATGATTTGCAGAATGTGCGGTCCTGGATCTGCAGTCCAATGTGTTACCACTGTGCCGCTGACTCAATTACTTTATTCCGTAGTAGTTTTGTTTTGCACTCTAAATATTAGGCTTTGGACAAATCATGTGTTACTAAATAGTGTCGGAACTACCAACACATTGACTACTTTGTCCTAATAATAATAAAATATTGTGTTTTAAGTTTTAACAGACAAGTCATGAAGCTAAAAATGTTTAAATTAAACATGTGTGTATCACAGGTACAGACAGTCAATTGGCGAGTCCCCAATCTGCTGGATCAGCAAAGGTCTCCTCATCCAAGGGTCATTCCAACCCGTATGCACGACCTCTTAGTGCAAAGGACATTGTCAGTGACCTTCAGAATCAACAGAAGATCAAGAAGACCCCAAGTTCCACCCAGGTTCAACCGGGACCCAGCACCATGTTTAGCGGAGGTGGCTCTGGTACCCCTCTGTTTGGATTTCCGATGAATGCATTTATGAGACCACAGAGTGCGTTAAGAAAGGAAAATTCTGCTCAAAACACTAAATCTACATCTGAAAACAAAGCCAGTATTGTTAATTCACAACAGTCTAACGCAAAGCCTGGTACCAGTGAAGGTAGTTCTCATAAGGCTGCTTCCAAAATTACTCCAAGGAAGGCCATTGCACCCACAAAGTTAGAACGGGAAACAGACTTAAGTCAGACTGGTTTACCGCATTCTAGTGCAGGGAACCAAACTGCAAAGAACCAGTTTGGGCCAGCTAAGCCTGTTCCTAGTGCGATCCTAGAGAAAACAAAACAAAGCACTGCTAGTGCGGCTAATTATTCTAGTCCTTCTAAAGTGACTGCCTCCTCACAGACACCAAACAGTGCTACAGCCGGAATGATCGACCCTTCAAACACTGACAACATGAAAATCATTACATATTCTGAAGCTGGTAACAATACCAAAGCTAAGCCTGTAGTGTATGCCAGACCCGTATCCTCACTATCCAGGCCCAACTCAGCAGCATCGTCGTCTACGTCAAACACCCCAGACTCGCAAACAAAAGTTCGAAACCCCAGCTACACACCAACGAAACCGTACCATGAGGTCAACAATTCATTGAATACAACCTCAAAACCGCCAATCTCTGTGGTGACAAAAATACAGCAAACTACGGAAACTGTAATAACGGTGAAAGCTGACCCACCAAAAGGAACAAATTATATGGCTCCTTCAAATATCAATAAAATAAATGAAGCGAGGCACTCGAGTTCTAGTAGTGGTAGTTCTAAGGAATCGAATGTGAGCTCGGGCACGATGTATTACAGGAAGCAATCAAAGGCTGACATTAAGCTACATGAACAGCGACCCGCGGCAGTAGGGGCTCCGTCCAAACCCCCAAGGGGAGCAGAGAAGGGATCACGAACAAATCGAACATCGGGGTCGGAGTTTGATGAAGCTGCCGATGACGAGTCTGAAATCCCGTCGGGGTAGGTAGCTTTTCTGTCCTACGTTGCTCTCAGGGTTGGTAACTCTTTTTATTATACAGCAATGAGACGGTAGAACGTGACATGTTGCAAAGAACTATGTGCAACTAGGGCCAATTTCGGCCCCCAGATTTAATGAAAAATTGAAAGTGGATGATACTACTAGAATGTAGAAAAATTAATTTAATCCTTAAATCTCTTTGAAAAGCTAAACAACCGTCCCCTAAACTGCACGTTATCACCATAGATACCAGTCGTGAAGAACCCCATGTAGGCAATTACAAGCAAATATCGTTACGCAATGAATCTCAGGTTAATAGTTTCCATCGGGGTATGAACTATATCGGGCGTGGTTAAAGTGTGTGGAGACCGAAGTGCTATAGATTCAATTTTTAAAATTAATAAATATTTGTGTCCATTTTATACGATTGAACATATATATATATATATCCTATCAGACAAGCATCCTGGAATTTTAACTCACACATGAGCTGTTTTGTGTGCTTTTGTTTGCTGACTTGATTGATGCCTGTGTCAATTTAATAATTTTGTTTGCAGCGAACGCATTCCAGGTGATGGTGAAGCTAGTGTTCTGGGTGATGATGATGATGATGATGGTGAATATGATGATTATGATGATGAAGATATGGTTGATGATTTAGATGATGATTGTGTCGGAGGATCGGATGGTAAGTAAATAATGATGAATTCAATGATGGCAGTATAACTACATGTTTCTAGATCAAGTTTCATAAACGTTTGAACATTCTGCACCAAAAATTTGAACAATGAACAAAGATGTGAATTTTCGTTCAAATGTTTGAATATCCGAATACTATTACAGTAGTAGGTATTGAGTATGTCGTACAGTATGCCTATTGCTTATCAGCAGTATGGAGATACAATGAGTATGTCGTACAGTATGCCTATTGCTTATCAGCAGTATGGAGATACAATGAGTATGTCGTACAATATGCCTATTGCTTATCAGCAGTATGGAGATACAATGAGTTTGTGGTACAGTATGCCTATTGCTTATCAGCAGTATGGAGATACAATGAGTTTGTGGTACAGTATGCCTATTGCTTATCAGCAGTATGGAGATACAATGAGTTTGTGGTACAGTATGCCTATTGCTTATCAGCAGTATGGAGATACAATGAGTTTGTGGTACAGTATGCCTATTGCTTATCAGCAGTATGGAGATACAATGAGTTTGTGGTACAGTATGCCTATTGCTTATCAGCAGTATGGAGATACAATGAGTTTGTGGTACAGTATGCCTATTGCTTATCAGCAGTATGGAGATACAATGAGTTTGTGGTACAGTATGCCTATTGCTTATCAGCAGTATGGAGATACAATGAGTTTGTGGTACAGTATGCCTATTGCTTATCAGCAGTATGGAGATACAATGAGTTTGTGGTACAGTATGCCTATTGCTTATCAGCAGTATGGAGATACAATGAGTTTGTGGTACAGTATGCCTATTGCTTATCAGCAGTATGGAGATACAATGAGTATGTAGTACAGTGTGCCTATTGCTTATCAGCAGTATGGAGATACAATGAGTTTGTGGTACAGTATGCCTATTGCTTATCAGCAGTATGGAGATACAATGAGTATGTCGTACAGTATGCCTATTGCTTATCAGCAGTATGGAGATACAATGAGTATGTCGTACAGTATGCCTATTGCTTATCAGCAGTATGGAGATACAATGAGTTTGTGGTACAGTATGCCTATTGCTTATCAGCAGTATGGAGATACAATGAGTTTGTGGTACAGTATGCCTATTGCTTATCAGCAGTATGGAGATACAATGAGTATGTAGTACAGTGTGCCTATTGCTTATCAGCAGTATGGAGATACAATGAGTTTGTGGTACAGTATGCCTATTGCTTATCAGCAGTATGGAGATACAATGAGTTTGTGGTACAGTATGCCTATTGCTTATCAGCAGTATGGAGATACAATGAGTATGTCGTACAGTATGCCTATTGCTTATCAGCAGTATGGAGATACAATGAGTATGTCGTACAATATGCCTATTGCTTATCAGCAGTATGGAGATACAATGAGTTTGTGGTACAGTATGCCTATTGCTTATCAGCAGTATGGAGATACAATGAGTTTGTGGTACAGTATGCCTATTGCTTATCAGCAGTATGGAGATACAATGAGTATGTAGTACAGTGTGCCTATTGCTTATCAGCAGTATGGAGATACAATGAGTTTGTGGTACAGTGTGCCTATTGCTTATCAGCAGTATGGAGATACAATGAGTTTGTGGTACAGTATGCCTATTGCTTATCAGCAGTATGGAGATACAATGAGTTTGTGGTACAGTGTGCCTATTGCTTATCAGCAGTATGGAGATACAATGAGTTTGTGGTACAGTATGCCTATTGCTTATCAGCAGTATGGAGATACAATGAGTATGTAGTACAGTGTGCCTATTGCTTATCAGCAGTATGGAGATACAATGAGTATGTAGTACAGTGTGCCTATTGCTTATCAGCAGTATGGAGATACAATGAGTTTGTGGTACAGTGTGCCTATTGCTTATCAGCAGTATGGAGATACAATGAGTTTGTGGTACAGTATGCCTATTGCTTATCAGCAGTATGGAGATACAATGAGTAATTGGCCTCCTCTGTATGTACTTTTGTGGAGAAAAAGGTTATGACAATCTTCTTTGCAAGTTATTAATATACTTTAGACGCCGTTTTCTCTACTGATTGCAAACATATACAGTTATTAATATACTTTAGAAGCCGTTTTCTCTACTGTTTACAAACAGATACGGTTATTAATATACTTTAGAAGCCGTTTTCTCTACTGATTACAAACAGATACGACTAAGAACTAAGGTTCTTGATAAACTGTAGGTGAAACTTGTGCTACTATTAGTTTATGCAAATATATTTTAACTCGATTGCAAAACAAGTTCTTACAACTTATATTACTCACTCTCGTGACCTCATTCCTGATGGAATCCATCGCCATGAGGGATAGAGAAGAGGCAATGTGGAATTTGAATACTTTGCCTAAGAGCACAATCTCCAGGCCTTTCGTACCTGAAGCGAGCGTACTACCACTCCGCTACCACCGCGCTACCACCGCGCTACCACCGCGCTATCACTGCGCTACCAACGTGCTATCGTGGTGCTATCATGACTTCCAATGTTACTCTTGTAGGTGAATCGGATGGGTACTCGTTCACCAGCAGCAGTATGTCCCGACGATCGTCCTCTGCGCACAGGCTGAAGCAGCGAAAATTCAGTGCTGCCAGCAGCGACATTAGCTGTTACAGCAGACCGCAGACAGCGTCGCCGGACAGATCCGTAAAGCCAGGATTGATCAAGAGTCACTTTCAAAACATTCCACCTGTTGTCACTTTTGTGGCGGAAGGAGAAAAGGGTATGTTTGGTTAAAATTGGTTCTAAGATACATTTCCATTCACAATTAGATAAGTTTCCATTTACAATTAGATAAGTTTCCATTCACAATTAGATAAGTTTCCATTCACAATTAGATAAGTTTCCATTTACAATTAGATAAGTTTCCATTCACAATTAGATAAGTTTCCATTTACAATTAGATAAGTTTCCATTCACAATTAGATAAGTTTCCATTTACAATTAGATAAGTTTCCATTCACAATTAGATAAGTTTCCATTTACAATTCAATGATATTGGATACGTCGTGTAACTAATTAAAAAGATTATTTTGAGATATTAATTTTGGTGAAACTCTGACCTGGGAACCAAGTGTCTTATTTCAGCCAGAGCTCTTTACTTACGTAATGGAGAGAATTTATTGAAATTTCATATGAATGTTCAATACACGGAGGTGCCGAGTGGTTACGGGTCATTGACTTCAAATCACTTGCCACTCAACACTGTAGGTTCAAATCTCAATGGTCTTTCATGTGAGAAAGCTATCCAGCTTGCTTGCAAAAGGTAAGTGGTTCTACCCAGATGCCTGTCCTTGCCTGCAGCTCAGATGGAGCACCTGGGATTCGTTTCCACCAATACTAGCTGGAAAGTCGGCAGATGACCGAAGGTGTTTGTGCGACTTTAAACCCACACATACAAATCAATACACTAATGCAGTATGATGTGTGAACCAATCCAGTACGCAAGCTGCTTACATTTGTATCTGTTGTAGACTGACATATCACTATATATATAGTCTAAGCACGTTATACTGTACTAGCCTGGAAACAGGCGTCGATATATTTTGCCAGGTCAGTCAAATAAATACATTTTAACACCTAGACTATTAATTGGGCCGTATTGAGTTTCTGATCATATCAACGCTTTGGGAAGAAGTGGGGGATTGTCCGTGTAATTATTGACTCGCATTAATCCTATTAATAGACCTATTAACATGTGACTTAATTAATGACGTACTTGAATCGAAAGCGAGGCACTGCAATGTTGATAAAACTTTATAATTGGCCGCCATTGTTTACGGGTCAACGGAACGATAAATAGTATTAAAAAGTACAATGTGCATCTGATTTGACATATTTACTCAATATTTAAGTTGTTCTTAGTTCAATTACGCCGAATCGATCCATTACCATCTAAATGTAATATTTAAAATCCGCCATCTCGTCGATATAACACAGAAACGGGACATTATATGTTTGCAATGTAAATGAGTCTATGGGAGCATTCGTGTATATTCGGAAATGATCGTGTATAATCGTGCCTGTTTGGCGATTTCCGATAGAATTCCGTTTCTATATTTAGCGATATTATCTTGTCGAGAAGAGTTGTCGTTCTTCAAATCTACACCCTCATAAAAGTGGGTGTAAGTAGATGGCGCTACGATCAGAAATCCAGTTTCCCCAGGCTGTCATTTTGCCAGAAGTTAAAAAGTGAAAAATCGACAGACTGGAACCCAGGCTAATACTGTACATATAAAGAAAGCTAACAAGAACAACTATTACATATAAATATGATTGAAAACTCACTCTGCATAATACACACTCGGATAGTGTATTGAGTGAATTAATGTTAATATGTAATAGAAGGACGATTGAAAACTCACTCTGCATAATACACACTCGGATAGTGTATCGAGTGAACGTATAAATGATAAAGTGCATACTTTAGTAATTAAATTATATACCACATCCCTGCTGGAACATCCGCGAATCATATGGGGGAACCAATTATTGTTGCAGAATTTCAACTGCGTAAATAGATTGACCTGGCCATTTCTGGATTCCAGCTCAAGCCTGTATTTCTATGCTCACACCAGTGAAAGCTTGGAACTAGTTCCCTGAAAACAATTGGACAATTTTAATACCTATACTGCGAATACATAGCAGTAATTATCACATAATTTCCATTCGACCAGAAAAAAATAAAGTAAAGAAGAAAATATTGATTTTCTGATCTCTGTTACAGTTGAGCAGCTGCCATGGGATTTTAGGAAATATTTGAAATGGAGGTTGAGTCCAATCACGCCAAATGTTGTAAAACATTGTCTGGCTAGATCTGGATTTAGAATCACCAAGCGTGAGTATTTATTCCAGTGTTTCTTCGATCAGGTAGCTTATTTAACCCTTTCAACACCACAGCCCTCTAAATAGGCATGTAAATATTGTAGATCCAAATATTCAGGATCTGCACTTTTTGCCAGTAATATTACTATTTTTCGACAAAATTACCCATTTTGATAAATGAACTGGACCAAATGTAATTTTCTGATTGATTTATTGGTCTAAAAATATCATGCACCAGTCCATGTCAGTTATTTGGTGTTGAATGGGTTAAGTTGATGAACTTGGAGGAATAGATCCGCACTGACATCTCATAATTACACATACTAATGTCATGTGAAAAACCAAATTTGCTGCGAGGCAGAATGAAAAATTATTTACCGGTACAATTTTCTTAGTTCGCATAATTTTGGATTTCTGAATATTGTAGAAAGTTTGTATCAATTGCTTGCCAGTTTAAACAGTTCTGCTATTGAACGAATCTTATTTTGATAGGTAAGCATGACTCGGTTTAGACATGTGAAATCACCAAATATATATATATATACAGTCTACATCCGCTATGTCAAAGTTATGTCGAATTCTGTGGTTATCTCGAAGTCGGATCACAGTCCCGTTTCAGACATTATCATGTTACATATAACTGGATCTGTTTATATCAAATTTTGTTGTCAAACTTCGGTTATTTTTTGTATTTTGTTCGGTCCAACGGAATTCGACATAACGGATGTAGACTGTCATGTGTTAATCCTTTCCTACACAGGAGCGATGCTTGATGCTCTTGCCAATACCACATACATAGACAATGTAGTAACAAACCCAACATTTACAATAAATGGCAGAATCTCGTGTAGTCTCAGTAATATCTATGTATGTGGGTAGATATGCTGCCTGTTTGTTTATCCACTGATTGATTGCTAATTGGTTGTCAAGGAGATACAATGTATAGTAGCTAAATCTCTAAGTAGGACAGGGTTAAACTCTTGATTGTTTCTGTATTTATGCCTGCTGAGGCCAACCAAAAAAATACCTTTGTTTACTGTTTCATGTCCAAAAAAATAGGGTCGGTCGGTCCATAGGGAATTTTTTACCATACTTTTGGGCACATTTTTTCTTCAAAATTTCATAAAAAAATTCAGGGTCGGGGGGGTAAAAAAAAGAGTAGGTGTAAACACAGGTTGTTTTTTTTGGCCTAACCATAAACTGCAATCAATTTATGAAATCACCAAATTTCTATGTTAATTTCACGGCTGTGTGTGTGTTTGACAGGTAACCATGATTGGTTGGGTTGTTGGGGAAAACATATGAAGTCACCTGCTTTCAAAGCTCTCAGGGAATACCAAAAGGTTTGTAATGTGTGGTTTATGTTTATTTATCATCGCTACCGGTTGCCCATATGAGCAACACCTTCCTGAAGAGATAAGTCATTTAAGATTTTTGGAGGATAGTGCAATGATACAGACAGAGACCGTCCGCCTCCGTGGTCGGTGGTTAAGGTCGCTGACTTATATACCACTGTAACCTATCATCACTGATGGTCACGGGTTCGAGCCCCGCTCAGACCGTGTTTCATTTATATGAAAAATTTGGCAGTTTCTTACGGAGGTTGGTGCACCCAAGTACTGGTTAACCGCTGGAGCCTGCCCAGGAAAGGTGTTGTTAGGTAAACTGCCCGCTGATGGTGCTGATGCAGGCGTAAAACCCGAAATATAATATAACAGACAGAGACCCATTCCAGAGTCTCCTCTTGTTCTTTTACGTGCACAGTGTAAAGCACAGATACAAGACCTCGGTTTAAAAGTCCCATCTGAAAGACTGTTAATTTTATTAAGGTCAGACGGGGGATCGAACCTGCGATCCCTGGATTACCAGTCCAGCGTATTAACCACTTGACTACAGATCCGTCTGTAAGGTTGATCAGGGCAACACAAAGAGTTATATACCAATACTTGTATACCAACCACAATCATGATGAAAGTAGAAACAGTAGATTGGCCCTACACAATTAATGTTGTAGATTGGCCTTACCCAACTAATGTTGTAGATTGGCCCTACACAACTAATGTTGTAGATTGGCCTTACCCAACTAATGTTGTAGATTGGCCTTACCCAACTAATGTTGTAGATTGGCCTTACCCAACTAATGTTGTAGATTGGCCCTACACAACTAATGTTGTAGATTGGCCTTACCCAACTAATGTTGTAGATTGGCCCTACACAACTAATGTTGTAGATTGGCCTTACCCAACTAATGTTGTAGATTGGCCTTACCCAACTAATGTTGTAGATTGGCCTTACCCAACTAATGTTGTAGATTGGCCCTACACAACTAATGTTGTAGATTGGCCTTACCCAACTAATGTTGTAGATTGGCCCTACACAACTAATGTTGTAGATTGGCCTTACCCAACTAATGTTGTAGATTGGCCTTACCCAACTAATGTTGTAGATTGGCCTTACCCAACTAATGTTGTAGATTGGCCCTACCCAACTAATGTTGTAGATTGGTCCTACACAACTAATGTTGTAGATTGGCCTTACCCAACTAATGTTGTAGATTGGCCCTACACAACTAATGTTGTAGATTGGTCCTACCCAACTAATATTGTAGATTGGCCCTACACGACTAATGTTGTAGATTGGCCCTACACAACTAATGTTGTAGATTGGCCCTACACAACTAATGTAGATTGGCCCTACACAACTAATGTTGTAGATTGGCCCTACACAACTAATGTTGTAGATTGGCCCTACACAACTAATGTTGTAGATTGGCCCTACACAACTAATGTTGTAGATTGGCCCTACACAACTAATGTTGTGACCCAATCGATTTGCTTCAACACATATTGATCGTCTCAGTGGCTTAGTGGTTAAGGTGTCTGCCTATGGAGCTGTTCGAATCTCGTCGGGGGTTCGTTCTGATATGGCCGGTTGGTGAGCCGCCAGCTAGTTAAATAATGGTTACCGATTGCCTACCAGCCTGGCGCCTGGCATACAAGCATAGGATTCGGGAAGTACTGATGTTCATAAAAAGAGGTGTCTCATAAGTCAGAAATGGCTGGCCCTTTAAATAGAGGTGACACTAAAAGAAACAAACATTTTACTTTTATTGACAATTCTTGTGCAAACAATGCCATGAATCGTATATCATGCATAGTTATACAAGTTTGTTCATTTGTTTTGTATTGTACATTTGGATATTTAGAATGCAATAAAATATGTGATTAACTAAAGCAGTATTTCATTAATTTAGACTATTATTGTAAATTTAAAAATGAATGTATATTTGAAAAATATATTGATAAGATTGTTAATGATGATTTACAAAAATAGTTCACATGCTTAAGATTATGTTCACACAACCTAGAAATTGAATTTGGTAGATATAATGATATAGAAAAGTGTTTTTGTAAATTATGTAACCAGATGACGGTTGAATCAGAGTATCACTTTTTGCTATGTTGTATCAGATACACAAGTTTAAGAACTAAATACTGTAAATGCCATAGGCCTTTTGTACAGAAATTCAATACTATCATGTTATCTAAGAATAAAATGGAATTGTTAAAGATATGGAAATATATAAAGGAATCTATGTTGCTACACAAAAAAATACCCTGTATTTCTGTATGTCTTTTTGCCATAGTTTATGCATGTGTAAATGGCCAAAGGCAATATAATGCTGATAATGCCAATAAACTTCAAACTTGAATTAAAGCATCATCTGCTTCCCATTATGAATTCTAGCAGGGATCAGTTTAGAGGGTGATGTGGGCAAAATAGTCGCTCTAGGGACCCTCCCTTCGCCCTCACTTCTCCCTGAATTTTTTTTTTTTTTTTTTTACAATTTTCATACAAATTTTGGCCAGTAATACTGGCCCATTATAATCTCCACTCCTATTCAAATGTTGTATTTAATGGTCATACTGTGCATTTTAGAGGGCATACTGTGTATTTTATATATACTGTGCATTTTAGAGGGCATACTGTGCATTTTAACCCTATTTTGTTGAAATTGATTAAATAGCACCATTTAAGGATGCGATCGCGCTCTTTCTCTCACGTCTCCCAAAAATTCTGACCTAGAATGAACCCTGTTCTAGTATATATAACATTTTTATTTATAAGATTTGCTCTTATTACTTATATATAAGATATAATACCTGTCCATATTGCCACTGTAGAACCAGTAATTTATTCTTCACTCAATGTATCATCTTTTCCCATTTCTCTTTCCAGTTGAACCATTTTCCAGGATCATTCCAAATCGGACGAAAAGACCGATTGTGGAGGAATTTGTCCAAGATGCAGGTTCATTTTGGCAAAAAAGAGTTTGGATTTTTCCCTCAAACGTACTGTATTCCATGCGACTCAAAACTGCTGAAACGGGCATTTGAAGACGGGGGTACTAAACAGAAGTGGATCATTAAACCTGTAAGACTGTTGTTTAACTCCGTTACTCTTACTTTACATTTTGCAGGGTTCTCGCTGTCGGTTGCCAATGGCGACAAAATACAAATACGGGCGCTTAATTTTGTGAATTGGCAACTTTTTTTTTTTTGCACATGTGTCAAATACATGGCTTCAAATATTTATCTGTTATTATCTTGTTTCAGCCGGTGTTGACTCGGGGTATAGTATCTTTGTATTTTTTTTGTTATCTTGTTTCAGTCTGGTGTTAATTTTGTGTGAATGTTGGTATTATCTTGTTTCAGTCGGCGTCGGCTCGGAGTATAGTAATTTTGTGTGAATGTCGCCATTATCTTGTTTATGCTAGCGTTTTCTCGGAGTATAGTAATTTTGTGTGAATGTCGCCATTATCTTGTTTCAGCCGACGTCGGCTCGGAGTATAGCAATTTTGTGTGAATGTCGCTATTATCTTGTTTCAGCCGGCGTCGGCTCGGAGTATAGTAATGGCATCGGCTCGGAGTATAGTAATTTTGTGTGAATGTTGGTATTATCTTGTTTCAGCCGGCGTCGGCTCGGAGTATAGCAATTTTGTGTGAATGTCGCTATTATCTTGTTTCAGCCGGCGTCGGCTTGGAGTATAGTAATGGCATCGGCTCGGAGTATAGTAATTTTGTGTGAATGTTGGTATTATCTTGTTTCAGCCGGTGTCGGCTCGGAGTATAGTAATTTTGTGTGACTGTCACTATTATCTTGTTTCAGCCAGCGTCGGCTCGGAGTATAGTAATTTTGTGTGACTGTCACTATTATCTTGTTTCAGCCAGCGTCGGCTCGGAGTATAGTAATTTTGTGTGACTGTCACTATTATCTTGTTTCAGCCGGCGTCAGCTCGGAGTATAGCAATTTTGTGTGAATGTCGCCATTATCTTGTTTATGCTGGCGTCGGCTCGGAGTATAATAATTTTGTGTGAAAGTCGCTATTATCTTGTTTCAGCCGGCATCCGCTCGGGGTATCGGGATCAAGGTGATTAATAAGATTACTCAAGTACCAAAGAAGCGACCTGTGATAGTGCAAAGGTAAGTGACTAATTACAAACACACTATTACAGGAGATTGATATACAGTCAAACCCGTGTTAGTGGTCACCTCTATTATACAGTCAAACCTGTGTTAGTGGTCACCTCTATTAAGCAGCCAACCTGTATTAAGCAGCCAGTTTCCAGATTCCCAATATGTTGTTTTATTATACAGGAAAGTACCGAGTCGATATATCCGAGTATACAGGAATGTACCGAGCCGATATTTGAGAATCTTGTTGAGAATAGCCATTGTTTCCACAATTACTTCCTCATTTGTATTTTCATCCCCACGAGGGAGAGAGGAGGCAATGTGGAATTTAAATACCTTGCCTAACGGCTTCAGTGTGGCTCGAACTCCTGACCTTTCGCACCTAAAGCGAACACACTACCACAGCGCTACAGCGCTATCACGATTTCCACGTTAAGAATCAGTCCGCCTCCGTGGTCGAGTGGTTATGGTCGCTGACTTGTATACCACTGTAACCTATCATCACTGATGGTCACGGGTTCGAGCCCCGCTCAGGCCGTGTCTCATTTATATGAAAAAGTTGGCAGTTTCTTACGGAGGTTGGTGCACCCAAGTACTGGTTAACCGCTGGAGCCTGCCCAGGAAAGGTGTTGTTAGGTAAACCGCCCGCCGGCGATATAGCCCGAAATGGTGCTGATGCAGGCATATAACCCGAAATATAAAATATAACATAACGTTAAGAATCAGCTTCATCGATACCCGCTGAAAACATATAACTCTTTTTGCATTGACAAATATTTGTGCATTGTACAATTGGTGTGGCTTGTATGTCGTACGTATATATTTTCACGTGATTACGGATTTCGTTTATTTACAGGTATTTAGCTCGTCCATACCTGATAAACGACAGCAAATTTGACCTTCGTATATATGTATATGTGAGCTCGTTTGACCCACTTAGGCTATACATGTTCGAAGATGGTCTCGCCAGATTTGCTTCAATGAAGTGAGTGTTTTGTCTCATTGGTATAATTCTTACATTTATTTTTTTCAATCGTTTGTGAAACAAGTTCTAGCAACTTGTATGAATCACTGTCGTGACGCAGATAGAAGCGTATTGTCCTTGTGTGTTGGAGGAGGGTGGGGGGAAACCAGGGTATCCAGAGAAAACGCACATGTTCGCTCTGAACCAGTCGGCATGATTGTGAAAATACATGTACGATGAATTGATTGGAGAATAATTTTAGCTAACTGTTCCATTAAACATTTAAATATGTTTGCACTTTTCCAGATGTATTCGTACACTTCTTTCTATATTTGTGCATATCTAGGTATATTTGTACGTATCTAGGTATATTTATACGTATCTAGGTATATTTGTGCATATCTAGGTATATTTGTACGTATCTAGGTGTATTTGTACGTATCTAGGTATATTTGTACGTATCTAGGTATATTTGTACATATCTAGGTATATTTGTACATATCTAGGTATATTTGTGCATATCTAGGTATATTTGTATGTATCTCGGTATATTTGTACATTTCTAGGTATATTTGTGCATATCTAGGTATATTTGTGCATATCTAGGTATATTTGTACATATCTAGGTATATTTGTAGGTATATTTGTACGTATCTAGGTATATTTGTGCATATCTAGGTATATTTGTATGTATCTAGGTATATTTGTACATATCTAGGTATATTTGTGCATATCTAGGTATATTTGTAGGTATATTTGTACATATCTAGGTATATTTGTACGCATCTAGGTATATTTGTACATTTCTAGGTATATTTGTAGGTATATTTGTACATATCTAGGTATATTTGTGCATATCTAGGTATATTTGTACGTTTCTAGGTATATTTGTACATATCTAGGTATATTTGTACATATCTAGGTATATTTGTACGTATCTAGGTATATTTGTGCATATCTAGGTATATTTGTACATATCTAGGTATATTTGTGCGTATCTAGGTATATTTGTACGTATCTAGGTATATTTTTATGTATCTAGGTATATTTGTACATATCTAGGTATATTTGTACATATCTATGTATATTTGTACGTATCTAGGTATATTTGTACGTATCTAGGTATATTTGTACGTATCTAGGTATATTTGTGCATATCTAGGTATATTTGTACATATCTAGGTATATTTGTGCATATCTAGGTATATTTGTGCATATCTAGGTATATTTGTATGTATCTAGGTATATTTGTGCATATCTAGGTATATTTGTAGGTATCTAGGTATATTTGTACGTATCTATGTATATTTGTGCATATCTAGGTATATTTGTAGGTATCTAGGTATATTTGTACGTATCTAGGTATATTTGTACGTTTCTAGGTATATTTGTGCATATCTAGGTATATTTGTACATATCTAGGTATATTTGTGCATATCTAGGTATATTTGTACGTATCTAGGTATATTTATACGTATCTAGGTATATTTGTATGTTTCTAGGTATATTTGTACATATCTAGGTATATTTGTACATATCTATGTATATTTGTACATATCTAGGTATATTTGTGCATATCTAGGTATATTTGTAGGTATATTTGTATGTATCTATGTATATTTGTGCATATCTAGGTATATTTGTAGGTATCTAGGTATATTTGTACGTATCTAGGTATATTTGTACGTATCTAGGTATATTTGTACATTTCTAGGTATTCGAATTCCATGAAACATCTGGCCAATAAGTTCATGCACCTGACCAACTACAGCGTGAACAAGAAGAACGCCGACTACCAGGCCAACTCTGACGACACCGTGTGTCAGGGACATAAATGGTTCGTATTCTGCATTATGTTCATTGTGACATGTCTCTTGTCCCTTTGCCTGCTGAGTAAATAAAATCATATTTGCAAACAACATAGATCCAGATCAGCCGCGGTGTAGCGCCTCGTCTGATCAGGATCTGTGTTGTTTGCTATTCAGCCAAGTGTTTTTAGCTCCACTATTCAAATAGCAAACAGCATAGAGCCTGATCAGATGGCACGTTCTGTCTGATCTGGCTCTATGCTGAGAACGTGCCATCTGATAAGGCTCTTTGCTGTTTGCAATTTTGATTTTATCTGCCGCCAGCGTGCAATGGGTTAATGTAGAACCCAAGCAAGCTATTCTCTCGGTACTACATACATTGTAGAAGTTTTGTTCTTTTTTCTTCCTAATGAATAATGACTTCAAATCATTTTCCCTTCAAAGCTGTAGGTTCAAATCCCATTTGAGGGTGTCAAATTCTTTCAAGTTTTCCTTGGAAGCTATCCAGCTTGCTTGTGGAAAGCAGGGTTCCCGCTGTCGGTCGCATTTGTCGTCAAATGCGCATAAAAATTAAATCTGGCTCCAAAAATCTTCGGTTGGCGAAAATCCTTGGCGCATGCCATAAATATCAGCAAAATAATATTTTTCAAGAAACATAATCGGCCGAAAATCCATGAAAGTGAAGGTCGCGTGTGCTGTCACGCGTGCGATGATGACAAACATTTGTTTATTGGAAATCAGCTGTTTGGCACTTGATTGCATGGGGTGTTGAGAAGTTGGTGACATTTTAATTACGGATAATTGGATTAAATGGCGGTCTTTAATCCTACAACTGATTAGCACAGATATTTCTGTACATCAGAATTCGATAATGCAGTGTTTTCTCACTGTGCGTTTCTTGCGGTTTTGATGCAATGAAATGGCCAGAGACGCAATGAGAATCATTGAATGCGTTTTCTGTGACGCAACACTATTTTGATAGCAGATTATATGGACCTTTCTGCAGGGATAAAATGTACAAGATCGCCGAGTACTTGTTCATTGACAAGACGCTTTTACTTGTTACAATTATGTATAACGAAAAGGAGCCATTGGCGCAAACTTTTTCTGATTGGCGAATTTGCTGGTGCAAACTAAAATTGACCCAGAGGAAACCCTGGAAAGTCAGTGGTTCTACAGGGGTGCCCGTCCATGCCTGAAATATTGCTGCTCGAAGGGGGCATGTGGTGTGGGCTTCCTCCAGCAACAATAGATGGAAGGATATGACCTAAGCTGTTGGTGTGACTTTAATCCATTCAACACCAAGTAACTCACATGGACATATTCTTAGACCAATAAATTAATAAGAACATTACATTTGGACCAGTTCATTTATCAAAATGGGTAATTTTGTCTAAAAATAGCAATATTACTGGCACGAGCCGGCTCATCTGGATCTACACTTTTTGTAAGCCTATTTAGAGGTCTGTGGTGTTGAAAGGGTTAAACCCCACCCCAGAAACAAATTAATGATTATTATGCAGTGTGTTTGTTAACCCTCAACCCGCCAATCTCGTGGAAGTCGTGATAGCGCAGTGGATGCAGTCGCTTCAGGTGGGAAAGGTCCGGAGTTCGAGCTCCGCTTGAGCCGTTACGATTGTGCCCTTAGGCAAGGCATTTAAATTCCACATGCATCTTCTCTCTCCTTCATGACGATGGATTCCATCAGGAATGAGGTCTCGAGAGTGATTAATGTAAATTGAAAGAACTAAAATTTGTATAAACTAACCCGCCAATCATGAATAAAGTCGCTTTTGCAAACAGCATAGAGCGAGATCAGACGGCACAGAGCTGGAGAGTTCACAGTATGACCTAAACTATTAATGCGACATTAAGTCCCAAAAAAAACAAAAATAATTAAAGAATTTAACCCTTTCAACACCACAGACCTCTAAATAGGCGTACAAAAAGTGTAGATCCATATGAGCCGGCTCGTGACGAGCCGCCTCATCAGGATCTGCACTTTTTGCCAGTAATATTACTATTTTTAGAGAAAAATTACCCATTTTGATAAATGAACTGGTCCGAATGTAATTTTCTTATTCATTTATTGGTCTAAGAATATCATGGACCAGTCCATGTCAGTTACTTGGTGTTGAAAGAGTTAAGCAACTGTTTTTTATGATATCAGGAGTTTGAAGGCGCTGTGGAACTACATGAAGCGTCAGGGTGTGAACACGACGGCCGTGTGGGACGGCATCAAGGATCTCGTCATTAAAACCATTATCTGGTATGTATATGTTGCATGTTGATGTATACAGTAGATGTTATATCCGAACATATTGGTAAATGAAACGAAAAAAACTTTAATTCATGCTTGTGATGTTTGTATTTTATACTCTTATAGTAGGGTTTTTTCTAGAGTGGAATTGTAAGGTGTCCCGCCCTCTTAGTCCCCACCCTCTTAGTTCCCGCCCTCTTAGTCCCGTCCTTTAGCCCCGCCCTTTAGTCCCGTCCTTTAGCCCCACCCTCTTGGCCCCGTCCTTTAGCCCTGCCCACTTAGCCCCGTCCTTTAGCCCCACCCACTTAGCCCCGCCCTTTAGTCCCGTCCTTTAGCCCCGTCGTAGCCCCAGCCTCTTAGCCCCGCCCTTTAGTCCCATCCTTTAGCCCCACTCACTTAACCCCATCCTTTAGCCCCACCCACTTAGCCCCGCCCACTTAGCCCCGTCGTAGCCCCAGCCTCTTAGTCCCGTCCTTTAGCCCCATCCTTTAGCCCCGCCCACTTAGCCCCGCCCTCTTAGTCCCGCCCTTTTGCCTTTGTTGACTTGAACTCTTCCTCCCGTTCACCAATATGTACTGCCTTACTGCCTCTTTCATCAATCACCGTGTGTTAACAAGTGTTAACTCCCAAAATACCCCCTCACACATCTCATAGCGGCTCAAAATACCCCCTCACACATCTAATAATGGCTTAAAATACCCCTTCACACGTCTCATAGCGGCTCAAAATGCACCTGCCTGTTTTCTGACCCATCCTGCCCCATTTTCTGGCCCATCCTGCCCCATTTTCTGGCCCATCCTGACCTATTTTAGTGAATACTTGAATTTTGCTAGTCCACTCTATTCTCTACCTCTTTACAATAATTGAGTGTTCGTGGAATGTAAGAACTTCAATACCGTGGCTTGATTTCGTCTTGAATTCATCTCATAAGAAGATGAAATAGTTTCAAACACAAGTGTTTGTAGATCTTGCCATTATAGATCTTGTGTTTATATATCTCGTGTTTGTAGATCTTGCATATGTAGATCTTGTGTTTGTAGATCTTGTGTTTGTAGATCTTGTGTTTGTATATCTCGTGTTTGTATCATGTTTGTAGATCTTGTGTTTGTAGATCTCGTGTTTGTATATCTCGTGTTTGTATCATGTTTGTAGATTGTGTGTTTGATGATCTTGTGTTTGTAGATCTTGCCTTTGTAGATCTTGTGTTTGTAGATCTCGTGTTTGTAGATCTCGTGTTTATAGATTGTGTGTTTGTAGATCTTGTGTTTGTAGGTCTCATGTTTGTAGATCTTGTGTTTGTAGGTCTCATATTTGTAGATCTCGTGTTTGTAGATCTCGTGTTTGTAAATATAGTGTTTGTAGATATCGTGTTTATGGAGCGCGTGTTTGTAGATCTCGTGTTTGTAGATCGCGTGTTTGTAGATCTCGTGTTTGTAGATCGCGTGTTTGTAGATCGCGTGTTTGTAGATCTCGTGTTTGTAGATCTCGTGTTTGTAGATGTAGATCGCGTGTTTGTAGATCTCGTGTTTGTAGATCTCGTGTTTGTAGATCTTGTGTTTGTAGATCTCGTGTTTGTAGATCTTGTGTTTGTAGATCTCGTGTTTGTAGATCTCGTGTTTGTGGATCTCGTGTTTGTATAAAGCTCTCTATATATTGTGATATAGTACTGACATAGATTATCCTAGGAAGGCTGTATGTTTGTAGATCTTGTGTTTGTAGATCTTGTGTTTGTGAATCTTGTGTTTGTATAAAGCTCTCTATATATTGTGATATAGTACTGACATAGATTATCCTAGGAAGGCTGTTTGTTTGTAGATCTCGTGTTTGTAGATCTCGTGTTTGTATAAAGCTCTCTATATATTGTGATATAGTACTGACATAGATTATCCTAGGAAGGCTGTTTGTTTGTAGATCTCGTGTTTGTAGATCTCGTGTTTGTATAAAGCTCTCTATATATTGTGATATAGTACTGACATAGATTATCCTAGGAAGGCTGTTTGTTTGTAGATCTCGTGTTTGTAGATCTCGTGTTTGTATAAAGCTCTCTATATATTGTGATATAGTACTGACATAGATTATCCTAGGAAGGCTGTTTGTTTGTAGATCTCGTGTTTGTAGATCTCGTGTTTGTATAAAGCTCTCTATATATTGTGATATAGTACTGACATAGATTATCCTAGGAAGGCTGTTTGTTTGTAGATCTCGTGTTTGTAGATCTCGTGTTTGTATAAAGCTCTCTATATATTGTGATATAGTACTGACATAGATTATCCTAGGAAGGCTGTTTGTTTGTAGATCTCGTGTTTGTAGATCTCGTGTTTGTATAAAGCTCTCTATATATTGTGATATAGTACTGACATAGATTATCCTAGGAAGGCTGTATGTTTGTAGATCTCGTGTTTGTAGATCTCGTGTTTGTATAAAGCTCTCTATATATTGTGATATAGTACTGACATAGATTATCCTAGGAAGGCTGTATGTTTGTGGATCTCGTGTTTGTATAAAGCTCTCTATATATTGTGATATAGTACTGACATAGATTATCCTAGGAAGGCTGTATGTTTGTGGATCTCGTGTTTGTATAAAGCTCTCTATATATTGTGATATAGTACTGACATAGATTATCCTAGGAAGGCTGTATGTTTGTAGATCTCGTGTTTGTATAAAGCTCTCTATATATTGTGATATAGTACTGACATAGATTATCCTAGGAAGGCTGTTTGTTCAGATGCACGTATCACCTGCTAGTAGCAAAGTCAGCCTGTTACTTCACACTAGATTAGAAGAGAGGCTAATTACTCATTTTATCTCCATACTGCAAATAAGCAATAGGCACACTGTACTACATACTCGATGATCAAGTGGCCGTATCCGTGGTAGAGTGGTTATGGTCGCTGACTTGTATACCACTGTAACATATCATTACTGATGGTGACAGGTTCGAGCCCTGCTCAGGCCGTTTCTCATTTATATGAAAATGTTGGCAGCTTATTGCGGAGGTTGGTGCACCAAGTACTGGTTAACCTGGAGCCTGCGCAGGAAAGATGTTGTTAGGTAGACTGCCCCCCGGCGATATAGCCCAAAATGGTGCTGATGCAGGCGTATAACCCGAACAAACAAACATCATAAAACATATGTACAGAGTCTCTTTATATGAAAAAGTTGGCAGTTTTTTTTACGGAGGTTGGTGCACCAAATACTGGTCAACCGCTGGATTCTGCGCAGAAAGATGTTGTTAGGTAGACTGCCAGCCGGCGATATAGCCCAAAATGGTGCTGATGCACGCGTAAAACCCGAACAAACAAACAAAGGAGTAAAGTGTTAATAGCTTTCTATTCATCATTTATTTCTCTGACAGCAAGTGAGTACTGTGAATATTTGAAATGTTGTTGTATCGATTCTATTGGGACAGGACAAAATATGTACTTCTTTCCGCCTTTATTTTACTGTACCGTGTTTACATGTCTGTGGGGTCCGCCTCCGTGGTCGAGTGGTTAAGGTCGCTGACTTGTATACCACTGTAACCTATCATCACTGATGGTCACGGGTTGGAGCCCCGCTCAGGCCATGTCTCATTTATATGAAAAAGTTGGCAGTTTCTTGCGGAGGTTGGTGCACCCAAGTACTGGTTAACCGCTGCAGCCTGCCCAGGAAAGGTGTTGTTAAGTAAACTGCCCGCCGGCGATATAGCCCAAAATGGTGCTGATGCAGGCGTAAAACCCAAAATATAACATAACATAACATGTCTGTGTACACTATATAGCAAACTAGTAGGTTTTTCAATGGACCCCCTTGTCCTAATGGATTGTATCATGATTTCAACTTACTTGCCCCTCGGCACACTAGGTTCAAATCCCAGCACAGACTTCATGGGGAAGCTATCCAATAGGCTTTCGGAATGTTGGCGGTTAGCTTGCCCACAAATACTGCCCAGAGTGGCAACTGGTGTCATCTTCTTCCACCACTGAAAGCTGGAAACTGTCGCATATTGCCAGAGCTGTCTGTGTGACTTTAGCTCATTGCAAGCTAGCGGTGAAAATAACAGTCAAATATGTCATGGAATTTCATTGAAAATTTGTCGTGGAATTTCATTGAAAATTTGTCATGGAATTTCATTGAAAATTTGTCGTGGAATTTCATTGAAAATTTGTCGTGGAATTTCATTGAAAATTTGTCATGGAATTTCATTGAAAATTTGTCGTGGAATTTCATTGAAAATTTGTCGTAATGATGCAATTCTAATGAGTTTTCAGATACAAATAAGAAAAAATAAATTCATGAATTTTCGTCTGCTATAATTATTTGAACTATTTATAGCCTGTATTTTACCCAGCATGCAAAGAGTTAAATCCCAGTAGCAAACTACAGTTTGTAGACTACATACAGGTTTGCTGTTCCACACCTCAACTTCATTGCTCATCGTTTCATCACTCTATACATTTGGCTCTCCGTCCGTCCGTCTGTCTGTGATGTTTGTCCTGTCCCGTTTATATTAATCCTACTAGTACAATACTGAACCTGCATGATGTTATTTCAGAGAGTGCCGTAATGGTTTGTTGCACTTTTGTAAATGTGTACAATGTTGTAAAGTTGGTCGTGGAAGTGTTGCAGAGAAGCGTACAATGAGACTATGTGTTGTCTTTCACAGAATCACACAATTAAATGTTGATTTAGGAAATGCACACTCACAGACATTTTAAGCAGTTAGAGCTTTATTTATTTGAAGTGATATTCCTGTTCAGTAAAATGGACTTGCATTGTATGCGAGTTTCCCGTGCTGTATGTGAGTGTCCCATGCTGTATGCGAGTTTCCCGTGCTGTATGTGAGTGTCCCATGCTGTATGCGAGTTTCCCGTGCTGTATGTGAGTGTCCCGTGCTGTATGCGAGTGTCCCGTGCTGTATGCGAGTGTCCCGTGCTGTATGCGAGTGTCCCGTGCTGTATGCGAGTGTCCCGTGCTGTATGCGAGTGTCCCGTGCTGTATGCGAGTGTCCCGTGCTGTATGTGAGTTTCCCGTGCTGTATGTGAGTTTCCTGTGCTGTATGCGAGTGTCCCGTGCTGTATGTGGGTGTCCCGTGCTGTATGTGAGTGTCCCGTGCTGTGTGGGAGTGTCCCGTGCTGTATGCGAGTGTCCTGTGCTGTATGTGAGTGTCACGTGCTGTATGTGAGTGTCACGTGCTGTATGTGAGTGTCCCATGCTGTATGTGAGTGTCACGTGCTGTATGTGAGTGTCCTGTGCTGTATGTGAGTGTCTCTTTTTGTATGTGAGTGTCCCATGTTTGTGAGTGTCTCATGCTGTATGTGAGTGTCCCATGTTGTTAGTGAGTGTCCCAATCTGCATGTTAGTGTCCCATTTTGTTTGTGAATGTCCCATGCTGTATATGAGTGTCCCATACTGTATACGAGTGTCCCATGCTATAGGCGAGTGTCCCATACTATAGGTGAGTGTCCCATGCTATAGGCAAGTATCCCATGCTGTATATGAGTGTCCCATGCTATAGGTGAGTGTCCCATGCTATAGGCGAGTGTCCCATGCTATAGGCAAGTGTCCCATGCTATAGGCAAGTGTCCCATGCTGTATTTGAGTGTCCCATGCTGTATTTGAGTGTCCCATGCTGTATACGAGTGTCCCATGCTGTATGTAGAGTGTCCCAGGTTGTATGTCAAGTGTCCCATGCTGTATGTCGAGTGTCCCATGCTGTATGTCGAGTGTCCATGCTGTATGCCACCAACACATGCTATAAGTGATGTATGCACATTCATTTCATGATTTGTCACACAGAAACATAGCTGCAACGCTGCCAAATGAAACAAATCTCTCGTAGTCAAAATACAGTTATTTATTATTCATCAAGTGCAGTCAAATGTTAAAAATGATGTATTTCTTTACTACAAAGCTTGAGTATTACTGGTTGTGTAATATACAATTGTTTGATGGGAATTGTTTTTGAAATTGCGAAGGTTTGAACAGGAATATAACTGTAAGCACTATTGTAAAATTGTAACAAGTTACATGTATACAGTCAAACCTGTGTTAATGGCCACCCTCTATTAAACAACCAACCAACCTGTATTAAGCAGCCAGTCTCCAGATTCTCTATAATTTGTTTTATTATACATTTGACCTCTATTAATCAACCACCTGCGCTCAGCAGCCACTTTCTGTGATTCCCTTGGCTGGCTGCTTAATACAGGTTTGACTGTACAGTCAAACATGTATTAATGGCCACCCTCTATTGAACAACCAACCTGTGTTAAACAGCCAGCTTCCAGATTACCACAAGCTGGCATTTTAGCTATGCGTTTGACATCTATTAACCAGCCCCCCCTGTGCTAAGCAGTCACTTTCTGTACTTCCCTTGACTGGCTGGCTGCTTAATACAGGTGAATGACTGTATAAGATAATATCGTATTAACCCTTTCAACACCACAGACCTCTATTTATAGGCTTACAAAAAGTGTAGATCCAGATGAGCCGGCTCGTGACGAGCCGTCTCATCAGGATCTGCACTTTTTGCAAGTAGTATTACTAATTTTAGACAAAATTACCCATGTTGATAAATGAACTGGTCCGAATGTAATTTTCTTATTCATTTATTGGTCTAAGAATATCATGGACCAGTCCATGTCAGTTACTTGGTGTTGAAAGAGTTAAATCATTTTTCAATGTTAAATTCAATATATTGTGACAGATAATTGGCGTGGTCTGTGAATCCCTTATTGTTTTTATTATAGTAATATACACTTGAGTGCAAAAACATTCCACTGAATCGCTGCCATTTTGTTTATGAGATTCTGCTATTTTTTTAAATGATTTTGATTGGCTCACTTGTTTGACGAGCTAATGAATTATTCGTGTTGACCATTTGTCTGAATTTTACTGCAATTAAATAGCTGCAGTTACAGGCAAAAATGATGTATACCGTACCGGTAATTGGACAGAAAAAAATCATATTTTATAAGAATTAAACAGCTCACAGGATGTAACAGTAAGGCCCTCGACCTCAATTTAGTGCCACGCCCCAACTCCCGGGTATTTAACTGGGAGTTTCGATACATCCTGGGAGCTGTTTAATTCTTAATTAATCACTCCTTGTTGGAGCGTATGAAAGCATGTACGTTGTTTGTGGAAGTACAAATGTGCCTGGAGAAAACTTGCATGTCTAATAGGGCGACCAGTGTATCATGGTGCAGACATTCCAGGGGGTTGAAACCAATCCGGGGTTGCAAACCAATCAGACAAATGAACTTTGAAGGTGCGGTCATATGTGTGTAAGAAAATTGGAATACCTGGAGAAAATCCACATGTTCGATTTTGCGGCCACCGTACCATCTCACATCTCAGTCTGTGGATGGAATTGTGGGTTGTAATGGTGAGAAGCGAGCGTGCCACCCACCGTACCATCTCACATCTCAGTCTGTGGATGGAATTGTGGGTTGCAATGGTGAGAAGCGAGCGTGTCACCGTACCATCTCACATCTCAGTCTGGATGGAATTGTGGGTTGCAATGGTGAGAAGCGAGCGTGCCACGCACTGCTTATCGGAACAACGATTCGGAGATTTTTATCATGTTAGTACAATATTGATTCAAATATATTTACAGTAATACTAATACAAGTGTTCCATTGTGTACATAATTATAACATTTGCAATGGATGTGGATACAAGCTTCCAACAAACTTGCATACATCCATCTACAGTGGTTGTACATGGAATGCCCGTCCGTGCCTCAAATACTGCTTGGAGGTGCACATGGGATCTTCCTACACCGGTAATAGCTGGAGAGTCGCCATATTTAAATCCAAAGAAATCTTTGGAGAGTGGAGAATGTGTTTTATATGGAGAGCTATTGCACCATACTAAGATGGCGCTAAACGATGGCATGAATGATATTGCTGGATTGCATTAGCGTACTCTAAATTGTAATGGCTGGGAACCAGAAATGTAAAACAATGAGAAATAAACGGTGTTATTCCACTGCTTTCAATTGGTGGAATAACACAGTTTACTTCACTGATAAAATATCTATATTTCATTGGAAAGCTTAAAATAAAATATCTATATTTCATTGGAAAGCTTAAAATAAAATATCTATATTTCATTGGAAAGCTTAAAATAAAATATCTATATTTCATTGGAAAGCTTAAAATAAAATATCTATATTTCATTGGAAAGCTTAAAATAAAATAAAATATCTATATTTCATTGGAAAGCTTAAAATAAAATATGTTATTTTACTTCGAAATGATGATATATCACATTTATTTCACTGATAAATGTCTATAATTCATTGGAAAATATTTCAGCTCGGATGCACCTGTAAACAGCTTGATCAAGTCAAACTGTAAGAGTCGTTACTGTGTACATGAACTGTTCGGCTTTGATGTCCTGCTGGATGAAAGTTTGAAGCCATGGATACTGGAGGTGAACATTTCCCCAAGGTTAGTCTGTATCGATGACTGGAGGTTAGTCTGTAACGATGACTGGAGGTTAGTCTGTATTGATGACTGGAGGTTAATCTGTATTGATGACTGGAGGTTAGTCTGTATTGTTGACTGGAGGTTAGTCTGTATTGATGACTGGAGGTTAGTCTGTATTGATGACTGGAGATTAGTCTGTATTGATGACTGGAGGTTAGTCTGTATTGATGACTGGAGGTTAGTCTGTATTGATGACTAGAGGTTAGTCTGTATTGATGACTGGAGATTAGTCTGTATTGATGACTGGAGGTTAGTCTGTATTGATGACTGGAGGTTAGTCTGTATTGATGACTGGAGGTTAGTCTGTATTGATGACTCTATTGTTCTTTACGGTCATTATTTGTCTGTTGTCATGACATTATATTGTTTGTTTTGGGTTGCAAGACACCAATTTAATTGCAATTATGACTACAGTCAAACCTGCATTAATGGAATAATTATACTATACTAGAGACACCCACTCATGTAAATCATTCGTTCACGTTTGATGCCCACATTAATTGTCAACCCAATGTGTGCTTTTTAATATGTGTAATATAAAATTGTGGTAGTGCAGTCGTTTCAGGCGCTATAGGCTATTGTACCATAAGGCACATAAATTCCACATTGCCTCTTCTCTCTCACTCATGGCTGTGGATTGAGGTCTCGAGAACGTTTAAGCTATGGGTGTAAGAGCTTGTTTCGCAATCAAGCGAAAATGCCGGATTAACATTTATTTTTGTATGATTTGATACAAACAACTAGAAATGAACCTTCGATGTAATATGAAAATGTGAAATTGTCGAGGACCATTCTTTTCATAAATGATTTTATATTTCAGTTTACATTCCAACTCACAACTAGATATCAACATCAAGGGGCAGATGATAAAAGATTTGATGAACGTCTCCGGCATCCGGGTACCCGACAAACATGACCTAGTCCAACATCCACCGCAGACTAGTGGTCCACCAGATCTCAGGTTTGTATCGCACTTATCATAACTGACAAACACGACCTAGTCCAACACCCAGCTCCCACTACAGTCTAGTATACCTAACATATGATACCCAACAAACACAACCTAATCCATTATCCCCCAGTCTAGTTGTCCACCAGGTATCAGGTTTGTACAGACTGGTTATATGACAACACTATAGCTTTTAGTGGTTGGACCAATGTTCTCGTTAATGTCTGTAGGAACTTTCTAAATCCATCTTGTAAGATGCCAAGCCAACACTAGCTTGTAGTGGTTGGACCAATGTTCTCATTAATGTCTGTAGGAACTTTCTTGATCCATCTTGTAAGATGCCAAACCAAACCTATGTTAAACTTGGATGGAGGCAGTGTCTAATCTGCTCTTCCCCTATCCTTATTTTTGACATCTGTAACAAATAATGAGGGAAGTGAATGTTGTGATTGCTATTTAGGTAGCTTACAGAATGGCAGTAGTTCTTACCTATGTGCCCACCTCTGCCTTAATGTATCCGGAGGTGCATTTTGGTCCTTTTCTGTTCTACTTCGAAAAAGTTGTTGATCTTTGCTGTTGGTGCTGCGGCTTATCCAAATGCTTCGTCCTTGTACAGAGAGGCTGTGAGTTTGAGCCCCGTCAGAACCACGTTGGTGGTGTCCTTAGGCAAAGACACTTAAATCTACATTGCCTGTTCTCTCTCCCTCATGGCGGTGGATTCTATCAGGAAAGAGGTCTCGACAGCGATTGCCTGTTCTCTCTCCCTCATGGCGGTGGATTCTATCAGGAAAGAGGTCTCGACAGCGATTGCCTGTTCTCTCTCCCTCATGGCGGTGGATTCTATCAGGAAGGAGGTCTCGACAGCGATTCAACTAATGTTGTAATAGCTTTTGCAATCAAGCTAAATTAAATATACATGTATTAATAAAGACTAAACAAACGAACATTATCAAACACAATGGAACTTTATAAAAGAAGTCATTTTACTGGCATGTTTCCAGTAATTCTGTTCAGCCCAGTGAATTTCATGTAATGTTTGTGGATATACAATGTATATCAGAGCAGAAGAATGAATTTGCTTCTTATGTTAAAGCGAAACTACATCAGTGAAAACGCAAATTTATGCAGAATGTAATTTCCTATTATATGGTATACTTTTCCCCCAAATATTTGCCTCAAAAACTGAGTATTTCAAGCGTCATATACTATACGCGGTTTGTTGACATAACAAAATAATGTAAACAGGGTCGATATACATGTATAATACAACCTGTGTATCCCGAATAACGAGATTTATGGTACAGATTTACCGTTATATCTTACATTTGTGCCTATGTATATTTATGTGTAGACTAATCTTAGTTAAATTTATTATCTCTAAGTGACAGTATCAAGCATTTAGTATTGACTACAATGACAAAAAAATGTCAATTCAGGAGCGTGTATGACCGGTACATGAAATTCTACATTCACTTTTGAAAGTTTGTAGACCACAAACACACTGTTTATTGATTCAATATTTGTGTTCGAATGTATTCGGAAGAATTTGTAGTAGCAATGCATTTATACGTGAACAATGCATTTTTTGGCGTTTTGCGATGTAATGTCGCTTTAAGTATTGTGTATTTCTGGTATTTATCAGATGACACATATGGAAGGTGAAGGTAAACTAAACCATCATAGATCAGCATTACATATACTCCAGTCATTGTCATAACATATCATTAATAATACTCGTATAACATAAATCTTGTGCAATCTTTGGCTAAGTGATTGATTCTTCGTCCTGTGACTTTGTTAAAGGCCCATTATGTGTTTACTAAGAATGTGCTGCACACCGAGATATTGTAAGGAGTGGATGATTAGATATTGTGATTATTGTCATATGTTTTCATAAATGATATATTTGGAATATATGCCCACAAACGAACCTGCTTTTATGAAATTACCATTTGTAAATGACCTCCTTTTATGTTTATTGTTTTAACAAAATTACCAATAACTCTGTAAATAGGAATACATGAATACCTATCTATAGTCTGATATGAAAATACATGAATACCTATCTATAGTCTGATATGAAAATACATGAATACCTATCTATAGTCTGATATGAAGCCTGTAATGCTGAAAATACATGAATACCTATCTATAGTCCGATATGAAGCCTGTACTGCTGAAAATACATGAATACCTATCTATAGTCCGATATGAAGCCTGTACTGCTGAAAATACGTGAATACCTATCTATAGTCTGATATGAAAATACATGAATACCTATCTATAGTCCGATATCAACCCTGTAATGCTAAAAATACGTGAATACCTATTTATAGTCCGATATGAAAATACATGAATACCTATCTATAGTCTGATATGAAAATACATGAATACCTATCTATAGTCCGATGTGAAGCCTGTAATGCTGAAAATACATGAATACCTATCTATAGTCTGATATGAAAATACATGAATACCTATCTATAGTCCGATGTGAAGCCTGTAATGCTGAAAATACATGAATACCTATCTATAGTCTGATATGAAAATACATGAATACCTATCTATAGTCCGATGTGAAAATACATGAATACCTATCTATAGTCCGATGTGAAGCCTGTAATGCTGAAAATACATGAATACCTATCTATAGTCTGATATGAAAATACATGAATACCTATCTATAGTCCGATGTGAAGCCTGTAATGCTGAAAATACATGAATACCTATCTATAGTCCGATATGAAGCCTGTACTGCTGAAAATACATGAATACCTATCTATAGTCCGATATGAAGCCTGTAATGCTGAAAATACATGATTACCTATCTATAGTCAGATATGAAGCCTGTACTGCCTTAAATACATGAATATCTATCTATCGTCCGATATGAAGCCTGTACTGCTGAAAATACATGAATATCTATCTATCGTCCGATATGAAGCCTGTACTGCTGAAAATACATGAATACCTATCTATAGTCCAATATGAAGCCTGTACTGCTGAAAATACATGAATACCTATCTATCGTCCGATATGAAGCCTGTACTGCTGAAAATACATGAATACCTATCTATAGTCTGATATGAAGACTGTACTGCTGAAAATACATGAATACCTATCTATAGTCCGATATGAAGCCTGTAATGCTGAAAATACAGGAATACCTATCTATAGTCCGATATCAACCCTGTAATGCTGAAAATACGTGAATACCTATCTATAGTCCGATATGAAAATACATGAATACCTATCTATAGTCCGATATCAAGCTTGTACTGCTGAAAATACATGAATACCTATCTATCGTCCGATATGAAAATACATGAATACCTATCTATAGTCCGATATCAAGCCTGTAATGCTGAAAATACATGAATACCTATCTATAGTCCGATATGAAGCCTGTAATGCTGAAAATACATGAATACCTATCTATAGTCAGATATGAAGCCTGTACTGCTGAAAATACATGAATATCTATCTATCGTCCGATATGAAGCCTGTACTGCTGAAAATACATGAATATCTATCTATCGTCCGATATGAAGCCTGTACTGCTGAAAATACATGAATACCTATCTATAGTCCAATATGAAGCCTGTACTGCTGAAAATACATGAATACCTATCTATCGTCCGATATGAAGCCTGTACTGCTGAAAATACATGAATACCTATCTATAGTCTGATATGAAGACTGTACTGCTGAAAATACATGAATACCTATCTATAGTCCGATATGAAGCCTGTAATGCTGAAAATACAGGAATACCTATCTATAGTCCGATATCAACCCTGTAATGCTGAAAATACGTGAATACCTATCTATAGTCCGATATGAAAATACATGAATACCTATCTATAGTCCGATATCAAGCTTGTACTGCTGAAAATACATGAATACTTATCTATAGTCCGATATCAAGCTTGTACTGCTGAAAATACATGAATACCTATCTATAGTCCGATATGAAGCCTGTACTGCTGAAAATACATGAATATCTATCTATAGTTCGATATGAAGACTGTAATGCTGAAAATACATGAATATCTATCTATAGTTCGATATGAAGCCTGTAAATTGTAATGCTGAAAATACATGAATATATATCTATAGTTCGATATGAAGACTGTACTGCTGAAAATATATGAATACCTATCTATAGTCCGATATCAAGCTTGTACTGCTGAAAATACATGAATACCTATCTATCGTCCGATATGAAAATACATGAATACTTATCTATAGTCCGATATCAAGCTTGTACTGCTGAAAATACATGAATACCTATCTATAGTCCGATATGAAGCCTGTACTGCTGAAAATACATGAATATCTATCTATAGTTCGATATGAAGACTGTAATGCTGAAAATACATGAATATCTATCTATAGTTCGATATGAAGCCTGTAAATTGTAATGCTGAAAATACATGAATATATATCTATAGTTCGATATGAAGACTGTACTGCTGAAAATATATGAATACCTATCTATAGTCCGATGCGAAGCCTGTACTGCTGAAAATACATGAATATCTATCTATAGTTCGATATGAAGACTGTACTGCTGAAACTATATGAATACCTATCTATCGTCCGATATGAAGCCTGTACTGCTGAAAATACATGAATACCTATCTATAGTTCGATATGAAGACTGTACTGCTGAAAATACATGAATATCTATCTATAGTCCGATATGAAGCCTGTGATGCTGAAAATACATGAATACCTATCTATAGTCTGATATGAAGCCTGTGATGCTGAAAATACATGAATATCTATCTATCGTCCGATATGAAGCCTGTACTGCTGAAAATACATGAATACCTATCTATAGTCCAATATGAAGCCTGTACTGCTGAAAATACATGAATACCTATCTATCGTCCGATATGAAGCCTGTACTGCTGAAAATACATGAATACCTATCTATAGTCTGATATGAAGACTGTACTGCTGAAAATACATGAATACCTATCTATAGTCCGATATGAAGCCTGTAAATTGTAATGCTGAAAATACATGAATATATATCTATAGTTCGATATGAAGACTGTACTGCTGAAAATATATGAATACCTATCTATAGTCCGATGCGAAGCCTGTACTGCTGAAAATACATGAATATCTATCTATAGTTCGATATGAAGACTGTACTGCTGAAACTATATGAATACCTATCTATCGTCCGATATGAAGCCTGTACTGCTGAAAATACATGAATACCTATCTATAGTTCGATATGAAGACTGTACTGCTGAAAATACATGAATATCTATCTATAGTCCGATATGAAGCCTGTGATGCTGAAAATACATGAATACCTATCTATAGTCCGATACGAAGCCTGTGATGCTGAAAATACATGAATACCTATCTATCGTCCGATATGAAAATACATGAATACCTATCTATCGTCCGATATGAAGCCTGTACTGCTGAAAATACATGAATACCTTATCTATTAATTGAATAAAAACTGATTCAAGCAGTACGAGAGGTGGCTGAGTGGTTACGGTCGTTGACTTCAAATACCTTGCCTCCCCAACGCTGCTGGTTTGAATCTCACTGGGGTTATCGAATCCTTTATGTGAAGAAGCTAGTTTGCTGAACATCGGTTGTTCTAACCAGGTGCTTGTCCGTGCCTGAAATACTGCTCGGAGGGGCACCCATGGTCTTCCTCCACCAATAATAACTGGAAAGTGGACATTTGACCTAAACTGTTGATGCGACGTTAAACTCCAAAAAACAAACAAAATCAACCAATAAGAAAAGACATCGTTAAAAGTTTAATTTCATCAATGTTTTTTAAACACGTTTTTAGTTTTATTCAAAGAAATAAATATTGTTTAAACTAAAAAGGTGTTTAAAAAACCTTGATTAAATTAAGCTGATGTAGCATTTTACCACTTTTTGGCATGCTTCTTCGATGTAGGTGACACTATACTGTAGATAATGCTCAGATCATTGATACAGTCAGTCATTGTCTCTCCGCCGTGTAGATACAGCCAGTCATTGTCCACCGTGTACATGACATTAATGCTTTGTTTCTATGATTCACACCTGATCTACGCTAACAAATGCTGAATAATGAGACATATTGCCCGACTAACAAAAATTTGTTGTCATTTGTTTGTTATTGTGTTATTTCACGTTTTGTCTGTCATGCAGCTATGAAATGTTAGGTTTCTGAAAGCATTGGTATTGATGATGTAGGATTTATTGGCAGATTTAAGATGTAGTTAATTAGGCTGCCTTGTCTGACATAGATTACAATTAGTTATATGATCTTGTTCTCTGATAACGTATATCACACAGGGCAACTTAGGCGAAATATTCGTCCTAGGGTCACTTCGCCCCCAGGGCCCACTTCTCCCTAAGAATTGTTTTGTTTACAATTTTCATACAAAATGTTGTCCAGTATGGTGTGTGTGTGTTTTACGTTTATTTATCGTCGCTACCGGTTGCCCATATGAGCGACGCCTCCTGAAGAGATTAGTCATTTTAGATGTTTGGAGGATAGTGCAATGATAGACAGAGACCCATTCCAGAGTCTCCTCTGGTTCTTTTATGTGCACGGTGTACAGCACCGACACAAGACCTCGGTTTAAAGTCCCAATTGAAAGACTGGTCATTTTATTAGGGTCAGACGGGGGATCAAACCTGCGATCCCTTGATTACCAGTCCAGCGTATTACCACTGGACTCCCAGTATGATACACTGACCCATATAAAGCACTGTATTTTTTCATATGTTCTATTTAATGGTGATATTGTGTATTTTAACCATATTTTGATGAAATATTTTAAATAACACCAAGACTCAATCGCGCATTTGTTTTTTAATTTACATATTGTGAAAACAGTGCAAAGGACTATTTCTGTGTGTGTGATTTACGTTTATTTATCGTCGCTACCGGTTGCCTCCTGAAGAGATTAGTAATTTTAGATTTTTGAGGATAGTGCAATGATACAGACAGAGACCCATTACAGAGTCTCCTCTGGTTCTTTAACGTGCACGGTGTAAAGCACCGACACGAGACCTCGGTTTAACGTCCCATCTGAAAGACTGTTAATTTTATTAGGGTCAGACGGGGAATCTAACCTGCGATCCCAAACTATTTCTGAATAAATACCACCTTTTAAATACTTGTCTATAATGTCCACCAATTTGAGCTTCCATCTGTGCAATTTTTATTTTAAATTACCCCCCTTTATGGATATTTACATGCACAATATTTGTCAATGGTAGTTTACTAATTTTGGAGAAGTCGGTCACGGCATGTAGTCATGGCGATTAGCGAAGTGTCTGCTCATTTTTATAGTACATTAAACACTTCTCTGACCACCCTTAGTTTATACTAATTTATTTTAGCTTGATTGCGACACAAGTTCTTACAACTTATATTAATCACTCTCGAGACCTCATTCCTGATGGAATCCATCGCCACGAGGGAGGGAGATGAGGCATGTGAAATTTAAATACCTTGCCTAAGGGTACAATCGTAACGGCTCCAGTCTTTGGTTGAGATCCTCCAGATTGGAAAAGGTGACGTCTTCTCTAGTATACCATAACATTCTCTCTGTTTTAAAGATATAACTTAACCCTTTGAACGCTAGCGGCTGATAAAATCACTTTTGCAAACAGCATGGAGCCAGATGAGAGGGTACAGAACGTGTCGTCTGATCAGGCTCTATGCTGTTTGCTGTTCGGATAGTGGAGCTAAAACATTTGGCAATATAGCAAATAACATAGATCCTGATCAGATGTGGCGTTATGCCGCAGCTGATCAGGATCTATGTTGTTTGCAAAAGTGATTTTATTTACTCAGCCGGCAAAGAGTTAAGCCCTGAAGAACACACACAAGCTGGTTTAGCTTAATTAAACAAGCATGTAAATTGTCCTCTTTCTAAAACAATGCTAGAACACACACAAGCTGGTTTAGCTTAATTAAACAAGCATGTAAATTGTCCTCTTTCTAAAACAATGCTAGAACACACACAAGCTGGTTTAGCTTAATTAAACAAGCATGTAAATTGTCCTCTTTCTAAAACTGCCAATGCTAGAACACACACAAGCTGGTTTAGCTTAATTAAACAAGCATGTAAATTGTCCTCTTTCTAAAACTGCCAATGCTAGAATAGTTTGTATATCAGTCGATACTGGTACCGTGTTCTGTAATGCTTAGCCGATTCAACACCAAGTAACGCTTGCGTATATGTGGTCAGTCGGGTGGGAGGTAACCGGAGTATCCGGAGAAAACCCACCTGTCCAATGTGGCAATCACTAACCCATTCAACACCAAGTAAGTGACATGGACTGGTGTATGATATGTTTAGACTAGGGATGGCAACGAATGGTGATTGTGATATTCGAATATTCGGATGATCTTCCGAACGAATATTCGCAAATTACTCCAACTTTCGATTTCCACTACAGTTAGTACTTGTAAAACAAACGCTCAGTTTGTGTCCCATCAAATAGACTGCATTAATCAATTAGTGACCCCTGTAAGGTGTGAACAACATGTCATCACCCTCCTTTGTTATTTGGAGCCAAATCGCGATGACATTTCACACCTTCGGGCACGCATTGGGTCATTCTTTGTTTTCGAAACTTAATTGATTGAAATTTAAACAAACATATATATCCTTTTAAGTTATGATTTAACTGCAATTGATTAAAATTTGATTTGAATTTTTTTTAATATTCGAATATTCGGACGTTCGAACGAATATTCGAATATTCGAACATTCGTTGCCATCCCTAGTTTAGACCAATAAATTAATCACAAAGTTCATTTATCAAAATGGTTAATTTTGTTTAAAAATAGTAATATTACTTGCAAAGTGCAGATCCTGATTACGTGCCATCTCATCTGGATCTACACTTTTTGTAAGCCTATTTAGAGGCCTGTGGTGTTGAAAGAGTTAAATACCGTAATGGTAAGAACCAGTGCACCGACATGTAGGGAGGTAAGTTTGGGCCGGATGAATGTAGGCCTTTGGTATCAATATCAAGTAATCACTGTCTGTGTCCGTGACTCTTTTAAAAACTTTTGTTCGTGACTAATGACTGTATAAATTGTTAAATTGTCAATACGATAATCTGCTCATAAAATATAATTAACAAAAAGAATTTGTTTTGTTAAGCTGTTATCTTGTGTGATCTATGGATTATACAATTTGTACTAAGTTGCATGCTTAGATGAAGTATTTGTAGGCATGTGTTGTGCAGTAATTGGACCGCTATCCGGCACATTGATCTTCTTAATTGATTGGAATCATGTAACGAGTTGCAATTAGTCGGACAATTAAAGTCTATTTATGATGGTATTTTTCGCTTCCAATTGAAGAAATCCACCCCCCCCTTTGAATTGAAGAAACCACCTCATTTGAATTGAAGAAAATCCCCCCCATTTGAATTGAAGAAAATCCCCCCATTTGAATTGAAGAAACCCCCACCTCATTTGAATTGAAGAAACCCCCACCTCATTTGAATTGAAGAAACCCCCACCTCATTTGAATTGAAGAACCCCCCACCTCATTTGAATTGAAGAAACCCCCACCTCATTTGAATTGAAGAAAATCCCCCATTTGAATTGAAGAAACCCCCACCTCATTTGAATTGAAGAAAATCCACCCCATTTGAATTGAAGAAACCCCCACCTCATTTGAATTGAAGAAAATCCCCCCATTTGAATTGAAGAAAATCCCCCCCCATTTGAATTGAAGAAAATCCCCCCCCATTTGAATTGAAGAAACCCCCACCTCATTTGAATTGAAGAAAATCCCCCCCCCCATTTGAATTGAAGAAACCCCCACCTCATTTGAATTGAAGAAACCCCCACCTCATTTGAATTGAAGAAAATCCCCCCATTTGAATTGAAGAAACCCCACCTCATTTGAATTGAAGAAACCCCCACCTCATTTGAATTGAAGAAACCCCCACCTCATTTGATCCTAATAATATTAACCCTTTGCCTGCTGAGTAAATAAATCACATTTGCAAACAACATAGATCCAGATCAGCCGCAGTGTAATGTCGCTTATCAGGATCTATTCAGCCAAGTGTTTCAGGTCCACTATCCGAATAGAACGTGCCGTCTGATCAGGCTCTATGCTGTTTGCAAAAGTGATTTTATCTGCCGCTAACGTGCAAAGGGTTAAAAGTCTATTTATGATGGGGTTTTTCTTCCAATTGAAGAAAATCCCGCCTGAATTGAAGAAAATCCCCCCGTCTGAATTGAAGAAAATCCCCCGTCTGAATTGAAGAAAATCCCCCCGTCTGAATTGAAGAAAATCCCCCGTCTGAATTGAAGATAATCCACCGTCTGAATTGAAGAAAATCCCCCGTCTGAATTGAAGATAATCCACCGTCTGAATTGAAGAAAATCCCCCGTCTGAATTGAAGAAAATCCCCCGTCTGAATTGAAGATAATCCACCGTCTGAATTGAAGAAAATCCCCCGTCTGAATTGAAGATAATCCACCGTCTGAATTGAAGAAAATCCCCCGTCTGAATTGAAGATAATCCACCGTCTGAATTGAAGAAAATCCCCTGTCTGAATTGAAGAAAATCCACCGTCTGAATTGAAGAAAATATTCCCCGTCTGAATTGAAGAAAATATCCCCCGTCTGAATTGAAGAAAATATCCCCCGTCTGAATTGAAGAAAATATCCCCCGTCTGAATTGAAGAAAATCCACCGTCTGAATTGAAGAAAATCCACCGTCTGAATTGAAGAAAATCCACCGTCTGAATTGAAGAAAATCCACCGTCTGAATTGAAGAAAATCCCCCGTCTGAATTGAAGAAAATCCCCTGTCTGAATTGAAGAAAATCCCCCGTCTGAATTGAAGAAAATCCACCGTCTGAATTGAAGAAAATCCCCCGTCTGAATTGAAGAAAATCCACCGTCTGACCCTAATAATATTAACAGTGTTTTAGATGGGGGGGGACTATAAGTGGAGGTCTCGTGTATTGGTGATATACACCGGGCATGTAATATAACCAGGAATGCTTGTTGAATGTCTTCTGACTATCCTCCAAAACAAAATATGCCTCGTATACTTCTGGCGGCGTCGATTAACCAGCGATCATAAATAAACGTATCCATTTTAAATGGAATAAATTAGAACTATAATCACATGCACAGAGTTTGTCACAACTTTGTAAGTAAATATCCATAAAGCGAGGTAATTTAAAAATAGAAATTTCACAGATGGAAGCTCAAATTGGTGGCTATTATAGACCGGTATTTAGCAGGTTGTATTTATTCAGAAATGGTCGTTTGCACTGTTTCGACAATATGTAGATTAAGATATGTAAATACATGTAGTAATTTCACAAAAAGCAGTTCATTTATGGGGTAATGAGTTAACAATCATCCACTCCTTAGAACATATCTCTTTAGAACATCTCTCCATAGAACATATCTACTTAGAACATATCTCCTTAGAACACCTACTACTTAGAACATCCACCCCTTAGAACATCTCTCTTTAGAACATCCACTCCTTAGAACATATCTCCTTAGAACACCTACTACTTAGAACATCCACTCCTTAGAACATCTCTCTTTAGAACACCCACTCCTTAGAACATCCACTCCTTAGAACATATCTCCTTAGAACATCCACTCATTAGAACATCCACTCATTAGAACATATATCATTAGAACATCCACTCCTTAGAACATCCACTCCTTAGAACATCTCCTTGTTTTCCAACCAGGTGCAGCTCAAACATGTCATAATGAGTCGTGGATGAGGCTGGGAAGAGATATCCGGGATACTTTGGGTTTTAAATACTTTCATTGGTATATCTAGTTTACTGTGTGTCCTCGAGTTTCTGCTGTCTCGAGAAAACTGATAGATTGAGATAAATTTGGCTAACCATAGCAAGCAATGTATTCATTGCCTTCGCGGTGTTATGGATACGATATCCGCCTTGTGACCCAGGGGTGGTGAGTTTGAGCCCCGTCTGAACCACGGTGTGGTGTCCTTAGGCAAGGCCCTTTAAATCTTCATGGTGATTGAGTCCATCAGGAGTGAGGTCTCGAGAGCGATTAATGTAATGATTGTAAAAACTTGTTTCGCAATCAAGTTAAAATAAATGTTTTAATAACTAATTATTTTTGTTTTCAGCATGTACGTGCCTCCAAATAATATATGTATGGACAAACGACTGTTCAGCCAACAGCTGTCGCCCGACGAGAGGGCTAAACACGCATACTACGCTCAGAGACATCAAGATGAGGTAGGTAGTTGACAATGTGGGGGGGGGAGGAGGTAGGGGGGACTGTGTGAGCCAAGCACGCATACTACGCTCAGAGACATCAAGATGAGGTAGGTAATTGACAATGTGGGGGGAGGAGGAGGTAGGGGGGACTGTGTGAGCCAAACACGCATACTACGCTCAGAGACATCAAGATGAGGTAGGTAGTTGACAATGTGGGGGAGGAGGTAGGGGGACTGTGTGAGCCAAGCACGCATACTACGCTCAGAGACATCAAGATGAGGTAGGTAGTTGACAATGTGGGTGGGGGAGGAGGTAGGGGGGGACTGTGTGAGCCAACACGCATACTACGCTCAGAGACATCAAGATGAGGTAGGTAGTTGACAATGTGGGGGAGGGGGACGAGGTAGGGGGGACTGTGTGAGCCAAGCACGCATACTACGCTCAGAGACATCAAGATGAGGTAGGTAGTTGACAATGGGGGGGGGGGGAGGTAGGGGGACTGTGTGAGTCAAGCACGCATACTATGCTCAGAGACATCAAGATGAGGTAGGTAGTTGACAATGTGGGGGGGGGGAGGAGGTAGGGGGGGACTGTGTGAGCCAAACACATACTACGCTCAGAGACATCAAAGATGAGGTAGGTAGTTGACAATGTGGGAGGAGGAGGGAGGGTGGGAGATTATGTGAGCCAAGCATGCATACTATGCTCAGAGACATCAAGATGAGGTAGGTAGTTGACAATGTGGGAGGAGGAGGGAGGGTGGGAGATTATGTGAGCCAAGCATGCATACTATGCTCAGAGACATCAAGATGAGGTAGGTAGTTGACAATGTGGGAGGAGGAGGGAGCGTGGGAGACTGTGTGAGATAAGTTTACACCAATTTAGAGCTTAGTTTTAAGCTTTGTATGTATATACTTATTTTTTGGGGTAGGGGTGGGGGAGGGGCAGGGAGTTGTCTTCCTTTGCAGTTGCACATACATAAATAACTTTCGACTAATCTTAATTAACCCTTTCAACCCCACAGGCCTCTAAATAGGCTTATGAAAAGTGTAGATCCAGATGAGCCGGCTCGTAACGAGCCGTCTCATCAGGATCTGCACTTTTTTGCCAGTAATAATTATTACTATTTTTAGATAAAATTACCCATTTTGATAAATGAACTGGTCCAAATGTAATTTTCTTATTAATTTATTGGTCTAAAAATAGCATGCACCAGTCCATGTCTGTTACTTGGGGTTGAAAGGGTTAACTTACCTTAAAACGGCGGTTACTGCAGACGTTAATGATTGTGCCCTTTGGCAAGGCACTTAAAATCCACATTTCCTCTTCTCTCTCCCTCATTGTGATGGATTGAAACAGGAATGAGGTCTAGAGAGCGATTAAACTAATTTTATTCAATATATATAACAAGCCGAAGTAGATCTCTCTTTTTTTTCCTCTCTTGCGATATTTAGACAAGACTATTATTTTTCTATTTTTTGTGTTAATTTTTCTCTTCTTTTTCACATGCTTTGTCTAAACATAACATTCTTATATATTGAATTATGTAATGTATTGTATACATATGTAAATGTAACTGTTTTGTACAAATTTCATTACTATGTTCTTTGTAAGGTACAAGTGGGATGGCCTCGACCCGCTTGCTACCTACGACGAGGCAAATAAACGGACCTTAAACGTGGCTCCACAATAAAAAAAAATAATTAAAAAAATAAAACTTGTTTCGCAAACTAGTTAAAAATGTGTATAATTTTCAGCAAGTACAGCAGACGATACTCGACATCTTGACACCAGATGACATCCGACACCTCACGGAGAGCATCGACGAGGATGGACGGAAGGGCGGATTCCAGCGTGTGTTTCCCACGCCATCCACGCACAAGTACCTTAAGTACTTTGAGTCACCAAGATATTACAATCTGCTGCTTGACCAATGGGTACAAAGATTCAACAGGATGGAGAAAAGGGGTAATTATTAAATGAGTTTGGATTTGGCTATTTACATTGTCAATGTATGTCGTATTGGTAATGGTGTCAAGAGCGAAAGTGTTTTAATGGAGGTATTACTGTATGTTCAAATACATTAATTTGTTAAAATTTATTAATTTCACCAAAACTTGGCTAATAGTGTAATAAATACAATGAGAGACATCGGTGAGTTAGTGCCCCTGAATACTCCCTAAAAGTAGATAGGTCCTATTAAGTGTTTTCCTCTGTTTTTATCGTTGTTTCTTTTGCACAACATGTTAGCAATTTTATTCTACTATCGATTCTTATGATTATTAAATTACTATATCTCGACATATCTCCTACAGTATATGCAATGGGTACTTATTTGTAAAATAATGTTATCAGTTAACTAACACGATTTTGATAAAATCACAATTATCATACCGCAACATCTGGTTATGGAACAACAGTAAAAACAAACGATTCCAACTAAAAGCACCTATTCACATATTGGAATAAATCACTTTATCTACCAAGGGAAGTAATAGAAAATTACAGATGTCTCTCATTGGATGATAGCAATTAAAATTTGAAAATAATGACAATCGGTTTAAACATGAATAGAATACGACTTCATTGTTAATATTTTATAACAATACAATAATAATTATATAATGTGGATAAATTATTAACCCTTTGCATGTTGGGTAGTAAATAAATTGCCCATTGGCAAATAACATAGATCCAGATCAGCCGCGGCGTAAAACACCACATCTGATCTGGCTCTATGTTGTTTGCTATTCAGCCAAATGTTTTAGCTCCACTATCTGAATAGCAAACAGCATAGAGCCTGATCAGACAGCACGTTCTGTGGCGTCTGATCTGGCTCTATGCTGTTTGCAAAAGTGATTTTATCTGCCGCTAGTGTGCAAAGAGTTTATTGGCTATTTGATGTTTGCAGGTATATCGTTACTACAGTCTTACTGTCAGGATGGAATCCACCTGGAGATGAACACAGATAGTCCCAACCACCAGGTACCCTAGCATAACAATATAGTCCCAACCACCAGGTACCCTAGCATAACAATATAACAGTATAGTCCCAACCACCAGGTACCCTAGCATAACAATATAACAGTATAGTCCCAACCACCAGGTACCCTAGCATAACAGTATAACAGTATAGTCCCAACCACCAGGCACCCTAGCATAACAATATAACAGTATAGTCCCAACCACCAGGTACCCTAGCATAACAGTATAGTCCCAACCACCAGGTACCCTAGCATAACAATATAACAGTATAGTCCCAACCACCAGGTACCCTAGCATAACAGTATAGTCCCAACCACCAGGCACCCTAGCATAACAGTATAGTCCCAACCACCAGGTACCCTAGCATAACAGTATAGTCCCAACCACCAGGTACCCTAGCATAACAATATAACAATATAGTCCCAACCACCAGGTACCCTAATAACAGTATAACAATATAGTCCCAACCACCAGGTACCCTAGCATAACAGTATAGTCCCAACCACCAGGTACCCTAGCATAACAAGTATAGTCCCAACCACCAGTAAAAGTGATTCCTTCCTGGGTCGCACAGAATGTAACGGGGGGTAGCGCAGGAGCCAGCGGGGGGAGTACGCGGCCCGGAGGCAGGCCGAGAGAGGAGCCAAGGCTCGGGGCGCCGTGGAGCGGCGCGCGCGGCTCCCCGCCCGCCCCCCGAGCCAGGCGGAGAGGAGAGCCCGCGGGCGCGCGGACAAAAAAAAACCACACCCTCCCCTTCGTACTTACAGAAACAACATACAAAACAAACACAAAGCACAAAAATACACATTGAGGGGAGGGAGGCCATTCCAATGTCATGCGTTATTATAGTTAATATGGTGCGTGTGACCTAACTGTTACTAATGCATTCAATTATGTATGTGCATTGTATGTTTTATTGATGCCAAGCACCTTGTGGGGACCTTGACATGTTTTTTGAACAGGCTTAGCAGACTTAAGTCACTAACCAGTACTAAGATGCCTAACTCAATTACACTATATGTGCCCCAAACTAGTATCAAACCCGGGACCCTTTGAATCCAAATAAGACACCCTACCACTGGAAAGTGGACGACACACTAAGTACTTCTCTGAACCATATAACCCATATACATTCGTAGGAACAGATATTGCGTCTAAATACTGGTAAATTTCAAGATTATGTGACACTTATGTGTGTCATTCCTATACGAGTAATGCATATTTACGTTTATTTACCTGTTAGTCTCGTTTTGGCGAAAGTAGGTCAAAACGGTGCGCACTATATAATAAGCCAAACCGTGTTTCCGTGT
>CM026394.1:8229189-8328965 GCA_014843695.1 Archivesica marissinica | reverse complement strand
TATATATAGGTAGATGGCGTATATATAGGTAGTATATATAGGTAGTATATATAGGTAGTATATATAGGTAGTATATATAGGTATATGGCGTATATATAGGTAGATGGCGTATATATAGGTAGTATATATAGGTAGTATATATAGGTAGTATATATAGGTAGTATATATAGGTAGATTATAGGTAGTATATATAGGTATCGTATATATAGGTAGTTATTAGGTAGTATATATAGGTAGTAGATTAAAAGTTGTATATAAGGTAGTATATATAGGTAGGTTATATAGGTAGTATATATAGGTAGTATATATAGGTAGTATATATAGGTAGTAGTATATATAGGTAGTATATATAGGTAGTATATATAGGTAACGTATATATAGGTATACCTATATAGGTATATGTCCGATATATATATGTAGATGGCGTATATATAGGTAGTATATATAGGTAAAGTATATATAGGTAGTATATATAGGTAGTATATATAGGAAACAATATAAAGTAGATGGCGTATATATAGGTAGTATATATAGGTAGTATATATAGGTAGTATATATAGGTAGTATATATAGGTATATGGCGTATATATAGGTAGATGCCGTATATATAGGTAGTATATATAGGTGTATATATAGGTAGTATATAGGAGTATATATAGGTAGATGGCGTATATATAGGTAGATATATAGGTAGTATATATAGGTAGATATATAGGTAGTATTATAGGTATATATAGGTAGATGGCGTATATAGGTAGTATATATAGTAGTATATATAGGTGTATATAAAGTTAGATGGCGTATATATAGGTAGTATATATAGGTAGTATATATAGGTAGATGGCGTATATATAGGTAGTATATATAGGTAGTATATATAGTTAGATGGCGTATATATAGGTAGTATATATAGGTAGTATATATAGGTAGATGGCGTATATATAGGTAGTATATATAGGTAGATGGTGTGTATATATAGGTAGTATATATAGGTAGATGGCGTATATATAGGTAGTATATATAGGTATATGGTGTATATATAGGTAGTATTTATAGGTATATGGCGTATATATAGGCATTACATTACATGTCTAGCCTATTACATTACATGTCTAGCCTATTACCTTACATTTCTAGCCTATTAAATTAGATTATATACTGCCGGAATGTATATACATATAAGAATTTCCTCTGAATGAGATGCAAGCAAAAACTCATCGATTATCATTTCCGCTGCTTAATGAATCTGCTATTACCTAGCTAGTAAGTAATTCATTCGGATAGACAGTTTGAGATTTTGCCAACACTAAAAGGTAAACAATAAAGAATGCAGCTTCGTTATATGTTTGTTAGAAGCATGGCTTAAACTGATATAATATGTTATTTACAATTAAATGTTTGGGTATTGCGTATGTTACATACGTGTGATAGCCTACGATTCGAGTTAGCAACAACTGTTCAATATTCCTGTTCAAATGATTGTCATAATTTTCTATTTTCATTTCATAGTCTCATCTGAAAGATTGTTAATAGTATTAGGGTTATACGGGGGATCGATCCTTTGACCACTTGTTTCGCAGTCAAACACGTTTACAACCAGACTACAGGCCGATGTTTTACGTTTATTTATCGTCGCTACCGGTTGCCCGTATGAGCGGCGCCTCCTGAATGGATTAGTCAATTTTAGAGTTTGGAGGATAGTACCATGATACAGACAGAGCCCCATTCCTGAGTCTCCTCTGGTTCGTTTACGTGCACGGTGTACAGCACCGACACAAGACCTCGGTTTATTGGGGTCAGACGGGGGATCGAACCTGTGACAACTTGTTTCGCAGTCAAACACGTGATCCACCCGACTACATGCCGATGGTTTACGTTTATTTATCGACGCTACCGGTTGCCCATATAAGCGTCGCCTCCTGAAAGGATTAGTTATTTTAGATTGTTGGAGGATAGTGCAATGAAACATAACTAATATTCACATTGCTAATTGTCTCGTAACGTCGCAATTCTAATGAAATCCCATGCCATAGTCCCCGAGTGTTCAGATACAAATAAGAAAACACATAAATAAATTGTCGTCTGCTACAATTATTTGAATTATTTATAGCTTTTATTTTACTAAACATCACTTTTATTATTCATTATTCATCAGCATTAATTGTATCGAGCGCGTTTTTGTTTTGGTAAACTATACTGACATATGTTAGCTACGCTTAATGCGTTAATGTGTAATACGCAGTTATTTATTAAAGGACATGGTTTGCCCAAACCAGTATCATCTTAATTGGAAAGGTGAGTACTGAAACAATTATGAACATCGCACTTCAAATAAAGCAGTTATGGGCATAAAGCTTGAAATACCGTTCAAAATGGCTGCCATTTGGAATATGTGTGGGTAGTTATGACGTCATAGCTGCAGAACAAGTACTTCCTGTTTGCCAAAATAATGAAACATATGCAACTGATACACACATATTAGTATAAACGTATGCTAATGACATATCTTTAGGCCTCAGCTTTTAATAGAAATATTAAATTTTAAATATGTATGTTGATATTATTATATACACTCGACACAATTTCTAATCCTCCACCTGCTATTTTACCGTATTTCGAGCAAACTAATAGCCAAATAATACCAATATTCATATAATCGTATTGGTTATATTTTATTACAGATCACAGACGGATCTGTAGTCCAGTGGTAACACGCTGGACTGGTAATCCAGAGATCGCAGGTTCAATCCCCCCATCTGACCATAATAAAATTAACAGTCTTTCAGATGGGACGTTAAACCGAGGTCTCGTGTCGGTGCTGTACACCGTGCACGTAAAAGAACCAGAGGATATTCTGGAATGGGTCTCTGTCTGTATCATTGCACTATCCTCCAAAAATCTAAAATGACTAATCTCTTCAGGAGGCGTCGCTCATATGGGCAGCCGGTAACGACGATAAATAAACGTAAAAACACAAACACACTTATTACATATCGTTATGCATGATTTTCTGTTTACCCATTTCATATAAAATACATTAAATGGCAATAAGAAAATATTGATATGATTATTAATTGGCTCCAAACATTATAAAACACCAGGCGACCGATTATGAATTGTGTTGAGTGTATTGTAATTGTTTTTAAGTCATGTTGACTTGGTTAATCCAAGATGGCCGCCTCCATTCGTTTTAGGGAGGGGGCAGTTTAGTAATGTTGTTGGAACATGTAGCCCAGCCCATTTTGTTATTTTCTTTGCTTTGTCATTAGTGTATGTAGGTATGCAATGTAAATAACAAATACAACATGACTAAGCTAAGCCTCCATAAGTTTCTATTTGAGATAGATTCAATATCTGCAGTTCGATTTTCAAAAACAATTACATCTAGTAACCTTTATTCTTCATGATTATTAACATGAATCTAATGAGAGACATCGGTCAGTTACTTCCACTGAATACTCCCTAAACGTAGGTAGGTCCTCTTAAGTGTTTTCCTCTGTCTTTATAGTTGTTTCCTTTGCACAGCATGCTAGCAATTTTATTCCACTATCGCTTCTTATGATTATTAAATTATTATATTTCGACAGATCTCATACCGTATATGCAATGGGTACTTATTTGTAAACTAATGGTATCTAACTGAAAGGACCTATTCACATTTTGGAATACATCAGGCTTTTTCTGCCAAGGGAGGTAATAAAAAAAATTAGTTGTAGTCCTGGAAATATATTTTTTATAATTTTATCGTTCAATTATTTTTTATGCTTTTTTTATTTAATCTTTATTTATTTTACGATTGCAAAGCAAGTTTTAACAACTTACATTAATCACTCTCGTTGGCGCGGATGAAAGCGTATATGTGGTCATTCGTGTGGGAGGAAACCGGAGTACCCGGAGAAAGCCCACCTACCTGTCCGATATGGCGACCATCGTACCATCTCACATACTTCCCGGTCCGAGGATCGAACCCGGGTTGCATTGGTGAGAAGCGAGCGCGCTAACCACTGTGTTAATAGGACAGCCAATTGTGAAACCACGCTATCTACACAATGTTGCTATGGATATCACAGCATACAGCCGCGTTATCAAAATTAGATATTGTGTTTTCAAAACATGCAATTTTCCACGAAATTGAACAAATGCATAGGGTATTTTGTTCAATATAAAACATTTTAGAACATTTACTGTTGGTATTATTAAGTACTGGATTGTCCTTGCACCATAAAGTGGCAGTAACATTTAAGTTTCTGCTTTATCAATAGCTTTTGATCGACATAATTCGTAAGAAAATACTAATTAAAAGTAATACATATACATGTAAATTTCATTTTATTTTATAACAAGCTGCTTCCATTGCGATTTATTATTTATTACCATGGTAACTATGTGATGATGGTAATCAACCCCAGTGACAACATATTAGGCTTAACTAACTCTTGATTATAAACCATAGTTTATCGATCTCATACTAGTATATCGGAATTCCCGATTATATGTATCGGACAACCATAGTCTAAGGGAGATAATCTACGCTTCTGTCGTATGGGATGGGTGTACCGAGTACGAAAAGAGATCTTTAGAACTATTACAATTCGAAGCGGCACGTGTAGTAACAGGACTCACAAGGTCCGTATCAATCCATTTATTAACGAAAGAAATTGGTTGGGTACCGTTATCTGATAGACGTAAAATTCAAAAACTTATCACTGTTTTTAAAGCAAAACAAGGTCTTATACCGAGTTACCTTAGAAACATTTTCCCTAATATCGTATCTGAGTCATAAGAGACGTCATTGCCATAATATTTAAACTACCACACATTGAGTCATAAGAGACGTCATAGCCATGCTATTTAAACTACCACACATTGAGTCATAAGAGACGTCATTGCCATACTATTTAAACTACACCACATTGAGTCATAAGAGACGTCATTGCCATAATATTTAAACTACCACACATTGAGTCATAAGAGACGTCATAGCCATGCTATTTAAACTACCACACATTGAGTCATAAGAGACGTCATTGCCATAATATTTAAACTACCACACATTGAGTCATAAGAGACGTCATAGCCATAATATTTAAACTACCACACATTGATTCATAAGAGACGTCATAGCCATAATATTTAAACTACCACACATTGATTCATAAGAGACGTCATAGCCATAATATTTAAACTACCACACATTGAGTCATAAGAGACGTCATAGCCATAATATTTAAACTACCACACATTGAGTCATAAGAGACGTCATAGCCATAATATTTAAACTACCACACATTGAGTCATAAGAGACGTCATTGCCATACTATTTAAACTACCACACATTGAGTCATAAGAGACGTCATTGCCATAATATTTAAACTACCACACATTGAGTCATAAGAGACGTCATAGCCATGCTATTTAAACTACCACACATTGAGTCATAAGAGACGTCATTGCCATACTATTTAAACTACACCACATTGAGTCATAAGAGACGTCATTGCCATAATATTTAAACTACCACACATTGAGTCATAAGAGACGTCATATCCATGCTATTTAAACTACCACACATTGAATCATAAGAGACGTCATAGCCATACTATTTAAACTATCACACATTGAGTCATAAGAGATGTCATTGCCATACTATTTAAACTACAACACATTGAGTCATAACAGACCTCATAGCCATACTATTTAAACTACCACACATTGAGTCATAAGAGACGTCATACAAGGACGTTATCATTGGTTGAATAAAATGTTGAACTTGCCAAATAAACATGTTTCCTTATAAACAATCCAACTTGTTAATGCAATTAGAAAATGAATATGCAATTATCTGTTTTTAAAGCATTTGGACGTCGTAGATCATTTGTCAATATCTAAACAGATATACGCAATAGTTAATAATGTTTTCAATAATTAATATTTAGTTGTTTTTTGTGTGTGTTGTTTTTGTTTATAATAATGTGTGTCATGTCTCTCCCATAAGTGTTCGTAGAGATTAGTGTCAGATCACCATATTACCATACATGTTTCACTGTGTAATGTTTTGTATTGATGCTTTGTTGAGATTAGTGTCCGTTGTGCAAAACCACAATTATTTGCACGAAATGTTTATTATTGTTATATATTAATAGTAATGTATTATATAAATACATTAAACTGTTTCTATATATGGCCACGTGTTTACCATGTAATATATATATATTTGTTTTATGCATAATCGTCTGCTATTATTTTCGCGCATAAAATTATCAGTCTCGCTTCGCGCGGGAAATGACTTAAGATTTTAGGCCTAATCTCAGTTTATCGAGGCCGTGGTTGCAGGTGTCCAGTTATGTAATATAAAGGCGACGAACTGGTTTGATGGTGTAATATTAGATAACATAACAGATGTTTTAGGAATAACAGATGTTTTAGGAATTGTTATATCATATAGACACTGATTCAATCGTGTATATAAGAAATGGAGTTTAGTAACTAAAATCAGAACACTAAAGCCTACCTCCAGGAGAGAGAGTGGCGTGATCTCATTATATTATATAGAACAGATAAACTGTTTCTATGATACTTAGATATTATGGACATTATAAGAATTATAACTTATAAAGATTTGTAGAATAATTAAATAAAATCGTTCAGCCATAGAAGAAACAGAGAGTTTCGGCGAACCATATCGAAGGTGATTAAAAGTTAATAAATCAGAAACCTTGATTAGATTATAGTGATATTGAGTAATGACGGATTAGAGAGACTGGAGTTAATTATACTGTGTAGCGCATAGTCGGCTCACACAATTGGATTGTTAAATAAGCGTTTAATGATACGATGTATATATATATAAATCACTGATTATATATATATGAAGATCTCTGATGCCAATTTAGACAATATATTATATAGAAGAAATGTAAGACTGTGTTGAGTTATCATTAAAACATATATCGAAGAAGAAACCCCCTAGACAACTCCAGCGAGTCTACAATAGGATAGACCCTGGTAAGAGCCGAAGCAACTGAGTCATATACATACAAGAAGAAAAAGGAGAGTTTGCGACAATGAGTTTGCGACACCGTAACCATATTACCATACATGTTTCACTCTGTAAAGTTGTGTAGTGATGCTTTGTTGAGATTTTAGTGTCAGATCACCATATTACCATACATGTTTCACTATGTAATGTTTTGTATTGGTGCTTTGTTGAGATTAGTGCCCGTCACCATATTACCATACATGTTTCACTTTGTAATGTTTTGTATTGATGCTTTGTTGAGATTAGTGCCCGTCACCATATTACCATACATGTTTCACTGTGTAATGTTTTGTATTGATGCTCTGTTGAGATTAGTGTCCGTCACCATAATTATTACCATACATGTTTCACTATGTAATGTTTTGTATTGATGTTTTGGTCATTGGTTGGAAATGGCTTATTACGAAATAAATATATATATTCATCATGTTATGCAGAATTCTAGAAAATGTATTGTACCACGACGTCTGGTTCCAGGAGTTTTTACTTTTTAGCTTCTGGCAAAGCGACACGTTGATATTAATCAGAAACTATTAATGGTCTCGGTGTTAAAATATATTTATTTGACTGACCAGGCCAGTTCCCAGGCTATGTACCGCCGTATATACATGGAATTAAGCATGTTTAGTATACACATTTCCATTGGCGTTATCGCAATTGTAATAAATGTATAATACGGATAAACGATATAGCAGAATGCATCAGTGACGGGGTCTCGAACGTCGTTGATTTCAAATAGTCAGACCCTCCCCACTGTAGGTTCGAATCCCACACGGGGATAACGATTCTTTTTTTTTATTTGAGGAAGCTATGCAGATGTCTCCTTCCACCAGTACAGCTGGAGTCTCGCTATATGACATAAGCTGTTAGTGCGACTTCGGCCGCATGCCCCTCCCAAATAAACATATGTTAGATATGTATTCACGTATTCATTATCATTTTAAAGCTAGAATTTTTAATTTATTTAAATAAACACCTATAACTTGGACTTGTTTTGGAACATATACGATTACGGCACAATTGCATTATCCTCCAAAATCTAAAATGACTCTTCAGGCACTTATGCAACCTGAGTAGCGACGATTACAAAAAGTAATGCATGTTAGTATTTATAAACATATAACATAGCGAAAGACACTAGACACGCTACACTATCTAGCGTGGTAGCTTGGGCAGGAGCTCGGATTTTATTCATATTCCTGTCTGGCCTCTATACCGTGCAATCGAGGGACAGTCGAGTACCTAGTCAGTATGTATTTATGTACACAGTCATGCACAAAACCACACACAATCTTATCTTTATATAAGATAATTATTCAAACTTAAAGCGAGTCGGGTGGGAGGGAAGCGTTTATATATCGTCGTACTGGTTGCCCATATGAGCGACGCCTCCTGAAGAGATTAGTCATTTTAGATTTTTGGAGGATAGTGCAATGATACAGACAGAGACCCATTCCAGAGTCTCTTCTGGTTCTTTTACGTGCAAGGTTTAAAGTCCCATCTGAAAGACGGTTAATTTTGTTTGTGTCAGACGGGGGATCGAACTTGCGATCCCTGGATTACCAGTCCAGCGTGTTAACCGCTAGACTACATATCCGTATGTAAAAGTGAGTTTCTAGTGGCCTTGTTTATCTTTTATATTTAAAATATTGATCTCGTGGCATTGACATTGTGGAAGTCGTGATAGTGCAGTTGTAACGCATTCGCTTCAGGTACGAAAGGCCCTGAGTTCGCTCCCAGCTGTAGCTGTTATGATTGTGTCCCTTAGCAAGGGACTTAAATTGCCTCTTCTCTCACTTATGGAGATGGATTCTACCAGGAATGAGGCCTCGAGGACGATTAATATAATGTAGTAAACACTTGTTCTGCAATCTAGTTAAGATACATTTGTATAAACTAAATTGACATGATTGGTGGAAGGACCTACATACAAAAATCTATCTTGATTGATCTAACTTTAAATTATGTATGACAGTCAAAAGGGTCATAAACAATATACAGATACGATTTTGCCCAATAATTTTATGTCCGTTGGTAGAATTGTCGCTTCAACAGCTTAGGTCATATGGCGATTCTCCGGCTGGCATGGAGGAAGACAGACTTTCATACAAATATTACGACAACACACTATTTCTACTTAGTAGTTGTGGCCTAACTAATACAGTTTCGGTAATGACAAGGCAGTCATATTGTAGGATATAATCTAGATTATTAATCCATAATCGATTTCATAGTTGCATTTAAATTAGCTGGCTAATCTTACAATCAACTTAAAACTGCAGTATTGGGATACACAAGCTTACTTGAGGGTGTGTGAAATATCGATAGCTGATTGGATTATCCATTATAGTTTGATTGACAGGTGTCGTGATCGATACCGATAAGCTGTTCCATCAATTGACCGCGTATTCTGTAAGTCATGGCCCTCTACTGTTTCTAATCTATATAAATGACATAGTCACAGATGTTGAAGCCAAAATACGTTTGTTTGCTGACGACACAAGCCTATATGTCATAGTCGACGATCCAGTATCCTCGGCAACACTCCTAAATAGAGATCTGGGACGTATACACTCCTGGTCCGAATCATGGTTAGTTACATTCAACCCAAACAAACCAGAGTCAGTTCTGTTCACTAGAAAACGTCGCAAACTTCCTCACACAATCATATCTATGGATCAAAATCATATAAAACAAGTGAACAATCACAAGTACCTCGGCCTTACCTTCTCTGACGACGGATCGTGGTCATCCCACATAACCTCATCGTTAAACAAGGCATGGCAACGAATTGGAATCTTACGATCCCTCAAATACATTCTCTCCCGCCCAAGTCTCCAGCGTATGTACGTCTCTTTCATTAGACCTCTCCTAGAATATGCAGATGTTGTCTGGGGCAACTGTTCCAACACATTAAGCAACGACATCGAGGCAGTGCAAAGCGAAGCAGCCCGCATAGTCAGTGGTGCTACTAAGCTTTGTAACCTCAACCGTCTCCGGAAAGATCTCAACTGGGAAACCCTTGCATCGAGACGTAAAGACCATAGATGTATTCTCTTCTTTAATATGAGGAACAATCTAACTCTCCCACGTATCTTTCTGACATCATACCACAACAACCCATTCAAACCTACTCCCTACGTTCCGTTCCTGACGTCCTTTAATACACACTAAAACGCAAGCATATGCTAACTTCATTTCTTCCAGCAACCATCCGCGATTGGAACTCTCTCCCTTATAACACCCGTAACTCCATAAATGTATCCGAATTTAAATCCAAACTCAGCAAGCCTAAGAAATATTCTCCTCTATACGACGTGGGAACCAGGAGGCTTCAGATTATCCATGCTCATCTATTACTATGATGTAGTTCTTTGAATTTCGACCTCCATCGCAAAAACATTGTTGAATCGCCAAACTGTGCCTGTGGAGCAATGGAAACAGCGATGCATTACCTTACGCAGTGCCCACGATACAACAATGCTCGTCGCCTACTTGTGTCCAATATCCCTTGCGCACTGACAACAAATAATCTTATGTATGGCGACGATCGTTTACCATTCAAAAACAACAAATCCATCTTCTAACTGTCCAGGCTTACATTGCAGCTACAAAGAGGTTTGATGCATGATCCGACTACCTGGTGGGTATTCCAGGTCCATCCTTCCTTTCCTGTGTGTCACAGCAACCCTTTTCATTTAATCCCATTTACTAATTTTCCATACCTTCCAATTCAGTTCACCACCAATTAGTGCACGCATGATGACAACACTTGTTTCAAATTGCCCCACAAACACAAATCACAAGCACCCAAGCACCCAAGTACACAAGCACCCAAGACCAATCGGGGCTAAAGAACCCAAGACAATGCCCGTCATGTCTCATTAACCGCTCTCAATGCTAACAACTGTATATTGTAACATCCTCATGGAAAGAAATTTACATAAGCGCTCAACTTGTTTTCCAATCCATTTCAGATATCCTGTTGTATTTATATACCGTATATATATTGAATGAACTGAATACAATATGCTTAAACTAAGTCATGGTTATACACAAACACGAGCGTTTTTAAACCTCATACACTGGAAATTGGAGTCTCATTAGTAGCCTTTATCTACTATCATATATGTATGTTCCTTTAATGTCAAACCTCTCGCGGGGACTTAGATATGTTTTCCTGGGCAGGCTTAGCCGACCTAAGCGATTAACCAGTACTAAGCAATGTGTGTGAGGTGCCTTGCTCAATGGCACTACATACGTGGCCTGGCCGAGTATCGAACCCGGGACCGTTCGATTCCAAATCCGACGCAATACCACTGGACCACGGACGCCACTAGTTATCTCTGTAAATAATTGAGAAATAAAATCTTTAAACTAAAGTGGAGGAAAGATATTGTTATTGACTTTAAATTCTCACAACTTACGTTTCTTATACCCGTAGCGTGAGCCCGTAAGTCGCAACTAGCGAACTTTCAATCCTCACGGACTTACGGGGCTCACGCTACACCGGTACAATATAGAAAAAAGAGCGTCTATTTGATTCGGAGTCAGAAAAAATATAAATTTTACAAAAATGCAGTATTTTGAGCACTTGAAACAGTTGCACGATGCAGAGCTGTACCAAGACCTGAAGCAATTGGTAGCAAAACGAATTATCTATATTATAGCATAATTGTTGTTAAACAGACGAAAAAATATGTTTATATTTAATTTATATCAGGTTTGACAGCGAAACAGAGTATCCGATTACTAGTACAGTATCATACACAGCAGTTGGCTACAAGTTGTTTGAGAGGCTATATGTTGTTTAATATAATGAAATCATTATAGACAAGATGTGTACCACTTCTCAACTGCTGAATGTGTGTTGAGGTCACTCATATGAGTCATAATACATCTTCTCATTTTATTTATTTGTCAAACAAATCGCTAACAATAATTAACATATCGTGGGTGTATAGGTGTGTATGTATGTTCCATTAATGTCAAATCGCTTGCGGGGACGTATACATGTTTTCCTGGGCAAGCTTAACCGACCTAAGTGGTTAACCAGTACTAAGCAATGTGTGTGAGGTGCCTTGCTCAATGACACTACATACGTGGCCTGACCTAGTATCGAACCCGGGACCGTTTGATTCCAAATCCGACACTGTACCACGGATGCAGGTTGTTGTGCGATATCAGAAATTTATGGCTTTTCTACTATGAGCTATTTTTGGAAAGTTGCATTGGTTCCTGTTGAGAATGAAAACAATGTTTAATATGTTAATTGTGATACTAAAAGCATTGAAAAGTGGAAAGATAAGTCGACATGCCTATAAATTTACATATTTTACAGGTGTTTGTTGTATTGATTACCTGATACCATCCAGTCAGGAAATAGCTAAAAGCTAATGTTGTACTTGTTATATATGTTCGACTCCACATAAAGTTTCTTGTATCTTGTATGCTGTAATAAGATGTGTGTTGCAGGCATGTATTGTTATGTCTCTGTGTGAGAGCAATACATACACAGAGCTGCTGACGTTAACACAGAAATACCAGTGTATGGTCTACTATGGTAATGCGCTATTCCATCTCGGAGAATACACAAAAGCAGAGGTATGTAATCAAAAGTAACTACACCTATGCAGATGCAAATACTCAAAAACAGGTAAATAAATACACCAAAGCAGAGGTAAATAAATACACCAAAGCAGAGGTAAATAAATACACCAATGCAGAGGTAAATAAATACACCAATGCAGAGGTAAATAAATACACCAATGCAGAGGTAAATAAATACACCAATGCAGAGGTAAATAAATACACCAAAGCAGAGGTAAATAAATACACCAAAGCAGAGGTAAATAAATACACCAAAGCAGAGGTAAATAAATACACCAACGCAGAGGTAAATAAATACACCAACGCAAAGGTAAATAAATACACCAAAGCAGAGGTATGTACAATAACAATGTGAATAATACTTACTAGCGACGATATATCTATGGCATGACTAAAGTTCATTACTGAACTCCTCAGAATGTATTTCAATTTAAGATAAGATGACTACTGTTTATGCCCTTCAGCTGGAATCAAAGAGAATTGTGGAATAGATTTAACGACATGCTTGTTTGATTGTCTTTGTTGATATGGTCAGGGATCATTCTAGAGGGCGATGTGGGCGAAATAGTCGCCCTAGGGACCCTGACTTGGCCCTCTGGGGGCCCCACTTCTCCCTAAAAAAAATATTTTGATTTTTTTACGATTTTCAAACAAAATTTTGTCTACTGGCCCATTATAAAGCACTGCTTCTATTCAAATGTGGTATTTAATGGTTGTACTGTGCATTTTAACCCTATTTTGCAGAAGTATATTAAAGAACACCATTTAAGGAAGCAATCACGCTCACTTCTCCCAAAAATTCGGACCTAGAATGAACCCTGATGGTGAATTATTATTCTTTTTGTGTGTGTTTTTACGTTTATTTATCATTGCTACAGGTTGCCCATATGAACGACGCCTCCTGAAGAGATTAGTCATTTTAGATATTGGAGGATAGTGCAATGATACAGACAGAGACTCATTCCAGAGTCTCCTCTGGTTCTTTTACGTGCACAGTGTAAAGCACTGACACGAGACCTCGGTTTAACGTCCCATCTGAAAGACTGTTCATTTTATTAGGGTCAGATGGGGGATCGAACCCGCGACCCCTGGATTACCAATTTACCATTCCAGCGTGTTAACCACTGGACTACAGATCCGTGTGTGATGGTGAATTATACAATGAAACCTGATTGTTGTTTGAAAGTCCTCATGTCCAGGATTGTGAGCGGATTGGAAAATACGTGTATAGAGTATACTGTCTCTTAATTCTGGCTGTCCGATTAGCGCAGTGTTTAGTATGTTCGCTTCTCATCAATGCTACTTGGGTTTGAGTCTTGGATCTGGAAGTATGTGAGGTGTTACGGTGGTCCCCAGCAGGGTTTCCTTCTGTCTGAATGTTTGTCTGCGCCAGTTCTGTCGCCAATTAAAAAACACTGGAGCCAATTTAAAAAACTTGGAGCCAACTAAGCACCATATAGTTCAAAAATAACTATTTGAAGCCATGTATTTGACAAAACATGTTCCCCCCCCCCACCCAAAAGATTACACCAACTATTTTCGTCAAGTAACAAAATTTAGCGCCAATATTTGTTTTTTGGCGCCATTGGCGAACCCTACCCAGATCAGATCACCTGACAGGTGGATCTTTCCAAGTACTCCTGGTTCCTCCTACACATGAAGAACCACATAATTATATGCTTTCATCCGCACCAATGAGAGTGATTATTATACCTCATTAAGCTAAAGCTTGTTTCACAATTGTTGTAAGATATATAGTAAGTTTTTGCATTGTACTTCTTTTGGTTTACATAAATCACATATAACATAGAACCACATACAAAATGCATAATGCAAAGGATCAAGTAGAAAGCTAAACGTAGCTTTTTTAAAAACATTTTCCTGTACATTCTTTTTGTTCCCCAAATTATTACATTGTCTACACAAGTAGTAACGTTTGCAATGTTTGAAGACCCATGGTCTTGCACTTCATGTCCCTTTGTTCATGGCTCTATTGTGGTCTCTTGTGATCAGGGTATGTCCTTTGTCTGTCCATTTGTGGCCTCCATGCCATGGTCGAGTGGTTATGATCAATGACATAAAATCACTTGCCCCTCACCTCTGCTGGTTCGCATCACAATGGGGGTGTCGAATTATTTCATATGAGGAAGCTATCCGGCTGACTTGTGGAAGATCAGTGGTTCTATCCTGGTGCCCTGTGCCTGAAATACTGCTCGAAGGGTCTTCCTCCACCAATAACAGTCGCTGTATGGCCTACATGTAAGCTGTTGGTCCCACATTAAACCCCAATAAGAAACAAACAAAATTGTCCATCCATCAGGGATCATTCTAGAGGGCAAAAGTGTCGCCCTAGGGGCCCTGACTTCGCCCTCAGCGGGCCCCACTTCTCCCTAAAAAAAAAAAGTATTTTTTGGTTTTTACGATTTTCAAACAAAACTTTGTCTAGTAAGATACACTGGCCCATTATAAAGCACTCCTTCTATTCAAATGTTGTATTTAATGGTTGTACTGTGCATTTTAACCCTATTTTGGAGAAGTATATTAAAGAACACCATTTAAGGAAGCGACCACGCGCTTTCTCACTTTTTTTTCTCCCAAAAATTCTGACCTAGAATGAACCCTGATCCATGCATAAATGTTTTCTCTGGCCTCCCTGCTGTTTGATACCAAAAACAATAAAAAATACTGTTTTATGCCTGGCCTCAACAAGTTATTTTTTTACACCAACATCAAACAAGTGTATGCGTATCCTCTGAATTAGTTCTTAGTGTATTGGTAACAGCATTGTTACCGCATACATGTATGCCCAAGCCATATCAATCTTGGCCATAAGTTGAGTGTCAAGCTGTTTTTAGGCTAAATCATTCCATAAGGTACTTTGCGGACTACATGTATGACAGTCATTATGACAATGATATTTTTCTCTCAATTTTGAATTTAATAAAATTTGAGATACCTGTGCCCGAGGTTATACCACTTTTCTCAGATCACAAACTCAAATGGTTTGATTGGTTGATTCTGAGTTTTACCTGCCAGCTGAACCAATCAGAAGCTTGAGACTTGAGTTTGAGATAGGAGAAATGTTTTATAACCATGAGGCCTGGTTGATTTATTCCATTACAAATCATAAAAAAAAATGCAGTGATTTATGATGTTTGTGTATCAGCTGTTGCTATGGTCAATAATGTAAATAATTGTCAGATAAATATGTCAATAAGCATGTTATGGTACACCTGCAGCATTTATCCCATATATTATCTGACAGGCGCATAGCTATGCCTAAATATGTATTACGCACCATTCTAGGGGGAGAATTTTTTCCGCTAGTTGGTCTCAGGTGATTATTTGCATACTATGAATATCAGCTAAAATCAATATCTGTTGGCACTTCGATCATGTCTGCTTTCTTGTGAATGATCAATGTCTGCCCCCCCCCCCCCCCCAAGTACGATTCAGTTTTTATTGTATTTTTCGCATAATTTTCATTTTCAAGAACTGTCAAAATAAATCTTGCGTACATGCGTAAGCCTAGCTACGCGCCTGTCTGATAAATGTATTCAATTACCACTTTGTTGTTCCTGAATACATTTTCATTTGCTTGTATCTCGACCATAAGTCATATTACTATGATCACATTTCTGGATGAGTAAAATGTCGACTTATCCAGGGTTCCCTCTGTCTGAATGTTTGTCTGCGCCACCTCTGTCGCCAATTGAAAAACACTGAAGCCAAGTAAGAGCCATATAGTTCACAAATAAATATTTGAAGCCATGTATTTGACAAAACATGTGCCAAAATTAAAAAGTCACAAAAAGTTGCGACAAATATTTTCTCCAATTCAAAACATTTAGCGCCAATATTTGTTATTGTCGCCATTGGCGACTGACAGCAGGAACACTGTTATAGTCGGGTATATACGGTATCAAGTATCTTTGTTTTTGTGCATATTGCAGGATATCTACAAAAGAGCATTGTTGTTGAGAAAGGCTATAAGTAAAGCCAAAGGGAAAACTGGTGTTTCAACACAAACTAGTGTAAGTTTTAGCTTGAAATTATTTTGAAACATTTTCTTGTTCTTACTCTACATGATTGCAGTACACTGATAGTCTAATTACACAGATTACATCGATAGTCTAATGATACCGATAGTCTAATTACACCGATAGTCTAATTACACTGATTACATCGATAGTCTAATGATACCGATAGTCTAATTACACCGATAGTCTAATGATACCGATAGTCTAATTACACCGATAGTCTAATTACACTGATAGTCTAATTACACCGATAGTCTAATTACACAGATTACACCGATAGTCTAAACATTTTTAATAAAACACAACTGTCACGTTGAGTTAAAGAAAACTGTCACGTGGAGTTAAAGAAAACTGTCACGTGGAGTTAAAGAAAACTGTCACATGGAGTTAAAGAAAACTGTCACGTGGAGTTAAAGAAAACTGTCACATGGAGTTAAAGAAAACTGTCATGTGGAGTTAAAGAAAACTGTCACATGCAGTTAAAGAAAACTGTCATGTGGAGTTAAAGAAAACTGGCACATGGAGTTAAAGAAAACTGTCACGTGGAGTTAAAGAAAACTGTCATGTGGAGTTAAAGAAAACTGGCACATGGAGTTAAAGAAAACTGTCACGTGGAGTTAAAGAAAACTGTCATGTGGAGTTAAAGAAAACTGTCACACTGACCAAGATGAAATATTTATTTTGTTATACCGAACAATCAACTGTTCTTGCTTTATGTTGTTTGGCAATCCTGACATTTTCCAACAAAACATTCTTAGAGACTACATGAAAACCAAAATGGTGGCATAACAAATAAAATCACATTGAAATTAAACGGTAACGTCCGAGTAGCATGATTTTATTTTTATTCTGAATGAGGCTATTCAGAGGTGAGACATTGCCATGAGACATTGAAAAATGTCGCCCGCTCGGGTATGGCAAATATTGCATGGGGTAGTCACGTGAGGTTTAACAAACTGTAAAGCAGTGAGAAATAAAATGTGTTATTCCACTGCTTGAAATTCAACCAATGGAATAACACATTTTATTTCACTAAAACATTTCTATATTTCATTGGAAACCATATTGGCGGCCATTTTGAAAATCTTGAATATTTCAAATTGCCCAAAGGTGAGAACTTCACACCCACCTGGATATCATTATATATGTCCTATAGATAAATATTTAACAGAGAGAACTTCACACCCACCTGGATATCATTATATATGTCCTATAGATAAATATTTAACAGAGAGAACTTCACACCCACCTGGATATCATTATATATGTCTATGATAAATATTTAACAGAGAGAACTTCACACCCACCTGGATATCATTATATATGTCCTATAGATAAATATTTAACAGAGAGAACTTCACACCCACCTGGATATCATTATATATGTCCCATAGATAAATAATCAACAGAGAGAACTTCACACCCACCTGGATATCATTATATATGTCCCATAGATAAATAATCAACAGGGAAAAAAACTTTATCCAGGAATTTTGGGTTTATGCACTTCTGCCAGACTAATAAATATAAATGCGTTATTAATACTGTTGCATAGATGCCCAGGAAAGGTGTTGTTAGGTAAACTGCCTGTGTGGGCGATATAGCCTAAAATGGTGATGATGCAGACGTAAAATCCAAACAAACAAACTGCTTTAAATGATAATATAATTATTGTGTTATTTCAGGAGAGCACGTCGGATGTAGAAGTCAAATACAAGATATATCTGTGTCTGTTACATGGAAAACAATACAAAGTGGCTATGTCTGTTGTAAGTTGCTTTGGTAGTCCTATATATAAGACCTCTACATAATGTTTTTTCAATCTGTTATTTTTGAAAAATGTTATATTTTTCAAGTCTAAATATTTGGAGTAGTGTTTTGGAGAAACTGCTATGTATAGTTCAAATATTTGTAGCAGACAGCAATTCATTCATGCGTTTTTCTTATGTGTAACTGAAAATCTCTGGAAATATGTCATGGAATTTCATTAGAATTATGTTTTTATGACCCAAATTCTAATGAAATTCCCCATGCCATATTTGACTGTTATTTTCGCCATCAGCGTGCAAAGAGTTACGGTCGCACCAACAGCTTATGAGGTGCTGACTCTCCAGCTATTCCCCATGACATATTTGATTGTTATTTTCGCCATCAGCGTGCAAAGAGTTACGGTCGCACCAACAGCTTATGAGGTGCTGACTCTCCAGCTATTATTGATGTAGGGAGACTCCGGGTGCCCTTCGCAGCTGCATTTCAAGCACGGACGGGCACCATATTTGACACCCCCAGTGGGATTCAAACCTCTAGCTGGGAAGGGTAAGTGATTTGAAGTCAGCAGCCTAAACTACTCTGCCACATTCATTCTGACCTGGAGGCATGCCGTCTAGACGCACATCAGAACTGTCTCGTTGGCTAGTAGTCACATTTCACTATAATTATATAAACAATGTTTTGTATAGAAGGGGGGTCCTAGGACTTTTGGTGTCTTATGGATAATATTTCAAACTCGACTAAATACATACAGTAAAACACCTCAAATGCAGACTTCTTCCGGACCGGAAAAATAGTCCGGTTTAGAGGGGCTTCCGGATTAGAGGGGCTTCCGGATTAGAGGGTTTTTTAATATTTAATACATGTATACTATGTTTAAACTTTATTTATTTTTACAACAATTGTGAAGCAAGTTTTAACAACTTGATGAAAGCGGATGAAGGCGTAAATGTGGTCATTTGTGTGGGAGGAAACCGGAGTACCCGGAGAAAACCCACTTGTCCAATCTGGCGACACCGTACCATCTCACATACTTCCCGATCCGAGGATCGAACCCGGGTTGCATTGGTGAGAAGCGAGCACGCTAACCACTGCGCTAATCGGACAGCTAAGTATACTATGATGATGTACAGTACAACATATGAATGCGAAAATAAAATACTAAGATATTTCTTCCGGTTTCCGGAATATAGAGGGGTTCCGGTTTGGAAGGGGTTTTCTTACGATGAAAATAGTGGGTAACAATTTAGGACCAGATAAAAAGTCCGGTTTGGAGGGGATTCTGGATTAGAGGGGTTTTACTGTACAATGATATATGAAAAATAATTTAAAATGATATTGTCTAGATTTGTTAACATTGCAATAAATGGTTTAATCAAAAAGCAAAGTATCTATCTCCCATGTTGTATATTTGTAAGGAGAAATGCAATAAAATATTATTTAAAATTCTAACACGACCCAGCTAATAACATACATACTTGTAGAGTAAAATCTACCTCGGGTTATTCTGCAATATACCTACCTTGAACTATGCTGTGCGCGCACCATGTTTTGGCTATTCCATTTATACAATGCGTGTAAAGTTTTATGAATGAAAGTCATGTGATGTTTGTAAATAATACCGTGGGAATTTGCGGAAGTGAGCTATTTTTAGAATCAGATAATCTCTTGTCCGTCTTGTTTTTCTGTTAAGTAACGTTTCAGTTACTATTCTGTACAATTTTATTTGACAAAATAAATAAAATTATTAATCAGTTACAACTTTTGTTCATTTATGCACTAGATTGATATTTTCCATAATAAATAACGTCATCACCCCTTACGCGGGAGGACATTTCGAAAGCCAAATGCACGGCGTTTGAAGAAAATACTCCTTGATTCTCGTCTAAAATTATTAGAATCTTCGTGTTAGAATCGAAATTTCGGCCTTCGTGATATATTTCTATGCATATGAACTTCAAACTCGAGTTATTCTGCGATGTACCACGGTTGATACTTATTATTTCTTAATTAAAATTAACCCATCTCTTTTCAATGTTAGAAATTCACTAACATGTTTGTGTATGTTGTGTGCTTCAGCTGGAAGGAATCAGCACCAAACAGCGTACAGCCAAGGTGAATCTAGCTCTGGCCAAGCTCTATATTAGATCTGGTATGGACAGGTCGGCCATCACAAGCTACAAGGAGGTTCTGCGGTATGTAATAATTAAGAGCCTGCCAGCGATATAGCCCAAAATGATGCTGATGCAGGCGTAAAACTCAAACAAACAACAAACAGACTAATTAATATTTGTATGTCGGTTATTTATTGACGAATAAAACATAATTTCGAGAGAGTTCTCGCACCTATGAATTAACCAGGCTAGTGATTTGATTGGTTGATTCTGATATTTAAGCTCGAGTGAACCAATCAGACGCTTGAGAATGAGTTTGAGATTGGAGAAAAGCTTTATAACCTCCAGGCCAGACCATAGGCCCAAATGGTTAATTCCGGCGCTCAGAACGACAGATCATGTTATATTCGAGTATAAATAACGCAAATACAAATATTATTTTCATCATCATCAAAATACCTAATATAAAGCGCCAAAAATAGTTGGGTTTTTTTAGAGTGCGTAAAACGACGTAGGATTAAGTTTACACTTTATTGATTTTACAACGATTGCGAAGCCAGTTTTAACAACTAACAAAACTACAAAAAACTTTTGACGTCACATGCTAAACCATGTTTTATTGCAGATTTAAACATGGTAAATTCCTTCTTTGCATATACTGAAAAATGCCAAACCATGTTAAAATAATTAATTAACAAAGTGTATTTAGTAGTGCTCTAGTTTTGGTACAGAAGTCTTGATTACTCTCTAGAGAAATGTTACACTGAAGATAACTGGTATATGTAAGTCATGGTGGTGCATTAGCTGGTGCGAATAGCCCGGAGTTCACGCCCTGCTGGAGCCGTTATGATTGTGCCTTAAGGCAAGGCATTTAAATTCCACATTGCCTCTTCTCTCTCCCTCGTGGCGATGGATTCCATTAGGTCTCGAGAATGATTAATATAAATTGTAGGAACTTATTTCGCAATCGAGCTCAAATAAATTGTATGTTTTATATCTTCAGAGAATGCCCACTGGCGTTGGAAGCTATTAATGGATTGATGTCGCTGGGTTTGACTGGTTCTGATGTGCACAGTCTGGTCCTGAATGGTTTGCCGCACGCAACTTCCTGTGACTGGTTTGTAAAGTTATGCATTTACGTTAAAGAAGGATAGGTCCCTCAATTCTATAGCAGTAGATTAGAGTTTTTTGTCCGCCTCCGTGGTTGAGTGGTTAAAATCGCTGACTTGTATACCACTGTAACCTATCATCACTGATGGTCACGGGTTCGAGCCCCACTCAGACCGTGTCTCATTTATATGAAAAAGTTGGCAGTTTCTTATGGAGGTTGGTGCACCCAAGTACTGGTTAACCGTTGGAGCCTACCCAGGAAAGGTGTTGTTAGGTAAACTGCCCGCCGACAATATAGCCCAAAATGGTGCTGATGCAGGCGTAAAGCCCGAAATATAACATAACTCTTAGCCCTGGCCGTTGATTCTGTCATTCGGATTGAGCTATACTATGGATCTATGATTGAGCTCGTTTTGGGGCTTTGCCTTATTTATTTTATTATGTGTCCTTCCATTATTATCCCAGGCATGATCGCCACCAGGCTTGTACCCGCCTATCGATAACATGAATGTACACGTGTAGACGACAGTTTATATAATAGCCCAAAATGGTGCTGATGCAGGCGTAAAACCCGAAATATAACATATAACATAGATTAGAGTTTCTAGTAATATCACAGGTATTGTGACTTTATAGTTAACCCTGTGTTAACGGTCACCTCTATTAAACAGTCAACCCGTATTAAGCAGTCAGCTTCAATATTCCAAGGGACCCCGTGTGTGAATGGTTACGGTCAAATCACTTGCCCCTCTACTGTAGGTTCGAATCCCACTGAGGGTGTCACATTCTTTCATGTGAGGAAGCTATCCAGGTGGCTTGCTGCGGTAGTTTGGTGGTTCTACATGTGTGTTAGTCCGTGTTTGACATTCCTCCACCAATAATAGCTAGGAGAGGCGCCGTATCACCTAAGCTGTTTGTGCGTCTTTATAACTCCAAAAACAACAAAACAAACATCATTATTCCAAACTGGCATCCTATTATATACAGTCAAACCTGTGTTAGTGGTCACCTCTATTAAGCAGTCAACCTGCATTAATCAGCCATTTTTCAGATCTCAATATGTTACTTTGTTATACATTTAACCTCTATTAAGCAGCCACCTGGGCTAAGCAGCCACTTTCTGGGATTCCCTTGGCTCGCTGCTTAAGACAGGTTTGACTGTACATGTATATATTACCTCTATTAAGCAGCCACTTTCTGAGTTTCCCTTGGCTGGCTGCTTAAGACAGGTTTGACTACATGTATATATTATCTCTATTAAGCAGCCACTTTCTGGGTTTCCCTTGGCTCGTTGCTTAAGACAGGTTTGACTGTACATGTATATTACCTCTATTAAGCAGCCACCTGCACTAAGCAGCTACTTTCTGGGATTCCCTTGGCTGGATGCTTAAGATAGGTTTGACTGTACATATATATATTATCTCTATTAAACAGCCACTTTCTGGGATTCCCTTGGCTGGCTGCTTAAGACAGGTTTGACTGTACATATATATATTACCTCTATTAAGCAGCCACTTTCTGGGATTCCCTTGGCTGGCTGCTTAATACAGGTTTGACTGTACATGTATATATTACCTCCATTAAGCAGCCACCTGTGTAAAATGGTCACTTTAATACTTCTCTACACTGGCTTAAGACAGGTTTGACCACTGAGTGTTTCTAGCTGGTGAAAAAGTGCCAACCTAAAAGCAACACTAGTTGTATAGTTGTAGGCTGATATACTGGACATCTCCAAACGTGGAAGTCGTGATAGCGCAGTGGATGCGCGTTCGCTTCAGGTGCGTACGGTCCGGAGTTCGAGCCCCGCTGGAGCCATTACGATTGTGTCCTTAGGCAAGGCATTTAAATTCCACGTTGCCTCTTCTCTCTCCCTCGTGGCGATGGATTCCATCAGGAATGAGGTCGCGAGAGTGATTAATATAAGTTGAAAGAACTTATTTCGCAATCGAGCTAAATAAATTTGTATTAACTAAAACAAACGAACAAATACACAACAGAACAACAATTGTAACCATGGTAACAGAGAAATAAACTATTGACAGGTTATCACAGTGGATCAGGGGTCACTCCCATGTCACGTCTCAGGACTACGTTAATGCCGTGTTTGTGTTCCGGGCGGACGGTCAGGGCTGTTTAAAGGACAATGTGTACCTGATGACGAGCATAGCACGGGCGCTATTTCTTGATGGACACTACACGCAGGCTCTAGTGGCCTTTAAAAGGGTAACTTAATAGTGCATTTACAGGGTTCATTCTAGGTCAGAATTTTTGGGAGAAGTGAGAAAGTGCGTGATCGCTTCCTTAAATGGTGTTCTTTAATATACTTTTGAAAAATAGGGTTAAAATGCACAACCATTAAATACAACATTTGAATAGAAGGAGTGCTTTATAATGGGCCAACGTATCTTACTAGACAAAATTTTGTTTGAAAATCGTAAACACCAAAAAATATATATATTTTTTTTTTTTTTTAGGGAGAAGTGGGGCCCCCAGAGGGCGAAGTCAGGGTCCCTAGGGCAACAATTTCGCCCACATCGCCCTCTAAACTGATCCCTGCATTTAGAGCAAATGCGAGCTAATCAATACAAAACTGTAGTTGTACGTTAAAACGGTACTCCAATAATTACAACATCTTACAAGGTCGCGATTCCGATTGGCTTTTTCAGCCCATTTGATCGCAGTTCATCATCAAATGAACTACAAAATTATTCTATTGTCTAACTATCCAAAGTGATGTCTGAGATTGTGGTGTTTCATGAAACAAAATGCTTGTATTTCAGGCGCACTTCATAGACCCGTTGCACCTCCAACACATGGACATATATGCCTACCTGCTATACACGTGTAAGGTGAAGAAGTCTCTGGAACTTCAAGGGTACATTTCTATTCTGTAAACTGCTTTATCCAACCTTCATGGGTCCGCCTCCGTGATGGTCACGGGTTCGAGCTCAGGCCGTGTCTATTTATATGAAAAAGTTAACCACTGGAGCCTGCCCAGGAAAGGTGTTGTTAGATAAACTGCCCGCCGATGATATAGCCCAAAATGGTGCTGATGAAGGCATAAAACCCGAATGAACAAACCAACCAACATTAATGCAAAATTGCGTTCGTGCAAAAACGGCTTGGAGTTCGCGCTCAGTTGTAGCCGTTATGATTGTGCCCTTAAGCATGTCATTTAGATTCCCCATCAACTCCTCTCTCTCTCGTGGCCTTTCGAGACTCACCGGATGCTTGGTCAATTAAAGGGCAATAACTTTTGTGTTACTGGGTTGATCCCGACAAAATGTGCACATGAACCACCACACTTGCGATTCATATAAATTCCACCCATTGGTTACTGAGAACTGAAAACCATATCCCTCGCTGTGGACGATGCCAAAACCATATCCCTCGCTGCGGACGATGCCAAAACCATATCCCTCGCTGTGGACGATGCCAAAACCATATCCCTTGCTGCGGACGATGCCAAAACCATATCCCTCACTGCAGATGATGCCAAAACCATATCCCATGCTGCGGACGATGCCAAAACCATATCCCTCGCTGCGGACGATGCCAAAACCATATCCCTCGCTGTGGACGATGCCAAAACCATATCCTCGTTGTGGACGATGCCAAAACCATATCCCTCGCTGTGGACGATGCCAAAACCATATCCCTCGCTGCGGACGATGCCAAAACTATATCCCTGGCTGCGGACGATGCCAAAACCACATCCCTCGCTGTGGACGATGCCAAAACCATATCCCTCACTGCGGACAATGCCAAAACCATATCCCTCGCTGCGGACGATGCCAAAACCATATCCCTCGCTGAAATGGCGAATTTGAGAATGTGATTTAATGAATAATGACTGAGAATGACCATATTAATGCTCTGTCTTGTAGATTAGCCAATGAGTTGATGATCGCCACGGAAACTGCTCCTGAACCATGGGTTGCCACGGGTTACCTGTCCTTGATGAATAAGAAGTTTGTGAGAGCCGTCTACTTTGCTCAGAAGGTAAATCCTAATTTTATTTGTTGGTTTCTACACACCTGATCGATCTTTGCAGCCGATTAAACACATTAACCCTTTCAACACAGACCTCTAAATAGGCTTACAAAAAAGTGTAGATCCAGATGAGCCGGCTCGTAGCGAGCCGTCTCATCAGGATCTGCACTTTTTGCAAGTAATATTACAATTTTTAGAAAATAATTTACCCATTTTGATAAATGAACTGATCCAAATGTAATTTTCTTATTAATTTAATTGGTCTAAAAATGTCATGGACCAGTCTATGTCAGTTACTTGGTGTTGAATGGGTTAAGGGAGAAGAACTATATAAGTTTTCTTTCGTTCTAATCCCTTTCAGTCTACTGCTGTTAAATTATATTTTCCAAATTTGAAGCGTAGACCTGTATATTGATTTTGTACTTATTGTTCATCCATCTGTCACAGAGTTTGTCCGGACAGTATCTTCTAAACTGTTGGATTGATTTTCCAAGTTTGAAGGCGTAGACCTATATATTGATATATTGTTCATCCGTCTGTCACAGAGTTTGTCCGTCAGTATCGTCTAAACTGTTGGATTGATTTTCCAAGTTTGAAGGCGTAGACCTATATATTGATATATTGTTCATCCGTCTGTCACAGAGTTTGTCCGTCAGTATCGTCTAAACTGTTGGATTTATTTTCCAATTTTGAAGGCGTAGACCTATATATTGATATATTGTTCATCCGTCTGTCACAGAGTTTGTCCGTCAGTATCGTCTAAACTGTTGGATTTATTTTCCAATTTTGAAGGCGTAGACCTATATATTGATATATTGTTCATCCGTCTGTCCGGACAGTATCTTCTAAACTGTTGGATTGATTTTTCACAAATCATCACAGGAATGATCAGTACCAAGCGTAGTTGTGCATATCATCATTGTATTCCGCTCAGTACACTTTTCTCACAGTTATTGCCCTTTGTAGATTGCTTAATAGCACACTCTATCTACTTTCCTGGCCAGATTTTCACTAAACTTCACAGAAATGATCTGTACTAAGCCTAGTTGCTCATATCATCTTTGTGTTCCACTCAGTTCATTTTTCACACAGTTATGGTCCTTTGACAGAGAATGAAATTGACAGTGAATTAATTCCTGATTAGAGGGGTTCCAGAATAGAGGGGCTCCAGAATAGAGGGGGTCCAGAATATATGGGTTCCAGAATAGAGGGCTCCAGAATAGAGGGGCTCCAAAATAGAGGGGTTCCAGATTAGAGGGGTTCCAGATTAGAAGGGCTCCAGAATAGAGGGGTTCCAGATTAGAGGGCTTCCAGAATAGAGGGGTTCCAGATTAGAGGGGTTCCAGAATAGAGGGGCTCTAGATTAGAGGGGTTAGAATAGAGGGGCTCCAGATTAGAGGGGTTCCAGAATAGAGGGGTTCCAGAATAGAGGGGCTCCAGAATAGTGGGGTTCAAGAATAGAGGGGTTCCAGAATAGAGGGGCTCCAGATTAGAGGGGTTCAAGAATAGAGGGACTCCAGAATAGAGGGGCTCCAGAATAGAGGGGTTCCATAATAGAGGGGCTCCAGAATAGAGGGGCTCCAGAATAGAGGGGTTGTTATTACCATGAAGCTAGAAGGGAAAAATTCGAGACTGGAAAACATGTCTGATTTGGAGGGGATTCCGGATTAGAAGGGAGGTTCGGATTAGAGGGATGGTCTGGATTAGAGACGGTTTGGTTCATGCTAATCAACAGTATATTATTTCTTACAGGCCAGCAACATAGACTCAGCCAATGTAGAGGCATTACTGTTGAAGGCCACTGCTCTATTGGAGTTAAAGAAAACACACGAAGCTGTAATGCACTTCCAGTCGGCCATGAGATGGGCTCCCCATAGATTCGAGGCATATAAAGGTTATTTATAGATATTTGGTAGCTTATGACATTGTATAATAATAAATAATAATAATAATAATAAAGACTTTATTTAACGAGAGAACTTTGTATAATTATATGTGTGTGGCCAAGTGGTTTAAGTTGTTGACTTCAAATCACTTGCCCCTCTTCGCTGTAGGTTCAAATCCCACTTGAGGTATTCAAATTCATATCAAAGTAATCAAGACGTTTTTACGTAGTTCTTTTTCATGATTTCCCACCAAATTCTTAGTTTTTTCATGATTTTCCACCAAATTCTTTTTCATGATTTTTCACCAAATTCTTAGTTCTTTTTCATGATTTTTCACCAAATTCTTAGTTCTTTTTCATGATTTTTCACCATGATCGTTTCTCTATGTTCTGTTTTTCATGATCTATCACCATGCTTTACATGCTATGTTGCTACATTGAAGGTTTGATGGATTGCTATGTGGCCTCAAACAGAGTGAGAGAGGCACTGGCCTGGGCTGGTCGGGCGCTGAGGAACCTCGGTGGAAATGTTAGAACATTATCGGTGAGCACATCTCTAAGCTTTATGGGTACGGTCATCGACTTCAAATCACTTGCCTCTCACCACTGTAGGTTTGAATCCCACTGGGAGGTGTCAAATTCCTACATGTGAGGAAGCTATGCAGCTGGCTTGGGGAAGGTTTGTGGTTCTCCATAGATATGGCTCGGAGTAGCACCCTGGGTACACCACCAATAATAGCTGGAGAGTGGCCATATGGCCTAGCCTACGCTGTGAGGAAGCTATACAGTTGGCTTGGAGAAGGTCAGTGGTTCTACCTGGGTATCTCTAGCTGGAGAGTGGCCATATGGCCTAGCCTACGCTGCGAGGAAGCTATACAGTTGGCTTGGAGAAGGTCTGTGGTTCTACTGGGTATCTCAAGCTGGAAAGTGGCTATATGGCTGTGAGGAAGCTATGCAGCTGGCTTAGGGAAGGTCTGTGGTCCTACCTGGGTTCCTGTAAGTGCATGAAATACTGTTGGTATGGGCACCAGGTGGCTTCCTCCGCCAATAATATCTGGAAAATGGAAAGTTGCCATATGACCTAAGCTGTTGGTGCGCGATGTAGAACCCCAAATAAAGCAAACAAACTGTTTGTTTCAGTGTATGATCGCAGTATGCTTCACCGAATGAAGATGGAAATATTCTCAACCGAGGGTAGAAGTACTTGAACTAGTAGTTCATAATAAGTACTGCAGATAACTCTCACCCGATAGTAGACATCTTCTCTCTTTATTTCAGTTGTACGGCGCAGTCATAGCTAAAGAACCAACAGCCATGTCGAGGGTTTGTTGCAACCTTTTTTTATACATTATTTATCGTCACCCCTGGTTAATCGTTACCCCCCTGGTTAATCATTACCCCCCTGGTTAATCATTACCCCCCTGGTTAATCGTTACCCCCTGGTTAATTGTTACCCCCTGGTTAATCGTTACCCCCTGGTTAATCGTTACCCCCTGGTTAATCGTTACCCCCTGGTTAATCGTTACCCCCTGGTTAATCGTTACCCCCTGGTTAATCGTTACCCCCTGGTTAATCGTTACCCCCTGGTTAATTGTTACCCCCTGGTTAATCGTTACCCCCCTGGTTAATCGTTAGTACTCAACCCTGTTTTACATTGCTAAACATTTCGGGTTTTATTTTGCATACATGAAATTTGATTAGTGTCCTGTTTTTGACATCATTTTGAATTCACATGTGAATGAAATTGAGGTTTTATTTTAAAAGATGTTATGCAATCTGAGTTTAGTTAAGCATATTAAATGCAAGAATGATCACTTTACAAAGTAATATTCTTTCATCTGCTATAAAAAAGACTTGAAATTATTCACATTCAAACCTTAGGTGACCAAATACCGGTACGCCCATGCTACATGTATATCTCAATGATCCGTGTTATATGTCACATTGTTGTGTATTTCATCTGCTATAAAAGCGACTGACTAGAAGTTATTCATATTCACAGACGGATCTGTAGTCCAGTGGTAACACGCTGGACTGGTAATCCAGGGATTGCAGGTTCGATCCCCCGTCTGACCGTAATAAAAATGTGTTTCAGATGGGACGTTAAACCGAGGTCTCATGTCGGTGCTTTACACGGTGTACGTAAAAGAACCAGAGAAGACTCTGGAATGGGTCTCTGTCTGTATCATGCACTATCCTCCAAAATCTAAAGTAACTAATCTCTTCAGGAGGCGTCGCTCATATGGGCAACCGGTAGCGACGATAAATAAACGTAAAAACACACATTATTCACATTCAAACCGTAGGTGACCGAATACCGGTACGTCCATGGTACATGTTTTCCTACATTACAGGCTAAACCGTATTTAGAAAAAGCTATGAAACTGGATCCGTCTAACCTACCGCCAGTTTATGTGATGGCAGACATTCTGAAAGCCGAGAAGGAGTTTGAGAAAGGAGTGGAATTGTGAGTCACTGATCCCTTCTTTATTAACATTACAAATACAATGTGTGGGGTCTCCGTGGCTAAGTGGTTACTGTCGTTGACTTCAACTCTCTTGGCATCACCGCTGCAGGTTCGAATCCCACTAGGGGTGTCAAAGTCTTTCAAGTGAGGAATCTATCCAGCTGGCTTGTGGAAGGTCAGTGGTTCTACCTGGATGCCCACCTGTGCATTACATACTGCTCGGAGGTATTTTTCTTTGTGTTTTTGAAAAGAATAATTAATAAGTACCGGGTAATGAATCGCAGGATATGAACGACAATGAGCATGGTTAGCTTTACATTAAAGCTTTCGGCTTCCACACACTTTAACCATGCCCAGTATAGTTCATCAGTGTACATTTTAGATCAGAATTTTTGGGAGAAGTGAGAAAGCGCGTGATCGCTTCCTTAAATGGTGTTCTTTTTAATATACTTCTGCAAAATAGGGTTAAAATGCACAGTACAACCATTAAATACAACATTTGAATAGGAGTGCTTTATAATGGGCCAGTGTATCTTACTAGACAAAATTTTGTTTGAAAATCGTAAAAACCAAAAAATAATTGTTTTTTTAGGGAGAAGTGGGGCCCCCAGAGGGCGAAGTCAAGGTCCCTAGGGTGACAATTTCGCCCACATCGCCCTCTAGAATGATCCCTGGTTCATACCCGATGGAAGTTATTAGCCCGCGATTCATTCCTTAATTAAGCATCCCAGAGGCTCACTTACAAACATTTTTTTTGTGTGACCGCATTTATTATAATATATATGAAGTGGACCGCCTCCGTGGTCGAGTGGTTAAGGTCGCTGACTTGTATACCACTGTAACCTATCATCACTAATGGTCACGGGTTCGAGTCCCGCTCAGGTCGTGTCTCATTTATATGAAAAAGTTGGCAGTTTCTTACGGAGGTTGGTGCACCCAAGTACTGGTTAACCGCTGGAACCTGCCCAGGAAAGGTGTTGTTAGGTAAACTGCCCGCCAGCGATATAGCCCAAAATGGTGCTGATGCAGACGTAAAACCCGAAATATAACTATTATTGCTCTTATTTGCAAATGGTGATGTGAATAAAAGGGAAGTAATCACGAATGTTCAATGATTAGAGAATTATATATGAAGTGAAATGTGGACTTTATTCATGTATTTATATAGGTTAAAGGGGTATCTCCAGCACCAGAGCACGTGTAAGCTACATCAGATGTTGGCAGACTTTCTCACACACACAGGAGAGCACCAAGAAGCACTAGACCAGTATAGCAAAGCCTTAGGGTAACTCTTCTAAATTTAACGTCATTATGTTTACATAGGTCGGTGGTTCTACCCCTGGTGCCGAGTGGTTACGGTCGTTCACTTCAAATCACTTGCCCACTCACCACTGTAGGTTCGAATCCCACTGTGTGTGTTGAATTTTTTCATGTCAGGAAGGTCGGTGGTTCTAACTTGGTGTCCCGTCCGTGTCTTGAGATACTGCTCGGAGGGGAGCCCGGGTCTTCCACCAACCAATGATAGCTGGAGAGTTGCCGTATGACGTAAGCTGTTGGTGTGACTTTAAATCCCCCCCCAAAAACATGCTTACATTATTTGCGTTTCTTGGGGTTACATAAATATAATCGATGGTGTAGTTATTGTTTACCACCCAAGTGGTGTCGGCGCAGTGGTTCTCACCAATGTAATCCAGGTACGATCCTCGGACAGGGAGTTATGCGAGATGGCACAGTGATCGCCAGATCGGACAGGTGGGTTTTTTCCGGTACTCCGCTTGACTTCCACACGATGGACCACATATGCGCTTTGATCCACGCCAACGAGTGTGATTAATAGAAATTGTTAAAGCTTGTTTCGCAACGAGTATCTTGAATATTTTGAGTATTCAAATATTTGGTTTAAACATATTTATTCGTCATAATATACACACTATACATATACATAATTTACACAAATATATTTACAATGACTAGTGGATTGAATTGGAAGCTATAATAGCTTATTGAAATTCTCTCCACATTCAAATATTTGGACGTCCACGAACTATCAGTTAGCAAAATAATAATCAAACATTTGAAAAATAAATGTTTGCAAAATTTAGTTTATACAAATTTATTTTAGATCGATTGCGAAACAAGTTAATTCAACTTATATAAATCACTCTCGAGACCTCATTCCTGATGGAATCCATCGCCACGAGGGAGAGAGAAGAGGCAACGTGGAATTTAAATGCCTTGCCTAAGGGCACAATCGTAACGGCTCCAGTGGGGCTCGAACTCCGGACCTTTCGCACCTGAAGCGAATGCGCATCCACTGCACTATCACGACTTGTATAGAAAGAACTTGTTTCGCAATCGAGCTAAAATAAATTTGTATAAACTAATCCTGTTTCTGTATTCTGATTATGTGTGGTGTATGCATTGTTCAATATAATACATATTGCGAAATCAAATATGGTTAAACTAATCTGGCTTGCACAGATTTGTCTTGAGAACAATAAGTAGCATTCATTTGTCATTTCAGACTGGATCCGTCTAATGCTCAAGCCCGTGAGGGTATGGAGCGTGTGGAGAAGCAGGGGGATGCAGGGATGGACAGTACATTTGATGTGGAGGTTGAAGAAATGGAAAACAGTGATGCTGAGGTTAGTACCGTAGTCAATCAGGGCTTGAGTCCTCAGGGATCATTCTAAAGGGCGATGTGGGCGAAATTGTCGCCCTAGGGACCCTGACTTCGCCCTCTAAGGGCCCCCACTTCTCCCTAAAAAGTAGTCAATCAGGGGTTGAGGCCTAATGAGAATCTTTCTGTGGTAGAGCCCTACTTTGATGACCTTCCGGGTAGAGCCATCTAGGGACCATCTTCCGGGGTTGAGCCAAATAGGGACCATCTTCTGGGGTTGAGCCAATTAGGGACCATCTTCCGGGGTTGAGCCAAATAGGGACCATCTTCCAGGGTTGAGCACAACTGGGATCACCTTCTGGGTTATGAGTCCTACTGGGATCTCCTTCTGGAGTTGAGCCCAACTGGGATCTCCTCCTGGGGTTGAGCACATAACTGGGATCACATTCTGGGTAATAAGTCTTACTGGGATCTCCTTCTGGAGTTGAGCCCTACTGGGATCACATTCTGGGTTATAAGTCTTACTGGGATCTCCTTCTGGAGTTGAGCCCTAATAGTATCTCATCCTGGGTTTGAGCCATATAGGGATCACCTTCCGGGGTTGAGCCCTAATAGTATCTCATTCCGGGTTTGAGCCATATAGGGATCACCTTCCGGGGTTGAGCCCTAATAGTATCTCATTCCGGGTTTGAGCCATATAGGGATCACCTTCCGGGGTTGAGCCCTAATAGTATCTCATTCCGGGTTTGAGCCATATAGGATCACCTTCCGGGGTTGAGCCCTAATAGTATCTCATTCCGGGTTTGAGCCATATAGGGATCACCTTCCGGGGTTGAGCCCTAATAGTATCTCATTCCGGGTTTGAGCCATATAGGGATCACCTTCCGGGGTTGAGCCCTAATAGTATCTCATTCCGGGTTTGAGCTGGGGAAGTAACATTTATTCTATCAAATACAATTAAAAATAAAATGTTTGGTAAGGACGTTTATAGATCTGCTGTCGTGATGTAGGCTTAGAGATTATAGATCTGCTGTCATGATGTAGTCTTAGAGATTATAGATCTGCTGTTGTGATGTAGGATTAGAGATTATAGATTTGCTGTCGTGATGTAGGCTTAGAGATAATAGATCTGCTGTCGTGATGTAGGCTTAGAGATAATAGATCTGCTGTCATGATGTAGGCTTAGAGATTATAGATCTGCTGTCGTGATGTAGGCTTAGAGATTATAGATCTGCTTTCGTGATGTAGGCTTAGAGATTATAGATCTGCTGTCGTGATGTAGGCTTAGAGATTATAGATCTGCTGTCATGATGTAGGCTTAGAGATTATAGATTAGCTGTCATGATGTAGGCTTAGAGATTATAGATCTGCTGTCGTGATGTAGACTTAGAGATTATAGATCAGCTGTCGTGATGTAGGCTTAGAGATTATAGATCAGCTGTCGTGATGTAGGCTTAGAGATTATAGATCAGCTGTCGTGATGTAGGCTTAGAGATTATAGATCTGCTGTCGTGATGTAGGCTTAGAGATTATAGATCAGCTGTCGTGATGTAGGCTTAGAGATTATAGATCTGCTTTCGTGATGTAGGCTTAGAGATTATACATCTGCTGTCATGATGTAGGCTTAGAGATTATAGATCTGCTGTCGTGATGTAGGCTTAGAGATTATAGATCTGCTGTCGTGATGTAGACTTAGAGATTATAGATCAGCTGTCATGATGTAGGCTTAGAGATTATAGATCTGCTTTCGTGATGTAGGCTTAGAGATTATAGATCTGCTGTCGTGATGTAGGCTTAGAGATTATAGATCTGCTGTCGTGATGTAGGCTTAGAGATTATAGATCTGCTGTCGTGATGTAGGCTTAGAGATTATAGATCAGCTGTCGTGATGTAGGCTTAGAGATTATAGATCAGCTGTCGTGATGTAGGCTTAGAGATCTGCATTCGTGATGTAGGCTTAGAGGTTATAGATCTGCTGTCGTGATGTAGGCTTAGAGATTACAGATCTGCTGTCGTGATGCAGGCTTAGAGATTACAGATCTGCTGTCGTGATGTAGGCTTAGAGATTATAGATCTGCTGTCGCGATGTAGGCTTAGAGATTATAGATCAGCTGTCGTGATGTAGGCTTAGAGATTATAGATCAGCTGTCATGATGTAGGCTTAGAGATTATAGATCAGCTGTCGTGATGTAGGCTTAGAGATTATAGATCTGCTGTCGTGATGTAGGCTTAGAGATAATAGATCTGCTGTCGTGATGTAGGCGTCGTGATGTAGGCTTAGAGATTATAGATCTGCTGTCGTGATGTAGGCTTAGAGATAATAGATCTGCTGTCGTGATGTAGGCTTAGAGATTATAGATCTGCTGTCGTGATGTAGGCTTAGAGATTATAGATTAGCTGTCGTGATGTAGGCTTAGAGATTATAGATCTGCTGTCGTGATGTAGGCTTAGAGATTATAGATCAGCTGTCGTGATGTAGGCTTAGAGATTATAGATCTGCTGTCGTGATGTAGGCTTAGAGATTATAGATCTGCTGTCGTGATGTAGGCTTAGAGATTATAGATCTGCTGTCGTGATGTAGGCTTAGAGATTATAGATCTGCTGTCGTGATGTAGGCTTAGAGATTATAGATCAGCTTTCGTGATGTAGGCTTAGAGATTATAGATCTGCTGTTGTGATGTAGGCTTAGAGATTACCATGTTGCGCAAGTGTTCTTTACCTTACTACCGGGTACTATTGTTTAGGGTTTTTTAAAGAGTGGAATGGCAGGGCGCGCCGCTCAGCCCTATTTAGCCTCTCCCTTTAGCCCCGCCGTTTTACCTTTTAATAAAATGTCTTTATTTTTTTATATATATATACTAGGGATGTCAACGAGTAGTGATTTTGGTACTCGAGTACTCGGAAAGGTATTCTATCGAGTACTCGAGTACTCGGTTACCATTACCGTGGATTATGCTTCTTGTCTCGTCAATCAGATTGGTCCTGCTTTTAATCAATTCATTGCTTTGATGTGTTGTTTGTTTCATTAGCACATTAGCTTTCATAGTCCAGTCATCTGTGATATGGTGTTCTGTGACTGTCATATAGCTCTCTGTTGAATTAGATGTCCATGTGTCGGTTGTAATGGAGGCTGCCTGCACATCCTTCAGTTCCGATATGAAATCGCATCTCTCCTCATCGTCCCTCTTAACAATGCGGGAACGAACTGTATTCCTGCAAGGAATCTTATAGTCCGGGGCAAAGATTTGTAGCAAATTACGGATCCCTTCCACTATACTGAGAGGAACATAGTCTGATATGATCATATCCGCTATGGCTTGTGTGATGTATTCCGCGTTGGCAGACGATCTCTTCAAGAATGAAGTCGTATGCATCTGTTTCGCTATGCCGTTAGAGGTGAGGCCTTCTGCTGGATGCTTCAGCCTCAGATGATTATGCAGGTTGGTAGTGCCACCAGTAAAATGTCAGACTGGCATCGCACAACTTGCAAGAAACAGTCTTGTCAAGTCTTTCAAAGTACTTCCATACCACAGATTTAGGTGGAGGCATTCTCACAATTCACTTATATTACTATACTACTATTATATTCTAAAGATCTCTTCACAGTTTAACAGCGTTAACGTTAATGGCAAAAGTTACGATATTTATTATTTAACAACTATTTCGGTATTGCCCTGCTATGGGTAGCTGCTTAAAGTTCTAAATTGAGTAATCAATTAAGTGTCAATTATAACATCAAAACAAGTTCGGTCCACCAGACAAAAGATGTCATTCACACGAGAGACAATCGGACGACCCGCCTCAGTAGTGACGACAATGATAAAATAATTTGCATCAAACTTACGCTTCCCAATTAAGTTGAATCAACACATTAATTATTCAGTCACTGTAGTCGGCTCTGTGTGATATACAGGTATTGTTAATCACCATGACACGCTGTATATTGCATTGTTTGATCAATCCCTTTTCACCAATATGTAGCCTTTTTGATCAATCATCATAATTTAGCACAATTATCTAGGGGCTAACCACAAAATATCCCCCCAGGCCCTCCCGCAGCTCATCGCAGCTCAAAATACACCCTGCCTCCTTTCTGACCCACCCTGCCCCTTTTATGACCCATCCTGCCCATTTTTCCCACTCAAGAATAAACCCTATTTGTTGAATAGGCTGGGAGACTGCCAAGCTACTGACGTATTCTTCACCATATTAATAGTATTCCGAAGTTGCATTATGATATATTATTTATTTTTAGGCTGATTTTGATGCCAGTGATGTTGAAAGTGGCTGGTCGGACAATGATTTCAGTTAGCAATGTGTCGTCAGTTCTGTCGCTATTATCGAGATGAACCAATTGCGGCTAAATCTCGGAACAGGTGTATCGTTGAAGCAGATCGCCGACTGAAGACAGAAAGTGATTTAAATATATTTAAGGTCACTCATTCGGTGTTAGTTGTTTCGGTTGTGTTGCTAAAGTGGTCAGATTTGATGTGTAGCTAGGCACCCTCGCAGTAGCGGTGTGGGTTGGAAACCTTGCTTATGACTATATGGTGTAAGAATCACAGGAGTTAGTTTTGTGCAGGGGGGGGGGTAACTGCGAACAGTCTCCCCCGTGATCATTGTTATCATACTTGTACTAAACCTGCATTGAATATGACAGAATGGCGATAGTAGAGCAGATTATGTAGCAGATGTATAAATGATTGTTAACAGCTGAACTGATGTATAAACGATCGTTAACAGCTGAACTGATGTATAAACGATCGTTAACAGCTGAACTGATGTATAAACGATCGTTAACAGCTGAACTGATGTATAAACGATCGTTAACAGCTGAACTGATGTATAAATGATCGTTAACAGCTGAACTGATGTATAAACGATCGCTAACAGCTGAACTGATTGTTAACAGCTGAACTGATGTATAAACGATCGTTAACAGCTGAACTGATCGTTAACAGCTGAACTGATGTATAAATGATCGTTAACAGCTGAACTGATGTATAAACGATCGCTAACAGCTGAACTGATGTATAAACGATCGTTAACAGCTGAACTGATGTATAAACGATCGCTAACAGCTGAACTGATGTATAAACGATCGTTAACAGCTGAACTGATGTATAAACGATCGTTAACAGTTGAACTGATGTATAAACGATCATTAACAGCTGAACTGATGTATAAACGATCGTTAACAGCTGAACTGATGTATAAACGATCGTTAACAGCTGAACTGATGTATAAACGATCGTTAACAGCTGAACTGATGTATAAACTATTGTTAACAGCTGAACTGATGTATAAGTTATCGTTAACAGCTGAACTGATGTATAAATGATCGTTAACAGCTGAACTGATGTATAAACTATTGTTAACAGCTGAACTGATGTATAAACGATCGTTAACAGCTGAACTGATGTATAAACGATCGTTAACAGCTGAACTGATGTATAAATGATCGTTAACAGCTGAACTGATGTATAAACTATCGCTAACAGCTGAACTGATGTATAAACTATCGTTAACAGCTGAACTGATGTATAAACGATCGTTAACAGCTGAACTGATGTATAAACGATCGCTAACAGCTGAACTGATGTATAAACTATCGCTAACAGCTAAACTGATGTATAAACGATCACTAACAGCTGAACTGATGTATAAACGATCGTTAACAGCTGAACTGATCGTATAACAGAATTCTGTACCAGATTGTTTAGTTTAAACTTTATTTATTTTCAACGATTGCGAAGCAAGTTCTAACAACTTATATTAATCACTTACGTTGGCACGGATGAAAGCGTAAATGTGGTCATCCGTGTGGGAGGAAACCGAGTACCCGGAGAAAACCCACCTGTCCGATCTGGCGAACACCGTACCATCTCACATACTTGCCGGTCCGAGGATCGAACCCGGGTTGCATTGGTGTTTAGCTGATCATATAACGGAAATAGATTGTATAACATAGCTATTAACTGATTGTATTAATGGTCGTGTATCGTATGACTGATTGTTTATCAGATTGTTGTGTTGTTGGATGGTGGTAGTCGTGTTGTGATCCAGCACACAGCATCTTCTTAGAGAAACACGACGTTGTACTGTATGCGACGTTGTACTGTATGTAACGTTGTACTGTATGTAACGTTGTACAGTATGTACCGTTTAATTTCAATGTAGTTTTATTTGTTATGCAGCCATCTTGTTTTCATGTAGTCTCGAAGAATGTTTTGTTGAAAAATTGTTCTGTAAAACAGAAAAATATTAGACTATCGATAATTATTTTTATCGGTATTACAAAATAAATATTTCATCTCGGTGAGTGTGACAGTGGATATTGTTAACCCGAGGAAAACAATGTTAACCTGAGATGAAATATTTGTATAATAACAACCTTTTTTCGAAATTGTGACAATCATCTAGAATTGGAATATGACTTTAATAAATTTAAAAACCAATGAGAGACATCTCTAATTTTCCATTACCTCCCTTGGCAGATAAAGTCTGATTTATTCCAAAATGTGAATAGGTCCTATTAGTTAGAATCCTTTGTTTTTACTGTTGTTCCCCAACCAGATGTTGCGGTATGATAATAGTGATTTTATCAAAATCGTGTTAATTAACTGATAGCATTGTTTTACCATTGCATATACTGTAGGAGATCTGTCGAGATATAGTAATTTAATACTCATTGGAAGCGATAGTGGAATAAAATTGCTAGCATGTTGTGCAAAGGAAACAACAACAAAAACAGAGGAAAACACTTAATAGGACCTATCTACGTTTAGAGAGTATTCAGGGGCAGTAACTGACAGATGTCTCTCATTCTGTGTCCTCTTGTAATTGTGCAGCCAATTCATTAACTTGGATGAGAATTATTTTGTGCTATTTTTTGTTTCTCCTCTGTGGTTACTGTCAAGTCAAACATTATAATACACTTTAATATTAGAGGGCGACAGGGGCAAGGTAGTCACCCTAGGGACCCTGACTTCGCCTCCTGTGGGTCCCACTTCTCCCTAAACAAATTCTTTTTAAATATTTGGGTTATTTTTACAAGTTTCAGACAGAATATTGTCCAGTAAGATACACTTGGATATTGTAAAGCACTCTTATTCAAATATTGTATTTAATGGTCATATTGTGTATTTTAACCCTATTACATGTATGTTGAAATTTATTAAATAATACCATCACATGATGCAATCGCGCTCTTTCTCACTTCTCTCAAAAATGTGGGTCTAGCTTGAGCCCTTATTTTTTTAAAGTTTATTTAACGTCGCTACCGGTTTCCCATTTGAGCGATGGGCAGTTTACCTAACAACACCTTTCCTGGGCAGGCTCCAGTGGTTAACCAGTACTTGGTGCACCAACCTCCGTAAGAAACTGCCAACTTTTTCATATAAATGAGACACGGTCTGAGCAGAGCTCGAACCCGTGAATTGAGCCCTGATTATAATGCATGTACCATTATATGGAAGATATTATGATTGATAATAGATGAATTTATATATACTTTCTGTGAAAGTTTATTTTCAAATCCTACTATTAAACCGTTACTCTACAACAGAGTAGATCAGCAGATCAATTACTCATTCCACCTGCATACTGCTGATAAGCAATAGGCACGCTGTACTACATACTCAATAATCAATATCTATGGGAATAGATAACTGTGTGGAACGATGGCTGTATATGGGAAGCGATGATGGAGATGTAATGTTATATGGAGTACCGGGCTAAGATGTATTGTGTACTGTACGTGAATTTTGAAATAAAATATCGTTTAAACTCGGACTATTTAATTATTATTAGAAAATAAGCAAAACAGACGCTTTACTGAAGATATAGCTTTACACAAGATGTACAGACAGAAGTAGATCATACAGGCAGGTGTGTTTGTATGTGTGTTAATGATCGAGAAAAAAACAATCAGCCATGAACATTTCTTGTGGAAGTCGTGGTTATACCCTAATAAAATTAATAGTCTTTCAGATGTGACTTTAAACCGAGGTCTCGTGTCGGTGCTGTACACTGTGCACGTAAAAGAACTAGAGGAGACTCTGGAATGGGTCTCTGTCTGTATCATTGCACTATCCTCCAAAAATCTAAAATGACTAATCTCTTCAGGAGGTATGGCTCATATGGGCAACCGGTAGCGACGATAAATAAACGTAAAACACAAACAACATATTGTTGAATTATATGATAGATTAGGCCCAAGGAGATGCAAACCGAAAGAATGTATAAATAGTACAGTAATAATGAAAAACAAATACAAATTAAAGCAGCATTACATCGTTTGAAATAAAATATATTGGAAAAATTCATTTTTTACGTATGCTGCTACACATTCTAACATTATACTTTGTATGCTTATGTTCATTTGGTAAACAGTGTTTTTTTGCGATAAAACAAACTCGAAACCGAAAGTAGGACTTTCCGAGTCGATCGGTCACGCACTTGTTGATTCATACCTCTGTTAGCTAAGTCTTTTAGGGACATTTCTACATCCGCGCGAGGGGTTCGACATTAGAGGAAGATAGATAGATAGTCTTTCATGTTCAAAATATATACGTTGTTTTCTACATCTTCTGTTGTTTAACGCATGTGCACTGTGCATGTTTACATTTCGTGTGTTGATAAACAAATTCGCGTATACGACGGTTTAATTTTATTGGAATTTTATCGTTTCTGAGCAAATATTTCGATTTTTGTAAACATACACACATTAGTATTTATATTTTACCCAAAACATCCTTTATTACGATGTAATGCTGCTTTAAATAAACATCCTTTATTACAATGTAATGTTGCTTTAAAGAATTAGAGATCAATGTAGATATGCCGAAATGGCTAATAATGGGAAGAATATAATAGGCCAAGTGAATTAGAAATTACGAAAAAATGTAGTGTTTTAGTATGAGATGTCCAGATAATCAGTTGGAAAAAGTAGGAATTGTAGACGGGAGGGAGGGAGGGAGAGTCCTGATTGGTTACTATCGAGTCTCGTGGGGTTGTTAAATATGTTCACAGACCTTTTTTTTAAAAATTTATGTTAGCTCGATTGTGAAACAAGTTCTTACAACTTATATTAATCACTCTCGAAACCTCATTCCTGATGGAATCCATCGCCACGAGGGAAAGATAAGAGGCAACGTGGAATTTAAATACCTTGCCTAAGGGCACAATCGTAACGGCTCCAGTGGGGCTCGAACTCCGGACCTTTCGCACCTGAAGCGAACGCGCATCCGCTGCGCTATCACGACTTCCACGATTTCACAGACCTATACATTGTAAAATTAATAATTAAGTAAAAGTTTGATTTTGCAATACCTGTTCAATGGATTGTTCCCACTAAAGGTCCAGAAATACAGGCCAACATCAGTCACTACGTTAATTGGTAAGTATGCTGGTTCACAATTGAGTCTCTGGAATAAATCCGAAGTAGAGAAACATCAGTATATTATGTCTGGTTAAATACAGTCTACATCCGTTATGTCGAATTCTCCGGTTATCTCGAAGTCCCGTTTCGGGTGCTATCATTTTACATATACATGTAATTGGCGCCGTTTATATTGGATTTCGTTAAGTCAAACTTCGGTTATGTCAACGTATCTTACTCGGTCCGACGGAATTCGACATAGCGGATGTAGACAATAGTTGGAAAGTGTGGTAAAAAACAAGGTTTTCAAGCCCGTTTCACCTTCATCTTTACAGATAGGCAATACAGGGTCTTCTACAAGGGCCGATGCTTGGTCAGACGATACTTATTTAACAATTAGCGATTATTTGCGTCCGATGACTGTCGTTGTGTGTTGTTGGGATGTGTCGTTCGTGAGAGGAGAAATTGTATTAAAACACAACGGTTGGGAATAATTGTGACGTCGTAAAGAGGGTGTCGCTCATGGGAGGTGACGTTTGTGGAGGTGTATCTATATTGTGCATTATATATATATATATATATTTATATATACCTTGTTTCGACAGTCTAATTTTGTTCCTCTTTCCAGGCTCAGCAGGATGCGCGTGGCTGTGTGTGTGCGTGCGTGCGTGCGCAAACTCACATTCCAAGGTCTTCAATCAACACCAATTAACCCTTTCAACACCACAGACCTCTAAATAGGCTTACAAAAAGTGTAGATCCAGATGAGCCGGCTCGTGACGAGCCGTCTCATCAGGATCTGCACTTTTTGCCAGTGATATGACTATTTTTAGACATAATTACCCATTTTGATAAATGAACTTGTCCAAATGTGATTTTCTGATTCATTTATTGGTTTATGAGTATCATGGACCAGTCCATGTGAGTTACTTGGTGTTGAATGGGTTAACCTGGATTAATCAATCAAATCCAATTATCATTGATCAATCGGCAAACACTCCAGCATTATCATGAATTAAAGCAAGCGTGTTTCCAATTACCAACACAAACAAATTAACAAATATCTGATTCTTTTATGCAATCTATAACTCACAGGAACAAATACCTTCATGTATGTTGAGAGAAAAAATTACCAATTTATATGCATATTTTAATCTCAAGTATACCATTTTTTTCTCATACTAATACCTTCTAAGTATGATTTTACCTATCTACAATTTTTTACTTCTGGGTGGGTACGTTTTGACTTCTTGGTGGGTACGTTTTGACTTATACCCAGGGTACGTTTTGACTTGGGTACGTTTTGACTGGAACCCGAATAATCATAATCCAATCAGAACGCTCGTTTCAACGCGAATTGCGCCGCTTTAGAAATTTTCAAAACAAATTGAAAATTCTACGAAATCTCTTTTTGACGTACATTTTTGCCGAATAAACCTACACGTTAGTGGAAACACATTTGATTTTGCCATATATATGTTAAACCATGTTCATCAAGGATGGTTTTAATTTTGTATGCCCAATTATTACCATTATATAAGAGTCCTGCATTTGTATCATTCTTGAGCATATTGTAAGTTTTAAACAATAGTGTCTGATTGTCTAGAGTAAGTAATTTTATCCAGTATTTAATTAATAGTATTTTCCTATGAATATTCATTGGTATTCTACCTAATTCCCCATAGAGAGCATCTACATTTGTGGAGCGCTTTACACATAGTATTTTTCTACAACATTTTGTATGTACAATTTCAATGTCTGGTCCGGCATGGTGACCCCATATCTCGGCGCAATAATTAAGGGTTGACGATACAAGGGAATATAACATATAATGGCCAGTATAAAATGTTAATTGCACTTGCCGTATATTCAGCTATTGCAACGGTGTCAGGTCGGCACCCAAGACTCCAGGGCACACGGCGTACTTGTTTTTTATTTATCTTATTTTGAAATAGTACACCATTGAATAAAAACACTTATTGGTCTTAATCAGAAATGGTGTAGGAACTTGGAAAAATTTGGATAGCTACCTGAATTGCTCGTACACTGTATCAATTTCGGTGGAACTATTCTCCTAGTGATTTGTTTGTTAATATTCGTCTGCTGGACCAGTCACGTGACAGTTGCATCAGGCTACCTATACACGCAACGGAATGCTATTGAACCATGCGTCAGCTCTGACAGCGAAATTAGCAAATGGACAAATACACCGAGCATAGGAATACGCCGAGCATAGGTTCCACCACTCTAGTAGTTCCAGATATGTACATATTCATAAAATCACTGCATCAAACATCATTCGTAAAACATAGTTAATTGCATGACTTTAAAATTAGGTACGCCTATACAGTGATCAAGTTTTCAGGTTCTATGAAGGAGTGCTGGTCGAAGAATAAGACAAACTCTTAACCCAACTTATTTGTCATTACTGTCTTATATGTATGCTTTTAACTACTCATACTTTTAACTTCTTTGTGGATTTTGACGCGCAACGTGTCTACGTCCCGATATTAAAGGATGATAGATAAATAGACAATGAAGTCAAGTCCAGTCAAAAATCAGTTTAAGCAGCCAGCCAATGGAATCAATCAAAGTGGCAGCTTATCACAGGTGGCTGGCTTAATAACGGGCATATGCATACTAAACAACATCTGGACATTGGCCGTTTAATACAGGTTGGATGCTTACTGATAGATGTCGACAGTGGCGTTGATGAGTAGATCTATATAGTTGAAGCATAAGTATCGAGGAACATTTACTAAATACGCCACTTTACGCCAATCATTCTATTTTGCGTCACTTTGCGTGTTTTAGGTCACAATGAAGGAAGGGTACGAGATACAGTACGAGTTGTACTCAGCCATCCGTCTTCCGCTATAATCAGCTGGTTTTGCTTTTGACCTTGGACTGTTGCAATTGACGCTTTTATTTCACCAGATATTAGCAGTTATACAGTGACAGCCTCAACCTTTATATAAGTGTTAGATTGCACGGTATACGTAGTGGATTATCCTGCTATCAACAATATATGTAAGTTTCAGTACGCTTGTAATAATTAATATTTGTAAACTGTCTCGAGCTGTGGAGCTTGTCACCGTGGGCTTGTGTGGAGAAATTCTCATCACTAAAATCTAGACAGCCAGTTGATAAATTATTTTCGTGTAAGTATTTTCTGACATGTTTTCCAGGAGGTATTTCCAGAACCAGTTTATACGGGCACATGTGTTGTGATGTCCGTCTTCTAAGTTCTAGTGGTAGAATGTCGGATTTGGAATCAAAGACTTGAAAGAGGTCTCTTTGGTGATTCTTGGTCACATCTAGCGGCATATATTTAGTGTTCTTAATCTTGAGCAAGTCACCTCACACACATTGCTTAGTACTGATAAGCCACTTAGGTCGGCTAAGCTTGCCCAGTAAACCATGTCTAGCATGTAGGTCCCTGCATGTTGGGCCCTTGTAGATTTCTGCCATGACAACTCAATAACATGTTTATAATGCTCCACATTAAAAATAATGCAAAGAAATGAATTCCGAAGCCTCCTGTTTATTATAAACTTTCTATTGTTTGTATTTTGCCTCCAAAATGATCTGCTTAATTTCCCGACCAAATGAAACCCAACTTAACTTTGCAAGGTTACAAACAAGCTAAGCATCATTGTTGAAAGTATGATGGTTGACCTTCGTTTTATTTGGTCATGAAATCGGGTCATATTCCTATCCAAAAAAGTTGCGATCATACAATTATATTTGTTACAAAACCAGTATTACTAAAGTTGACCTTGTGCAATAATGAAGTCATACTTTTCACTGTTTTTAAGGGGCTAGAATTTCTGAAATATGCTAGATATTGACCCAAATCAAATACTTTGAAATTAAACCAAAAAAAGCACCATCATCACGCTTCTTTTTATTAAATTAAACAGTGGCCCTACTACGATGTTTAGAAATAAAACTTGATTTTGAAAGTTAATTAATTCATCTCTAAAACAGTAGATTATTTATTTGGTGTCATATCAACCATAAGGAATGAACAATTTATGTCAATATTTTACACAGTCCAGGGATCATTTTAGAGGGTGATGTGGGCGAAATTGTGAAACTGGCTTTGCCCTCTGGGGGCCCGCCCCACTTCTCCCTAAAAAAAAAAAAAAAATTGGGTTTTTCAAACATAATTTTGTCTAGTAAGATACACTGGCCCATTATAAAGCACTCCTATTCAAATGTTGTATTTAATGGTTGTACTGTGCATTTTAACCCTATTTTGCAGAAGTATATTAAAGAACACCATTTAAGGAAGCGATCACGCGCTTTCTCACTTCTCCGAAAAATTCTGACCTAGAATGAACCCTGCAGTCATGCTATGGGTAACTACGGTATGCAGGATTTCTGGGAGTATTTTTCAAGATTGATTTTATTTAATAGTAACTTTTTTTGCTGTTCCAAAATTAAGTCGCCTAATATCGTGACCAAAACAATCCAAGGTCAAACATGTGTTCAGTAATGGTGCTCATTCTGCATAGCACTCCAAGATAATTAATCGTACCTATTCAAACTAAAATTACTTACTTTTAAGCATCGTAGTTTGGTCAATAAATAAATACAATAAAAGAAGTATGCTGCCGGTGCTTTTTGTTGTCTATTTTCAAGGTAGTTGTGCTGGGTCAATATCTAGCACATTTCAAAAGCCATAGCCCCTTAATGTACTAGAATCTAGCACATTTCAAAAGCCTAAAACATTGTGGAATAATAATCTTATTTTTACTTGGAGCAGTCATTATTTACATTCGGTTAGATTAGTCATTTTAGATATTTGGAGTGTAGTGCAATGATACAGAGTGAGGCCCATTACAGAGTCTCCTCTGGTTCTTTTACGTGCAAAGCACCGACACGAGACATGTTTTAAGTCTAATCTGAAAGACTGTTAATATTATTAGTGTGAGACGGGGGATCGAGCCTGCGATACCTGGATTCACAGACTGTCCACTACTGGATTACTGGCTGTCTGTGGTGAAATGTGAGGTGAAAATAGTTTTCTAGACACAGAACAAAACAGTTGTGGAAGTCGTGATAGCGCAGTGGATGCGTGTTCGTTTCGGGTCTGAAAGGTCCGGAGTTCGAGCCCCGCTGGAGCCGTTACGATTGTGCTCTTAGGCAAGGCATTTAAATTCCACATTTCCTCTTCTCTCTCCTTCATGGCGATGGATTCCATCAGGAATGAGGTCTCGAGAGTGATTAATATAAGTTGAAAGAACTTGTTTTTCGCAATCAAGCTAAAATAAATTTGTATAAACTAACAAAACAATTGATTAGATTTAATTGGCTCACCATCTAGTCAGCCGTAAATAGGCTGTAAGAAACACTAGACGATGACACAAACCATAAACTGCTGTGCACACAATATTGACAAGGACCGTTAGCTAATTATGATTGTAGATTGAATTGAATATCAATTGTTCTCAAGATTCAATAATCGATCTATTTCAGATAAATAACCATACAGTTACAGTCTCAAGTTTCTGTGTCTAGACATGTTTGAGCCGTAGTATACAATGAACACATTCGAGTGCAGTTGAGATAAATATTTGATGTACATGTACTCGCAAAATCTTGACCATTAATCCGGACAATAACACTCGACTTTACTCATATTTTACCATGGCTCATTCTAGGTCATAAATTTTGGGAGAATGAGAAAGCGTACTTAACCCTTTCCCTTAGGCCTTACAGAAGCACCTTTTGAGTTTTACGACATACATTGACAATGTAGTAGCCAAATCAATATATGAAAATTGAGAATTTTTTTCCCTTTTTTAATTTTTCCTTTTAGGGAGAAGTGGGCAAAGGGCGATTATTTCTCCCCAAGTCGCCCTCGAGAATAAGCCCTGTATTACATAACGTATATAGATGCTAAGAAGAAACAATAATTATACATAAATGTATACATGTACATAGTTACATGCATAATAAATACATGTAATTTTACAGAGAAATTAATGTGTAAATATATAGGAAACTAAATGTCTAGCTTCTTATTATGTTTGTTGTGTTTCCATTCTGTCTGTTGAATAAATAAATTTTGTTGAATAATAAAGTTGACCAATGACTTTTCCGATGTTTAGATTCATTAATGCTGTGTATTTATTTATTTTCTATTTGCAAAGGTAAGGTTTGAAATACTGTAGTGTGATCTCAACTGTAGGGCTCATCCTAACGTACATACTTGCCTATAAGACAACTTTTTACCACCAGGTGATGGCCTCAAAGCTGCTTCCTGTCTTGTATGCGAGTGCTAAAAAAAAGAAAAGAATATGAATAATAAAATAAAAAAGAATATGAATAATAATAAAAAAAGAATATGAATAATAAAATAAAAAAGAATATGAATAATAATAAAAAAAGAATATGAATAATAAAATAAAAAAGAATATGAATAATAAAATAAAAAAGAATATGAATAATAAAAAAAAAGAATAATAATAAAATAAAAAAGAATAAGAATAATAAAATAAAAAAGAATATGAATAATAAAATAAAAAAGAATATAATAATAAAAAAAGAATAATAATAAAATAAAAAAGAATAAGAATAATAAAATAAAAAAGAATATGAATAATAAAATAAAAAAGAATAAGAATAATAAAATAAAAAAGAATAAGAATAATAAAATAAAAAAGAATATGAAGAATAAAAAAAACTTTAATAATATCCATAATTACATTTTAGAAATGAAAGCAAGCACCCTGACACTGAAAATATCTTCAACTTGCACTGGCCAAACATGTAATTTATACTTGGTCTGGTGTCCATTATATATCAACCCGTCTTATATGCGAGTGCATGCCAAAACCCACAGATTTCAGGACCAAAGTAGGGGGTCATCTTGCAGGTGAGATCGCCTTATAGGCGTGTATGGACTGTAGGTCATAGTGGTGCGTCCTTAAATGATATTATTTAATCAATTAGACAAAAAGTGGGTTAGAATGCGCACTTATAACCATTTGAATACGGGTGCTATAGTATATAAGACCAGGTGTCTCTTCCGGGACAAAATTGTGCATGTAAATGGTAAAAAGAAAAAAGGGAAAATTTAGGCCCCCCTCCCCTCCGGTGGCAAAGTCATAGTCCCTAGCACGAGTATTTCACCCATGTTTTCCTCTATGATGAGCCCTGTAATGATGAGTGGTTGATTGATGAAGAGGGAGGAGCGTGCATAGAAGTTGAATAATCTTGTGGCCTTTGTATTAATGGGTCATTTTCCCCCTCAAATTTGTGAAGAGGTCCTGAGCTGGCCACTTGGTCAATTAACCCATTTAACACAGTCACTAAGTAACTGACATGGACTGGTGCGCGATATTTTTAGGCCAATAAATTAGTAAGAAAGTTACATTTGGACCAGTTCATAAATTAAATTTATAATACTTAACATTTAGCAATGAATATGGTTACGAAGGGTTTACTGATCGGCCATGTTATACAACTTTGCAACAACTTCAATTTTGTATGTTTGGTTTTGTGTCCGCCTCCGTGGTCGAGTGGTTAAGGTCGCTGGCTTGTATACCACTGTAACCTATCATCACTGATGGTCACGGGTTCGAGCCCCGCTCAGACCGTGTCTCATTTATATGAAAAAGTTGGCAGTTTCTTACGGAGGTTGGTGAACCAAGTACTGGTTAACCGCTGGAGCCTGCCCAGGAAAGGTGTTGTTAGGTAAACTGCCCGCCGGCGATATAGCCCAAAATGGTGCTGATGCAGGCGTAAAATCCGAAATATAACATAACATACATTTTGTATTTCAGCCGAGGTTTAAGAATGGTTTGCATGTCAAAGTTTGTTCAGAGTATGCCCGGGGATTATGGGTATGTGGTGCTGACGGGTGTTGGTAGCGTGTTTGTCAACTTATGGATGGCAATCAATGTGGGCAAGGCCCGGAAGCAGTACGAGGTCAAGGTCAGGACAAAATCAATCTTTATGCATGTACAGTCAAACTTGTCTATAAAGGCCACCCTCGGGGAAAGTCAAAAAGTGGCCTTTGTTGGCAGGTGGCCTCTCAATAGAGGGTTAAAATGCATTGAAAATGCCTCGACGGGAGAGGAAAATGGTGGTCTTTAGAGACAGGTTTTTCATATGCGGCCTTTATTCGGAGGTGGCTTTTAGCACAGGTTTGACTGTATATATACTGTTATTGGTTGTTCAGTTATCTGATTTGATATTGCTAGGCAACGTGGCTGTAGGGTTTCAAAATCTGAATAATTAATACTCACTCAGCATTACATGTTTGTGCAGTGACAGTCATAAACACTCGTGCGCTCACTATGGCAAGTGGCTATTGCTTGCAGATGAGTGTTTGTTGGCTTTTGCTTGTCCTGCAGGACGAATGAACAATACTCTGACCATTTATTTATAAAAGAAACGAAAGTAAAACTTATTTTGTTATTTACTGTCTAAAATTGTGCGAGAATTCCGATGACACGGTGTGAAAATACTGGCAATTGTCTAGGAAACTACAATCTCCCAGCAGCCATACCGTAGTACATGTATGTATCTCTGTGTGGAAAATAGGAAAACGTGTTCTGCGGACATAATGAGTTGCCAGGTAAAAAAGTCCCCATTTGTCAGATTCAGTATGTTTCGCATCATAGCCAATCCAACCCTGATAAAAGGTCTCCCCGTACCGATTGTCAGTGTTGATGTCATAGATATTGTCAGATGTGGTGTTGATGGGCTATGTTGCCGTAGCTGGTTCGGCACTTGTATAATTAATAGGTACAGTCCTAAAATGTCTCTCCGTACTGATTGTCTTACTAGGCAGCGCCGCTGTATCGGTGTGGGTTCGAAACCAGAATTTTGCCTAGTACTGCATAATTGGTACAATTATTGAGGCCATTACAAATTAATTGTTACATTCCAGTCCCCGCCATTTTTTGGTCCCCACCCTGTTACATTCCTGTCTCGCCATTTTGGTGTCCATCCATTCCCACCCCGTTACATTCCCGTCCCTGCCCTCTTTTTGATGCTCCACCCCAGCCTCACAAATCCCAAACATGTAGGTAGTATAAAACATACATTTAGGAATGTATACTTTAATTCCCGCCTCCGTGGTCGAGTGGTTACGGTCGCTGACTTGTATACCACTGTAACCTATCATCAATGATGGTCACGGGTTCGAGCCCCGCTCAGGCCGTGTCTCATTTATATGAAAAAGTTGGCAGTTTCTCACGGAGGTTGGTGCACCCAAGTACTGGTTAACCGCTGGAGCCTGCCCAGGAAAGGTGTTATTAGGTAAACTGTCCGCTGGCGATGTTGCCCAAAATGGTGCTGATGCAGGCGTAAAACCCGAAATATAAATAAATACTGTGGCAATAGGTACTTGTCTGATTGAAAGTGCTACATTGTTATCATTTTGCTTACAGTCCTCGATGTGTTTAATTTACAATGGATGTTATTTTCCCATATAACATAACACTTTAATTCCATGGTATTTTATTTTGCAAAACATTTTCATAATACTTTATCTGCAGATGTTTATACTTTGGTACCAAAATGTCACTGCATATAGCCAGAACATTTTCAATAATTGGTGATCTTAAACAAAGAGAAATTTAAAATTGTTATGCTCGTGAATGGTCAACCAATCATTGTAATATTATTTTTCAGTATCCTTTGATGTATCACCCGGAACCAAGTCATATCTTTAACTGTATTCAGAGAGCACATCAGCACAGGTAAGATTGTAGCACCCTATCCTGCAGCCACCCTTTCCCAAATAATTCAATTGTAATGCATTTAATAAATTATTTATACATGTATACAATGACATTGTTGAAATTTCCAAAGCCTATTATACCGGTATTTCTCCAAGAACTGTAATGCAGACATCGGTCAGTTACTGCCCCTGAATACCTGGTACTCCCTAAAAGTAGATTGGTCCTCTTTTATTTATTTAAGTTTATATAACGTCGCTACCAGTTGCCCATACATGTACATAGTTTACCTAACAACACCTTTCCTGGGCAGGCTCCAGCAGTTAACCAGTACTTGGGTGCACCAACCTCCGTATGAAACTACCAAATTTTTCATATGAAGAGACAAGGTCTAAGCAGGGCTCGAACCCGTGACCATCACTGCTGATAGGTTACAGTGGTATACAAGTCATCAGCGACCGTAACCACTCGACCACGGAGATTGACTTTGGTCCTCTTAATTGGATTCCTCGGTTTTTATCATTGTTGCACCACTTGCTATCCATTTTAATCCGTTTTCTCATCTTATAATTATTAATCTATTACATCTCGACAGATATTCCTGCAGCATATCCAATGTATACTTTACTGTAAGAATTGGTTATTAATTAACATGATTTTGATAAAATCTCATGTATCATACTTCATCATCTTGTTGGGGGACAACTGTAAAAACAAAGGATTCCAACTTTATTACATGTCAAGGGAGGTAATAGAAAAATTCATTAATGATAATCGTATCTTTACCCAGGGATCATTCTAGAGGGGCGATGTGGGCGAAATAGTCGCACTAGGGACACTGACTTCGCCCTCTGATGACGAAAATATTTTTTTTTTGGTTTTTACGATTTTCAAACAACATTTTGTCTAGTAAGATACACTGGCCCATTATAAAGCACTCTTTCTAATCAAATGTTGTATTTAATGGTTGTACTGTGCATTTTCACCCTATTTTGCAGAAGTATATTAAAGAACACCATTTAAGGAAGCGATCACGCGCTTTCTCACTTCTCCCAAAAATTCTGACCCAGAATGAACCCTGTTTACCCAAAATATTTAGTTGTGTTCTGTTATGTTTACAGTTTAGAAAGCAGCAACACATTTATGTTTCTACTACTAGCCAGTGGGTTACAGTATCCGGTGAGTACAGTCCTATTGATTGCAATTTAGGGAACATAATGTCAAAATTAAAGCTCTCCTATGCATTTACATTTCACTCTTTGCATGCTGGGTAAAATAAAGGCTATAAATAGTACAAATAATTGTAGCAGACGACAATTCATTAATGTGATTTTCTTATTTCTGACTGAAAACTCTAGAAATATGTCTTGAAATTTCATTAGATTTTGTTTGTTTGTTTAAGTTTATTTAACGTCACTACCAGTTGTACATTTGAGCGATGGGCAGTTTACCTAACAACACCTTTACCGGGCAAGGCAGGCTCCAGAGGTGAACCAGTACTTAGTGCACCAACCTTTGTAAGAAAGTGCACCAACCTCTGTAAGAAATCTTTTTCATATAAATGAGACACGGTCTGAGTGAGGCTCGAACCCGTGGCCATTTGTGATGATAGGTTACAGTGGTATACACGTCGGCGACCGTAACCACTCGACCACAGAGGCAGTGCAAATTTCATTAGAATTGTATTTTTGGACACATTACTAATGAATTTCTTTTACCTATTCAGCTGTTATTTCACCGCTAGCGTTCAAAGAGTTAAATAAAGTCATATTTCTATTCAAAATGACAGTCGGCATTTCTAAGAAGGAACTGTCGGCATTTCTAAGAAGGGACTGTCGGCATTTCTAAGAAGGGACTGTCGGCATTTCTAAGAAGGGACTGTCGGCATTTCTAAGAAGTGACTCGGCATTTCTAAGAATGGACTGTCGGCATTTCTAAGAAGTGACTCGGCATTTCTAAGACGGGACTGTCGGCATTTCTAAGCAGGGACTGTCGGCATTTCTAAGCAGGGACTGTCAGCATTTCTAAGAAGGAACTGTCGGCATTTCTAAGAAGGAACTGTCAGCATTTCTATGAAGGGGCATTTCTAAGAAAGAACTGTCGGCATTTCTAAGAAGGAACTGTCTGCATTTCTAAGAAGGAACTGTCAGCATTTCTATGAAGGGGCATTTCTAAGAAGGAACTGGCGGCATTTCTAAGAAGGAACTGTCGGCATTTCTAAGAAGGAACTGTCAGCATTTCTATGAAGGAACTGTCGGCATTTCTAAGAAGGAACTGCCGGCATGTCTAAGAAGGAACTGTCAGCATTTCTATGAAGGAACTGTTGGCATTTCTATGAAGGAACTGTCGGCATTTCTAAGACAGTTTTAGCATTTTGAATGTACTTGAAATTATATAATCTAATTTTGACTTGGATGGGCATTTTCTCCGTTTGGCTCTCCCGGTAGCTCCTTTTCTCCATACCAAATCGTAATAGGAAAGAAATTGATGCGTGTAAATGACAAAATAAATGTTTGCATAATTTATTAAAATTGCTTGCATAGCGCCTTGCATAGTCTGTGCAATTTTGTTTTTTTTGTTGGGTTTTCATACATATTTTCCCTGTTTGTTAATTTATCTGGGCGACACCAGATGTATATTAGTCATTAAGTCAGGTTGGTGCACCCAGGTACTGGTTGGGTAACTGCTGGAGCCTGCCCAGGAAAGGTGTTGTTAAGTAAACTGCCCGCCGGCGATATAGCCCAAAATGGTGCTGATGCAGGCGTAAAACCCGAAATATAACATAATAGTCATTACGTTTTTGAGAATATTGCCAGGTAGAGAAAATGCTCCACCAATTCCAACCCGAATACTAGTCTGTGCATGTAATACTGCTCCTGGGGGGGACAATCACGGTCATTCTCCACAAATAACACAGGAGAGAAAAACAAGGTCAATGGAAGTACAATCTAACTGGTTGCATTATCCAAAAGTGTAACAACTACCAGTATATGGTGAAATCGAGTTTGCCAAATCTTGCATACTTCCCGGTTTGAGGATCAAACCCAGGTTGCATTGGTCACAGTGAGAAGCGAGTATATTAGCTACTGTGCTAGTCTGACATCTTGTTTAACCCATTCAACACCAAGTAACTGACATGGACTGGTCCATGATATTCTTAGACCAATAAATGAATAAGAAAATTACATTCGGACCAGTTCATTTATCAAGATGGGTAATTTTGTCTAAAATTAGTAATACTACTTGCAAAAAGTGCAGATCCTGATGAGACGGCTCGTCACGAGCCGGCTCATCTGGATCTACACTTTTTGTAAGCCTATTTAGAGGTCTGCGGTGTTGAAAGGGTTAATAATCCCACTTTTCTTTTCCTCCTCAGAAATGTTCAGCAGTAGCGGGTGTTGTGTGCTTAGCTGGAAAGATTGCTTTTGCCCTCGGTTACTACACTGGTGGTAAGTTAGTGCAGCGTTAGAAAACAGCAGTAGCAGCTTTGTTTCTGTGGAGGAGTCGTTTAGCGTCATGACAGTCACTTAACCCGCACTGTTGTGGATTGGGCAAGTCGCTATATGTCTGTAGCTGTAGGCCGGACTCTAAATTATGTACAGACATTAGCAGCTGGATAGTCGCCATGTCTGTAGCTGTAGGCCGGAATCTACATCATGCACAGACATTAGCAGCTGGATAGTTGCCGTAGCTGTAGGCCGGAATCTACATCATACACAGACATTAGCAGCTGGATAGTTGCCGTAGCTGTAGGCCGGAATCTACATCATACACGGACATTAGCAGCTAGATAGTCGCCATGTCTGTAGCTATAGGCCGGAATCTACATCATGCACAGACATTAGCAGCTGGATAGTTGCCGTAGCTGTAGGCCGGAATCTACATCATACATTAGCAGCTGGATAGTTGCCGTAGCTGTAGGCCGGAATCTACATCATACACGAACATTAGCAGCTAGATAGTTGCCATGTCTGTAGCTGTAGGCCGGAATCTACATCATGCACAGACATTAGCAGCTGGATAGTTGCCATGTCTGTAGCTGTAGGCCGGAATCTACATCATACACAGACATTAGCAGCTGGATAGTCGCCATGTCTGTAGCTGTAGGCCGGAATCTACATCATACACATACATTAGCAGCTAGATAGTCTCCATGTCTGTAGCTGTAGGCCGGAATCTACATCATACACGGACATTAGCAGCTGGATAGTTGCCATGTCTGTAGCTGTATGCCAGAATCTACATCATGCACAGACATTAGCAGCTGGGTAGTTGCCATGTCTGTAGCTGTAGGCCAGAATCTACATCATGCACAGACATTAGCAGCTGGGTAGTTGCCATGTCTGTAGCTGTAGGCCGGAATCTACATTATACACCGACATTAGCAGCTGGATAGTTGCCATGTCTGTAGCTGTAGGCCGGAATCTACATCATACACAGACATTAGCAGCTGGATAGTCGCCATGTCTGTAGCTGTAGGCCGGAATCTACATCATACACAGACATTAGCAGCTGGATAGTTGCCATGTCTGTAGCTGTAGGCCGGAATCTACATCATACACGGACATTAGCAGCTGGATAGTTGCCATGTCTGTAGCTGTAGGCCGGAATCTACATCATACACAGACATTAGCAGCTGGATAGTCGCCATGTCTGTAGCTGTAGGCCGGAATCTACATCATACACAGACATTAGCAGCTGGATAGTTGCCATGTCTGTAGCTGTAGGCCGGAATCTACATCATACACGGACATTAGCAGCTGGATAGTTGCCATGTCTGTAGCTGTAGGCCGGAATCTACATCATACACAGACATTAGCAGCTGGATAGTCGCCATGTCTGTAGCTGTAGGCCGGAATCTACATCATACACAGACATTAGCAGCTGGATAGTCGCCATGTCTGTAGCTGTAGGCCGGAATCTACATCATGCACAGACATTAGCAGCTGGATAGTTGCCATGTCTGTAGCTGTAAGCCGGAATCTACATCATACACGGACATTAGCAGCTGGATAGTCGCCATGTCTGTAGCTGTAGGCCGGAATCTACATCATACACGGACATTAGCAGCTAGATAGTCTCCATGTCTGTAGCTGTAGGCCGGAATCTACATCATAGACAGACATTAGCAGCTGGATAGTCGCCATGTCTGTAGCTGTAGGCCGGAATCTACATCATACACAGACATTAGCAGCTGGATAGTCGCCATGTCTGTAGCTGTAGGCCGGAATCTACATCATACACGGACATTAGCAGCTGCAGCAGGTTTTGTATGCTTAGCTGTCGGGATAGTTAACACCATTATACAAAGAGGGTCGGCGCTTATGGCCCTTGCTGCATCGTATTATACCACTTTATGGCAATTATCCTACCTTTATTTTAGCACATTTTAACATGTGCACTTAACTTACATCACAACATGAATGTGTTACATATGCCATGTTCCAAATGAGTGTAGCAGAGGAAGATAATGTTTTGTATTATAAAAGCTTTAGTTTCATGTACCGGTAATATTCATGAAACTTGGCATGCGATTTTATTACGAAAATTGATAGCTTTTTTAAAATTATGATTTTTTCAACTTAGAAAAGACATGGTAATGTTCAGTGAAATATACATGTATCCTTACGATTTGCTTTTATTACAGTGCACGTTATTTTTCAGAGCCAGCAAAGAGACGTTGGGGAGGTTTTGCTCACATCTCTGAACTAGTGCTGCTGGGTGGTACCGTTTCACTAGCATTCCATACCCTGGGCTGGTGGCCATGCATCCACAAGTAAACACGCAGGTATGACAAAACCCTTAATTTTTTTTTTTCATTTTGAGGCCCCTATCCGGGTAACCTCGATTATTTCTTTATTCAGTTCGCTTAATTTATAATAGTATAAAACATATTTATTTTACAATGATTGCGAAACAAACTTGGAACAAATTATTTGAATCACTCTCGTTTGCGCAGATGAAAGCGGATATGTGGTCATTCATGTGGGAGAAAATTAGAGTACCCGGAGAAAACCCTCGTGTTCGTTCTGGCGACCACCGTACCATCTCACATACTTCCCGGTCCGAGGATTGAACCTGGGTTGCATTGATGAGAAGCGAGCAGGTTCTTATTCCCTTTATAACGCTGTGCACTAAAGTTTGATTGAATGAAATGTGCGACATTAATACTCCATCGGAAGGGAAGTCTGCGGGTATGGACTATTGTCCTTCATCAACGCCCATATTACAACATTGAATTTGGTGGGAATTGTCTGGTACAGTGTATTGGGTATGTGATTATTACCTGGTACATGTTACGATTAATAAGAATTTTACCCGATTAGATGAAATCTAAAGGGAAAGGTGTTGTTAGGTAAACTGCCCGCCGGCGATATAGCCCGAAATGGTGCTGATGCAGGCGTAAAACCCGAAATATAACATAAATATAACACAGATGAAATCTTATTCTTCCTGTATGAAGGACCTACCGGTACGTGTCCCCCCCCAGAAGTGGTTAGGTTTGTTGCCTCTCACCGCTGTAGATTCGAATCCCACGGGGTGCGTCAAATTCCTTCATACGAGGGGAACCTATCCAGTTGACTTGCAGAGGGAGCCCAGTGGTCCTACTGTGCGTATTGCTCAGAGATGGAGAGCTGCCATGTTACCTACACCGTTGGAGCGCATTTAACCATGCCCTCCTCTTCCTACATGTAACCGTTTATACTTTTCAGCAAAGATCCAAGTGCCACGTACGGTGTATATCACAGCCTTCGACATCCAGTCATGATGAGAATATTGTACCAATTTTTGAATTTTTATTTATAACCTACGAGTATTATTTACATTGCGTATCTTAAGAATGTCAAACATTAGAACAAAGACGCTTGTTGTGTTAGAACAAAGACGCTTGTTGTGTATATGTGTTAGAACAGACGCTTGTTGTGTATATGTACGTGAGTTTTTTTTGTATGTGCTTTACCGTTATTTAAGCCAATAATCATTGCAACACAAAGTAACTGACATGGACTGGTCCATGGTATTTTTGAACCAATCGAGTGATCAGGAATTCAATTTGGACCATTCCATTAGTAATAAAATGGTTGTTTTTGTCCAAAAGTAATAAAATCACTTGTAAAAAGTGGAGTTGCGGTTCGTCTGGATGCACAGTTTTTTGTTATTAAACATATTTAAAGGGGTTAAAAGCAGGTTTCATTTAAAATGAGACGGGTCCGCCTCCGTGGTAGAGTGGTTAAGGTCGCTGACTTGTATACCACTGTAACCTATCATCACTGATGGTCACGGGTTCGAGCCCCGCTCAGGCCGCGTCTCATTTATATGAAAAAGTTGGCAGTCTCTTACGGAGGTTGGTGCACCCAAGTACTGGTTAACCGCTGGAGCATGCCCAGGAAAGGTGTCGTTAGGTAAACTGCCCGCCGGCGATATAGCCCAAAATGGTGCTTATGCAGGCGTAAAACCCGAAATATAATATTAAAATGAGACGGAGCAAAATTTGGATATACATGTACACTTTACTTAGAATCACCGGAAAGGTGTAACGTTAGTTTGCGCTTTCTCTTTGACAGGGGTATCGCTTTCTCTTTGACAGGGGTATCACTTTCTCTTTAACAGGGGTATATTTGTTTTTTATACGTATATTTATCGGTGCCTCCTGGTTATCTGGTCAGATAGTAATTTTATATTTGTGCTGTATATTGCAAGATACAGAAGACGCTCCGCTCCCCAATTCAGAAGCTACCCTGGGTCTTTCGCATGCTCGGTGTATAGCACCGATACGCGACACCTTGGTTTAAACATCGATCTGTAAGGCTGTTAATATTATTATGGTCAGACGGGGCTCGCTCCTGCTACCATTGGCAGTTTTAAGCACGCACTGATTTATCTATCTTTATCTTGGGCTTGTAGTTGCATTATGTGCCCGGTTGACAAATTGCATTGTTGTATAACCGACTGATAAGCATTTACTTTCAACAAAACATGACAATTTATTTTACGTGTATACATGTACAGTGTTGCTGTATTTGGATGTGGGGAAAAGGTTACATAGTAATTAATTCGAATCCCTTTCCTTTCAAGTGAATGTAGGTCAGTTGTTTTACCTGGGTGTCTGAAATATTGCTCGTAATTGCACACAGGGTCCTCCTCCATCAATAATAGCCGTGTTGTCATATGTCTCAAGCTGTTGGTACAACGAAAAACCTCAAAAACAATAAATTAATAGTGTGAAAGTCCGTTATTTAATGAAGTAAAGGTTTGTGAAGTCAGTATTGCACTGTCCGCAAGGCAAGCACTAAATATGCTTGAATTATTTTTAAACTTTGCCTCTATGATTTACATTTACAAACGATTTATACTGGAGATATTGGAGATAGATTACCGTATGTTATTAACATATTGTTACACAAATATTTTGTGTGCTTTCATTCTTGAATAAAGATTATTTAAAAGAAACGTCTATAGTGTTGTACTGTATATTATACATATTCCAAGCTAATTTCTGTCATGTGACGATGTATTATACATATTCCAAGTTAATTTCTGTCATGTGACGATGTATTATACGTATTCCAAACTAATTTCTGTCATGTGACGATGTATTATACGTATTCCAAACTAATTTCTGTCATGTGACGATGTATTATACGTATTCCAAACTAATTTCTGTCATGTGACGATGTTATATTATTATATATTCCAAGTTAATTTCTGTCATGTGACGATGTATTATACGTATTCCAAGTTAATTTCTTTCATGTGACTGAAGATATCCAGCTGACATGTGGAAGGTCAGTAGTTCTGCTGGGGCATCCGGGGTATTCAGTCATTAACAGCTGGCGAGTCACCATATACCAAAGCCGTCGGCAACTTTCAACAACCAAAACCCAGTGTGTATCCTCGGAATGTTCTTACTTGACACAACCTGGAATTACAGCCCTTTGTTTTTCCAGTCTTTGTACAACCAATTTTTAAAATCTTCCAAGGGCAATAACTCCCAACTACCGATTTTTAAATTCTTCCAAGGGCAATAACTCGCAACAAAAACATGTTCCTTAAAATCTCCTCAACCCAGTGTAACCAGAAAATATGAAGGCCTAGTGCTGATCTTGCATTCTGGTCATGGCTTAACAGAATGTGGCCATGTTTAGGCAGAAATTTGGCGTGGTTTGGCCATGTTTAGGCAGAAATTTGGCGTGGTTTGGCCATGTTTAGGCAGAAATTCGGCATGGTTTGGCTGAATTTGGCCATGTTTAGGCAGAAATTCGGCATGGTTTGGTGGTATTAGTCCGGAAACTTTCTTTATAATCATAGAACGATGAGAAAATATTAGATTACCATGTTAATGGATGCTCGTTATTTAGAAAATAATATTTAACTCTGCATGCTGGACAAGGCTATAAATAGTTCAAATTATTGTAGCAGCCAACAATTCATTAATGTGTTTTTCTTATTTGTAACTGAAAATAACTATACAATTTTAATGAAATTTGAATATATCCTTGGAGGAACGTAGGTGCAGGAATATGTCTTTGGAGGAACGTAGGTGCAGGGAATATATCTTTGGAGGAACGTAGGTGCAGGAATATATCTTTGGAGGTGCATGGAATATATCTTTGGAGGAACCTACGTGCAGGGAATATATCTTTGGAGGTGCATGGAATATATCTTTGGAGGAACCTAGGTGCAGGGAATATATCTTTGGAGGAACCTAGGTGCAGGGAATATATCTTTGGAGGAACGTAGGTGCAGGAATATATCTTTGGAGGTGCATGGAATATATCTTTGGAGGAACCTAGGTGCAGGAATATATCTTTGGAGAAACCTAGGTGCAGGGAATATATCTTTGGAGGAACCTAGGTGCAGGGAATATATCTTTGGAGGAACCTAGGTGCAGGGAATATATCTTTGGAGGAACCTAGGTGCAGGAATATATCCTAGGTGCAGGGAATATATCTTTGTAGGAACCTAGGTGCAGGAAAATATCTTTGGAGGAACCTAGGTGCAGGGAATATATCTTTGGAGGAACCTAGGTGCAGGAATATATCCTAGGTGCAGGGAATATATCTTTGGAGGAACCTAGGTGCAGGGAATATATCCTAGGTGCAGGGAATATATCTTTGGAGGAACCTAGGTGCAGGGAATATATCTTTGGAGGAACCTAGGTGCAGGGAATATATCCTTGGAGGAACCTAGGTGCAGATATCCTAGGTGCAGGGAATATATCTTTGTAGGAACCTAGGTGCAGGAATATATCTTTGTAGGAACCTAGGTGCAGGAATATATCTTTGTAGGAACCTAGGTGCAGGGAATATATCTTTGGAGGAACCTAGGTGCAGGGATATATCCCCTAGGTGCAGGGAATATATCCTTGGAGGTGCAGGGATATATCCTTGGAGGAACTAGGTGCAGGGAATATATCCTTGGAGGTGCAGGGAATATATCCTTGGAGGTGCAGGGCATACATTTTCAAGGTTAGCCATTTCAGAAGTTAATTCAAACTATTTTTGATTTACTGTTGCCAAATTTTATGCATTTGTTTTGGTTCAAGTTAGCCAACGGTAACGCATAAATAACTTGAGACATCAGAGCAGATGCCAAATGACGACATCTGGTCTGATGTCGCAGAGCAGATACCAAAGGATGACATCTGGTCTGATGTCGCAGAGCAGATACCAAAGGATGACATCTGGTCTGATGTCACAGAGCAGATACCAAAGGACGACATCTGGTCTGATGTCGCAGAGCAGATACCAAAGGATGACATCTGGTCTGATGTCGCAGAGCAGATACCAAAGGACGACATCTGGTCTGATGTCGCAGATGCCAAAGGATGACATCTGGTCTGATGTCGCAGATGCCAAAGGATGACATCTGGTCTGATGTCGCAGATGCCAAAGGACGACATCTGGTCTGATGTCGCAGAGCAGATACCAAAGGATGACATCTGGTCTGATGTCACAGAGCAGATACCAAAGGACGACATCTGATCTGATGTCGCAGAGCAGATACCAAAGGATGACATCTGGTCTGATGTCGCAGAGCAGATACCAAAGGACGACATCTTATCTGATGTCGCAGAGCAGATGTAGGTTACATCAAGTCAATGTAAAATTAGCAAAGAAACAAACTTTGTTCATAATATCGAGCCAAAAACGTTTACCAATCAATAATTCAGGAACAAGATAAAGTGCCGCAGCATTAAGATTTATTCTATATTCAAATATTTTCATACAATATTTTAAAAAAATGAAATAATTTTCATATACACACATAAAGTCGACTTGTTTTCTATATATACCAACAACCCATGTAACGGGTCTGGGCAGAGATTTTAATCTTTTAACACTTTGCAATAAACTGCACATCCAAAATTAGTGAACAGTCAAACCTGGGTTCACCTGTATTAAGCAGCCAGTTTCCAGATTCCCAATATCTTGTTTTATTATACATTTGACCAGCCATATATTAATACATATTAAGCAGCCACCTGTGCTTAGCAACAACTTTCTGTGTTTCCCTTGGCTGGCTGCAGGTTTGACTGTACCTATTTGTTGAAGAGTTGCGTTAACAAATATCCATCTACAAAGGTAACTATGGAAACCATGTGAATTTAAAAACTTTAACCGCAAATTATTTTAATGTTTGTATTCCTGTTTTAGCCCGAATTTATGTACATTTATCGTATTAAAAATGGCTTCCAATGGCAATGCAATCTGTAATCAACGTTTTTTATGTCACAAATTAGAAATTTAATACAACCAACCAACTCGACATACACTTTCTGACAGAAGTTTGAACCCCGCTGAAGCCATTACGATTGTGCCCTTAGTCAAGGCATTTAAATTCCACATTGCCTCTTCTATCTCCCTCGTGGCGATAGATTCCATCAAGAATGAGGTCTCAAGAGTGATTAATATAAGTTGTAAGAACTTGTTTCGCAATTGAGCTAAAATAAATTTGTATAAACAATACAATTTCTTTTATCACCAAGTTTATACAATTCACAAGTGAACGGACATTCAATAGAACTGGTAGCCTGGTTTCCAGTCCGTCGATATTTTACTTCTGGCAAAATTTAATATATTCTGTAACTCAATACGGCTCAATTTAATGGTCTCGGTATTAAAATATATATTTATATGACCGACCAGGCAAATTATATCAACGCCTGTACCCAGGCTACAGAACTGGATGTAGTCAACAGTTAATGTTTTTGGCAAGATTGTATACGAACAAACTACCCTATAGTTTCAATGTCTCATCACACAAGCAACAGAAAGTAATGCAACTGCAATTTCCATAATATTCTGAAGTATAAACTTTATTTATTCTACAACGATTGTGAAACATGATCTAACAACATATATTTAATAGCATATATATTTAACCTCAAAGCGAGCTCAATTAAAGCAGCATTACATCGTAATAAGGGATGTTTTGGGTAAAATATAAATACTAATGTGTGTGTGTTTACAAAAATCGAAATAGTTGCTCAGAAACGATAAAATTCCAATAAATTTAAACCGTCGTATACGCGAATTTGTTTATCAACACACGAAATGTAAACACGCACAGCGCGCATGCGTGAAACAACAGAGGATGTAGAAAACAACGTATATATTTTGAACAATCTATCTATCTTCCTCTAATGTCGAACCCCTCACGGGGATGTAGACATGTCCCTAAAAGACTTAGCTAAGAGAGGTATGAATCAATATATCAAGTAATTTAATTAAAATAGACAACGTGGGACAAATGGGGACGATGCATTCCGAATGTAAACAAGTGCGTGACAAATCGACTCGGAAAGTCCTACTTTCGGTTTCGAGTTTGTTTTATCGCAAAAAAACACTGTTTACCAAATGAACATAAGCATACAAAGTATAATGTTAGAATGTGTAGCAGCATTGCTACCCATACGTAAAAATTGAATTTTTCAAATATCTTTTATTTCATACAATGTAATGCTGCTTTAAGGAATGAATCGTGGGTTAATAATTTCCATCGAAGTATGAACTACATTGGACGTGCTTAAAATGTGTGGAGGCCTTCGGCTTGGCTTGCGATTACAGCCCTTGCCAGGGCATTATAAAGTAATCTGCCCCAAGTGAGGGCCAATTAACAGTAATCGGCCTTATCAAATAAATGACGTCAGATAACCGTTTGCGTCGCGTTATCATATTTATGGTAATTGACCTGATAGGTGTCAGATGTCAGGCTCATGTAAAATAAAAATGTAACAAATCAACTTTGTATTATATTTGAATTAAAGGTTACATATACATGTTTTGTAATTACAAGAGACGGATAACGCATTCCTAGAAATGACCAGAAATAAAGATACAATAGTGAGCAGTTCAACACTAGCAGTCGTAAAACCTAATACGCCTATATATAGTAACGACTCGGCCTTGCTCAGCCGTGTATTATCGACTCAGCCTTGCTCAGCCGTGTATTATCGACTCGGCCTTGCTCAGACGTGTATTATCGACTCGGCCTTGCTCAGCCGTGTATTATCGACTCGGCCTTGCTCAGCCGTGTATTATCACCTCGGCCTTGCTCAGCCGTGTATTATCGACTTGGCCTTGCTCAGCCGTGTATTATCGACTCGGCCTTGCTCAGCCGTGTATATCGACTCGGCCTTGCTCAGCCGTGTATTATCACCTCGGCCTTGCTCAGCCGTGTATTATCGACTTGGCCTTGCTCAGCCGTGTATTATCGACTCGGCCTTGCTCAGCCGTGTATTATCGACTCGGCCTTGCTCAGCCGTGTATTATCGACTCGGCATTGCTCAGCCGTGTATTATCGACTCGAACTTGCTCAGCCGTGTATTATCGACTCGGCCTTGCTCAGCCGTGTAAAACGATATTAATTTTAGTGTGATACTGTTACTGCTGCTGTTACTATTTCTACTGTGCACGATTATGATATTGTACATTTTTTTATTATAAAAATTAAACCAGAATTATGAAATACTTGAAACGATTTTGCAGTATGAAGCTTAATACACTTGACTTCAATTGAAAAATTAGAATTATGAAATATGTCAAAAATATTGAGAAAAAATACCAGTACTGAGTGCGCGTACGTTCTTTCCATTAGAATATTTAGACTAATTACATCGGCCATTTTGTGTATTGATTCGAAAATTTAAATCCGATTTTAGACTAATTTCCAACTATATGTTATTGCATTTGTTCATTTGGCATGTATTTTATTTTTTCGAAAAATGTTTATGATGTACAGTAATATTGTGTTCGTTGATTTTATTCCACTATCAAATAGTGTCAGTGAATGTTAATCTGGCTCATAAGAACGCTTTCAAATAGTGTCAGTGAATGTTAATCTGGCTCATAAGAACGCTTTCGGACGTCAATGCAGCCTCCATTAGCTCTTTCTGTCCGACTTCGATGTAGCCTCCATTAACTATTTTCCCACAAATAGCCGCATATATATGGAATCGGCCATTTTGTTTGGAACAGGGTTAAATTATAAAGAAAATGAACTGTTGAATTTCTTCCTATTTTACGGTTTTCACAGGAATATTGAAAAATCTCACAAAAATATCAGACAGGTAAATAGACGATGAATCGGCCATTTTGTTTGGAACCGGGTTAAATTATAAAGAAAATGAGACACTGGACTGTTGAATTTTACGGTTTTCACAGGCTACCTATTTTCCGGTTTTTATAGGAATCTTGAAAAATCTCAGACATTAACCTGGCAATATCAGACAGGTAAATAAACGATGAAAACTTCAAAGCTACCACAGTTGTAACTAATTTCACTATTGCCATTCATGTCCGCATTTAAATAATATTTGTTTAAAGAAACTGATCTACATGGTTGTGTAAACCTAGTTATTCTGTTGGGCACAGCATGATGTGTGTGGTGGATGGGTCCATTTACGGTTCTGCACCCAGTCAGAGTAATTAGGAGGGGTTATAGACTTCTTATGTGTGTGTTTTACATTTATTTATCGTCGCTACCGGTTGCCCATATGAGCGACGCCTCCTGAAGAGATTAGTCATTTTAGATTTTGGAGGATAGTGCAATGATACAGACAGAGACCCATTCCAGAGTCTCCTCTTGTTCTTTTACGTGCACGGTGTAAAGCACCGACACGAGACCTCGGTTTAACGTCCCATCTGAAAGACTGTTAATTTTATTAGGGTCAGACGGGGGATCGAACCTGCGATCCCTGGATTACCAGTCCAGTGTTTTACCACTGGGCTACATATCCGTCTGTTAGACTTCTTGTCTAAGTCAAACTAAATGTTGGTGTTGTAGATACAGTATGCAGACAAAATTTAGTCTTGAAATTGAACTGAACATGTTACATTAACCCATTCAACACCAAGTAACTGACATGGACTGGTCCATGATATTCTTAAACCAATAAATGAATCAGAAAATCACATTTGGACAAGTTCATTTATCAAAATGGGTAATTATGTCTAAAAATAATAATATTACTGGCAAAAAGTGCAGATCCTGATGAGACGGCTCGTCACGAGCCGGCTCATCTGGATCTACACTTTTTGTAAGCCTATTTAGAGGTCTGTGGTGTTGAAAGGGTTAAGCCTGTTATTAAAGTTGTGTTCCTTAGTTATATTGTTTTGCTTAAAAAAACTATTGTTTTTGCTTAAGAAAACGTTGTTTACATGCTTTGCTTGCGCAAAAGTTAGGTGAAAACTGGTGACAACATTCCGGATTACTGGGAGCGAGGTGCCGTCATTTTATCAACTTTTCTCAGAAAGTAAACAAACGGTTTTATTCGTGATTTTTATGAATGAAAGGTAAAATGTTTATTCAGTCACTTAAAAATTGCTTGCAGTGTATGAACATTCAAAATCTATAGGAGTCTGACAGTCTGTTATGTACTGCATTGCCATAAACCAATAACAATTTGATAAATTAGACTTAATATTAAGCTTAAACTTTATTTATTTTACAACTATTGCGAAGCAAGTATTAACAAATCACTCTTGTTGGAAAGCGTATATGTGGTCATTCATGTAGGAGGAAACCGGAGTACTCGGAGAAACCCCACCTGTCCGATTTGGCGACCACCGTACCCGTAGGATCGAACCCGGGTTGCATTGGTGAGAAGCGAGCACTGTGCTACTCGGACAGTAGGTTAAACTAGTTCAATATGGAGAGAATTTGTTTGTAGTGCAAGACTTTCACCGATGGACAGCAATATGATCATGAGTAACACTAGCCATCAGCTATCTATCTTCACTAGTGAAATATAATTCTATAGTTTCGAAATTCAATATTTTATTTTTATTTTAGACTGTGCTATGAAAGAAAAATATAATTCTATATTTTCGAAATTCAATATTTTCTTTTATTTTAGACTGCTTTCTATGGAAAAAAATATATAATTCTATATTTTCGAAATTCAATATTTTATTTTATTTTATGACTGATGTGTTTCTATGAGTGAAAGTGAGGTAATAAGCTACTAAATGTTTCATTGGAAAGCGTAAGATATAAGAGTATTAACCCTTTCAACACCACAGACCTCTATTTATAGGCTTACAAAAAGTGTAGATCCAGATGAGCCGGCTCGTGACGAGCCGTCTCATCAGGATCTGCACTTTTTGCAAGTAGTAATACTAATTTTAGACAAAATTACCCATCTTGATAAATAAACTGGTCCGAATGTAATTTTCTTATTCATTTATTGGTCTCAGAATATCATGGACCAGTCCATGTCAGTTACTTGGTGTTGAAAGAGTTAACAAACCCAGCCACCCTGCTATACGGGATGTACGGAGTAAGTTAGACGAGTCCAATACGGGACAAGTAAATACTGATCTGACATACTGGTAAGTGGCCCGGGACACTTTTGGGAATGACCGTAACTAATGTCGCTAGAACTTGTGGCCCGACCAATTTGCCTTTTTAAAAAAAAATTGTCATGTTTTGTATTCACACATATATATGGCAAGTCGTCACACGAAAATGGGCACTCGGACAGTTAACAAAAATGGTCTTCATATATCAGGGCTATACCATAATGCCTGAACACTAATTTCTGAACAATTCAACTCACTATGTTAATTAATTAAGAAAGTTGTGACTTGTTTAGTGACACACATAGACGATGTTTTTGAAGGAATGTTTGAAATATATATATAATCTGTAATTATGACATCAGTATTTATGTAGTTTATACAAATTTCTTTTAGCTAGATTGTGAAACAAGTTCTTACAACTTATATTAATCACTCTCGAGACCTCATTCCTGATGGAATCCATCGCCACGAGGGAGATAAGAGGAAAAGTGGAATTTAAATGCCTTGCCTAAGGGCACAATCGTAACGGCTCCAGTGGGGCTCGAACTCCAGACCTTTCGCATCTGAAGCAAACGCGACGCACACTGCGCTATCACGACTTCCAAATACCTCCAGTATTTATTTACTATCAATTTTAAGAAATTCAAATATTAGCATCATCATTCACATTTAATGTCCACAACTTTAGTTTTTTATCACGATTTGACAAAATATCATGTCGTTATCTTTCCTAACAAAGTGATCGGCTTGGAAACATTGTTCCTATGGCAACAGTTTCGATATATTTATACTATTTGATATCGACAACTAACAATTCCTGGAAATTATACAGTGATGTAGAGATGGGGGGAAATGTGTAATTTTAAAAATTAAACTGAAACAATTTTGTGAAAAAAGTGCCCATTTTCACATGGCCATATATGAATCGAGCAATAAAATACGATTAACCCTTTCCCTTATAGAAACACCTCTTGACACCATTGCCAATACGACATACATTGACAATGTAGTAGCCAAACCAATGTTCATAATAAATGTCAGAATCTCATGTAGTCCCAGTAATATCTATGGAGGTGGGATAGATATGGCGACTACTTATCCACTGCATGCTAGCTAAATGGCTTTCGTTTGTATGGAGATATAATAGTATATTAACCTAAATCTCTATGAAGGAAAGGGTTAAACTGAACATGTAAATTCTTGTTTTATCATACAAGTTCCAGGGATAAAAAAAACTACAGTTGAAAAACCAACCCATGCTAGGATAATTAAAACAATAGTCTTGGTTGGTTTGAAGGCGTGATCCAGATTGCCTGGATACGACGGCCGCAGGAACACTGTGGAGGAATGCTGGGTAGTTTATTGGGCAGTAGCATGGCCGTTCAACGTCTCCCCCTGTATCCGTTTTAAGGCATCTCTGAAAAGAAATAATATTTAATTAAGGAATGAATCGTGGGTTAATAGTTTTTATCAGGATATGAACTACATTGAGCGTGGTTAAAGCGTTATATGTGGCCCCACATGACCGATCTGGCGACAACTGTACCATTCCACATACAGGGATCATTCTAGAGGGCTATATGGATGAAATTGTCGTCCTAGGGACACTGACTTCTCCCTAAAAATTAATAATATATTTTTTGGTTTTTACGATTTTCAAACAAAATTTTGTCTAGTAAGATACACTGGCCTGGCCCATTATAAAGCACTCCTTCTATTCAAATGTTGTATTTAATGGTTGTACTGAAGAACACCATTTAAGGAAGCGATCATCTCACTTTCCCAAAAATTCTGACCTAGAATGAACCCTGCATACTTGCCGGTCAAAGGATCAAACCTGGGATGCATTTATGAAAATCAAGTGACTGCGCTAGTCGGGACATTCCCAAAATGATGTTAGTTTTGTTACAGTATTATTTAACATAGGGTTCATTCTAGGTCAGAATTTTTGGGAGAAGTGAGAAAGCGTGTGATCGCTTCCTTAAACGGTGTTCTTTAATATACTTCTGCAAAATAGGGTTAAAATGCACCGTACAACCATTAAATACAACATTTAATATTAGGGAGAAGTGGGGCCCCCAGAGGGCGAAGTCAGGGTACCTAGGGCGACAATTTCGCCCACATCGCCCTCTAAACTGATCCCTGACCTGGTAAGCAATCAAAGACCATTTTAACATTGTGTTTGTGCTTCGTTCTATAGACATTCGTAAATCTTCTACTACAACACACAGATGTTAGGGTTTTAGAACAGAATGACAGGGCCCCACCCTGCCCCTTTTTAGCTCCGTCCTTTTACCCTTTATATGCCCCTTAGACTTTAAAAAATCTATTTTTTATATAAAATCCATAATTCGGGCAGACAGTTTTATAAACTAGAACTTGTCCGCCCTTTTCATCGATATGTTCTGCACTACTGTCTCTTTGGCTAAACATAATTAGCTGTCAATCACTGTATAAGTAAAGTTTCTAAGGGGTAACTCCCAAATGCACCCTGCCACGTTTCTGATTCACTCTGCCCGGTTTTCCACTCTTGAATAAACCATACAGATGTGGAAGCCATTTTGCATGTGAATTTCCATGGATTAAGTACCGGTAAGCCATTCTTTGTTTGGTTTTACGCGGCTAAATTAAATTCATCAGTTACAGTCAAAGCATATATGCATGCAAAATGCAAAAAAATATAAGCCATTTCTGTTACCGTATTTAGCTATGTATAGTGCGCTATCGTGTATAATGCGCACCCACGATTTGGCACGAAAATCGGGGAAAAACTGAGTTCCGATGTATAATGCGCACGTGAAAAACGCAATTTTCCAAGTCAAAATTTAACATTTTTCAAGAATCGTTAAAAATTGTGCTCCGTGATTTTTACAACTTATATTAATCACTCGAGAAACGGTAACGCACTCAGGCATGACTTCATGAAATTTACATGCATATCGTTCTCAAACATCTCAACACGTTCTCAAACATGTCAGCAGATGCTCAAACTTCTCAACACGTGTAGCCTACCTAATTAACTGGGACCCATTGTGAATGGTTTGTCGAAATTAATTATCGCTACAAACAATTGAAATACTGCAGCAATGCATTGTACATAGTAAATATTTCCCGTAAAAATAACCAACACATCGTGTCTTTAATCATGTCGTATTTAAAAACATACGGTATATTAAATCAAATAAACTATAATTACAAAGTTTCTTTACCTCTATGATATCGTATGAAGGCAGTGTCGCTTTATAAGGCGAAGTACGCGAAAAGTACGGGAAATATTACATACAATAAAACCACGTGATGTTATCAAATCGCCATTTTTTATGCATTTAGTAATTTCAATTAAATTCTTCAAAGTTTGCCAAAATAAACGCAATATATGCTAATTTTGTGGTCTTATTCATTTCATTTATTTATATAGACTATCGGCAACTGGTTTTAATAGCTAGTTTATAACGTTTATCGAATGTAACAAATTATAGAATGACTGTGGGCCGTTCGGGTCGAATTTCATGAAATATTGGTCAATTTTGGTCCGGAAAAAAATGTCCTGATGTCTGTACTGGTGTATAATGCGCAGTAGATAAAATGGATGAGGATTTCAGTAAGAAATGTGCGCACTATACATAGCTAAATACGGTATTTGTATTTTTTTTTTTTTAAGTTGCACCAATAGCTCAGGTCATATGACGGCTCTGTAGCTATCAGGGTTCATTCTAGGTCAGAATTTTTGGGAGAAGTGAGAAAGCGCGTGATCGCTTCCTTAAATGGTGTTCTTTAATATACTTCTGCAAAATAGGGTTAAAATGCACAGTACAACCATTAAATACATTTGAATAGAAGGAGTGCTTTATAATGGGCCAGTGTATCTTACTAGACAACATTTTGTTTGAAAATCATAACAACCAAAACATTTTTTTTTTTAAGGGAGAAGTGGGGCCCCCAGAGGGCGAAGTCAGGGTCCCTAGACTGACAATTTCGCCCACATCGCCCTCTAGAATGATCCCTGAGCTATTATTGGTGGAGGAAGACCTCGGCCTTCCACATATGACGGCTCTATAGATATTATTGTGGAGGATATGACGGCTCTATAGCTATTATTGGTGGAGGATATGACGGCTCTATAGCTATTATTGTGGAGGATATGACGGCTCTATAGATATTATTGTGGAGGATATGACGGCTCTATAGATATTATTGTGGAGGATATGACGGCTCTATAGCTATTATTGTGGAGGATATGACGGCTCTATAGCTATTATTGTGGAGGATATGACGGCTCTATAGCTATTATTGGTGGAGTATATGACGGCTCTATAGCTATTATTGTGGAGGATATGACGGCTCTATAGCTATTATTGGTGGAGGATATGACGGCTCTATAGCTATTATTGGTGGAGTATATGACGGCTCTATAGATATTATTGGTGAGAGGATATGACGGCTCTATAGCTATTATTGGTGGAGGATATGACGGCTCTATAGCTATTATTGGTGGAGGATATGACGGCTCTATAGCTATTATTGGTGGAGTATATGACGGCTCTATAGCTATTATTGGTGGAGTATATGACGGCTCTATAGCTATTATTGGTGGAGTATATGACGGCTCTATAGCTATTATTGGTGGAGGATATGACGGCTCTATAGCTATTATTGGTGGAGGATATGACGGCTCTATAGCTATTATTGGTGGAGTATATGACGGCTCTATAGCTATTATTGGTGGAGTATATGACGGCTCTATAGCTATTATTGGTGGAGTATATGATGGCTCTATAGCTATTATTGGTGGAGGATATGACGGCTCTATAGCTATTATTGGTGGAGGATATGACGGCTCTATAGCTATTATTGGTGGAGGATATGACGGCTCTATAGCTATTATTGGTGGAGGATATGACGGCTCTATAGCTATTATTGGTGGAGGATATGACGGCTCTATAGCTATTATTGGTGGAGGATATGACGGCTCTATAGCTATTATTGGTGGAGGATATGACGGCTCTATAGCTATTATTGGTGGAGTATATGACGGCTCTATAGCTATTATTGGTGGAGTATATGACGGCTCTATAGCTATTATTGGTGGAGGATATGACGGCTCTATAGCTATTATTGGTGGAGGAAGACAGCGGCCTTCCACATATGACGGCTCTATAGCTATTATTGGTGGAGGAAGACAGCGGCCTTCCACATATGACCGCTCTATAGCTATTATTGGTGGAGGAAGACAGCGGCTTTCCACATATGACGGCTCTATAGCTATTATTGGTGGAGGAAGACAGCGGCCTTCCACATATGACGGCTCTATAGCTATTATTGGTGGAGGAAGACAGCGGCCTTCCACATATGATGGCTCTATAGCTATTATTGGTGGAGGAAGACAGCGGCCTTCCACATATGACGGCTCTATAGCTATTATTGGTGGAGGAAGACAGCGGCCTTCCACATATGACGGCTCTATAGCTATTATTGGTGGAGGAGACAGCGGCCTTCCACATATGACGGCTCTATAGCTATTATTGGTGGAGGATATGACGGCTCTATAGCTATTATTGGTGGAGTATATGACGGCTCTATAGCTATTATTGGTGGAGTATATGACGGCTCTATAGCTATTATTGGTGGAGGATATGACGGCTCTATAGCTATTATTGGTGGAGGATATGACGGCTCTATAGCTATTATTGGTGGAGGATATGACGGCTCTATAGCTATTATTGGTGGAGGATATAACGGCTCTATAGCTATTATTGGTGGAGGATATGACGGCTCTATAGCTATTATTGGTGGAGTATATGACGGCTCTATAGCTATTATTGGTGGAGTATATGACGGCTCTATAGCTATTATTGGTGGAGGATATGACGGCTCTATAGCTATTATTGGTGGAGGATATGACGGCTCTATAGCTATTATTGGTGGAGTATATGACGGCTCTATAGCTATTATTGGTGGAGGATATGACGGCTCTATAGCTATTATTGGTGGAGGATATGACGGCTCTATAGCTATTATTGGTGGAGGATATGACGGCTCTATAGCTATTATTGGTGGAGGATATGACGGCTCTATAGCTATTATTGGTGGAGGATATGACGGCTCTATAGCTATTATTGGTGGAGGATATGACGGCTCTATAGCTATTATTGGTGGAGTATATGACGGCTCTATAGCTATTATTGGTGGAGTATATGACGGCTCTATAGCTATTATTGGTGGAGGATATGACGGCTCTATAGCTATTATTGGTGGAGGATATGACGGCTCTATAGCTATTATTGGTGGAGTATATGACGGCTCTATAGCTATTATTGGTGGAGGATATGACGCTCTATAGCTATTATTGGTGGAGTATATGACGGCTCTATAGATATTATTGGTGAGAGGATATGACGGCTCTATAGCTATTATTGGTGGAGGATATGACGGCTCTATAGATATTATTGGTGGAGGATATGACGGCTCTATAGCTATTATTGGTGGAGGATATGACGGCTCTATAGCTATTATTGGTGGAGGATATGACGGCTCTATAGCTATTATTGGTGGAGTATATGACGGCTCTATAGCTATTATTGGTGGAGTATATGACGGCTCTATAGCTATTATTGGTGGAGTATATGACGGCTCTATAGCTATTATTGGTGGAGGATATGACGGCTCTATAGCTATTATTGGTGGAGGATATGACGGCTCTATAGCTATTATTGGTGGAGTATATGACGGCTCTATAGCTATTATTGGTGGAGTATATGACGGCTCTATAGCTATTATTGGTGGAGGATATGACGGCTCTATAGCTATTATTGGTGGAGGATATGACGGCTCTATAGCTATTATTGGTGGAGTATATGACGGCTCTATAGCTATTATTGGTGGAGGATATGACGGCTCTATAGCTATTATTGGTGGAGGATATGACGGCTCTATAGCTATTATTGTGGAGGATATGACGGCTCTATAGCTATTATTGGTGGAGTATATGACGGCTCTATAGCTATTATTGGTGGAGGATATGACGGCTCTATAGCTATTATTGGTGGAGGATATGACGGCTCTATAGCTATTATTGGTGGAGTATATGACGGCTCTATAGCTATTATTGGTGGAGGATATGACGGCTCTATAGCTATTAATGGTGGAGGATATGACGGCTCTATAGCTATTATTGGTGGAGGATATGACGGCTCTATAGCTATTATTGGTGGAGTATATGACGGCTCTATAGCTATTATTGGTGGAGTATATGACGGCTCTATAGCTATTATTGGTGGAGTATATGACGGCTCTATAGCTATTATTGGTGGAGTATATGACGGCTCTATAGCTATTATTGGTGGAGTATATGACGGCTCTATAGCTATTATTGGTGGAGGATATGACGGCTCTATAGCTATTATTGGTGGAGGATATGACGGCTCTATAGCTATTATTGGTGGAGGATATGATGGCTCTATAGCTATTATTGGTGGAGGATATGACGGCTCTATAGCTATTATTGGTGGAGGAAGACATCGGCCTTCCACAAGCCGGCTTAATAACTTCCTCACATTCGACAACCCCAGTGGGATCTGAACTAACAGCGGTTACTGTGTTTTGTTTGTTTTTGGGGTTTAAAGTCGCACAAACAGGTCATAAGGCGACTCTCCAGCTAGTATTGGTAGAGGAAGACTCTGGGTGCCCCTCCAAGCAGTATTTCAGACACAGACGGGCACCTGGGAAGAATAACTGATCTTCCACAAGCCAGCTGGATAGCTTCCTCTCATGAAAGAATTCGACATCCCAAATGGGATTCAATCCTTCAGTGGTGAGGGGGCAAGTGTTTTGAAGTCAACGACAGTAACCACTAGGCCACAGAGTCTTAGACAGCGGTGATTTGAAGTCAACGACAGTAACCACTAGGCCACAGAGTCTTAGACAGCAGTGATTTGAAGTCAACGACAGTAACCACTAGGCCACAGTCTTAGACAGCGGTGATTTGAAGTCAACGACAGTAACCACTAGGCCACAGAGTCTTAGACAGCAGTGATTTGAAGTCAACGACAGTAACCACTAGGCCACAGTCTTAGACAGCGGTGATTTGAAGTAAACGACAGTAACCACTAGGCCACAGAGTCTTAGACAGCGGTGATTTGAAGTCAACGACAGTAACCACTAGGCCACAGAGTCTTAGACAGCGGTGATTTGAAGTCAACGACAGTAACCACTCGGCCACAGAATCTTAGACAGCGGTGATTTGAAGTCAACGACAGTAACCACTAGGCCACAGAGTCTTAGACAGCAGTGATTTGAAGTCAATGACAGTAACCACTAGACCACAGTCTTAGACAATGGTGATTTGAAGTCAACGACAGTAACCACTAGGCCACAGAGTCTTAGACAGCTATGCATTATGAGTGTATATACTCAACGCTGTCTAAATTGGCTATTTAGTCATTTAAAAGGGCAATATCGGCCTAGTAACACAAGAGTTATTGCCCTTTAAATTCTACACGTTTCGGATGCACCAATGTTTTGTTTGTTCGGGTTTTACGCCTACATCACCACCATTATGGGCTATTATCGCCGGCGGGCAGCTTACCAAACAACACCTTTTCTGGGCAGACTCCAGCTGTTAACCAGTACTTGGTACACCAACCTCCGTAAGACACTGTCAACATTTGTAAAAATGAGAAATGAAAATGGACTCGCACACGATGCCAATTCAATATCCCTCGCCGAAATTGCCACAGGGGGACAAAGCCGCATCTGATCAGGATCTATGTTGTTTGTTATTCAGCCAAGTGTTTTAGCTTCACTCCACTTTCCAAACAGCATATAGCCATATCAGAAGGCACGTTCTGTGCCGTCTGATCTGGCTCTATGCTGTTTGCAAAAGTGATTGTATCAGCCGCTAGCGTGCAACGGATTAACTAAGCTACTTACTTGGCATCCCTGATTTGAGACATGATCCTGTCCTTCATTGCTTGGCCACTAGCCTTCTTCTCCAGCCCAACCAACTCTTCTATAGTGGCTTTATAACCTGCATAGAATAAGTGAATGAGGAAATGTTCTCTAGCCCAACCAACTCTTCTATAGTGGCATTATAACCTGCAGAGAATAAGTGAATGAGGGATTGTTCTCTAGCCCAACCAACTCTTCTATAGTGGCATTATAACCTGCAGAGAATAAGTGAATGAGGAAATGTTCTCTAGCCCAACCAACTCTTCTATAGTGGCATTATAACCTACAGAGAATAAGTGAATGAGGAAATGTTCTCTAGCCCAACCAACTCTTCTATAGTGGCATTATAACCTGCATAGAATAAGTGAATGTTCTCTAGCCCAACCAACTCTTCTATAGTGGCATTATAACCTGCATAGAATAAGTGAATGAGGAAATGTTCTCTAGCCCAACCGACTCTTCTATAGTGGCATTATAACCTGCAGAGAATAAGTGAATGAGGAAATGTTCTCTAGCCCAACCAACTCCTCTATAGTGGCATTATAACCTACAGAGAATAAGTGAATGAGGAAATGTTCTCTAGCCCAACCAACTCTTCTATAGTGGCATTATAACCTGCATAGAATAAGTGAATGTTCTCTAGCCCAACCAACTCTTCTATAGTGGCATTATAACCTGCATAGAATAAGGAAATGTTCTCTAGCCCAACCGACTCTTCTATAGTGGCATTATAACCTGCAGAGAATAAGTGAATGAGGAAATGTTCTCTAGCCCAACCAACTCTTCTATAGTGGCATTATAACCTGCAGAGAATGAGGAAATGTTCTCTAGCCCAACCAACTTTTCTATAGTGGCATTATAACCTGCAGAGAATAAGTGAATGAGGAAATGTTCTCTAGCCCAACCAACTCTTCTATAGTGGCATTATAACCTGCAGAGAATAAGTGAATGAGGAAATGTTCTCTAGCCCAACCAACTCTTCTATAGTGGCATTATAACCTGCATAGAATAAGTGAATGTTCTCTAGCCCAACCAACTCTTCTATAGTGGCATTATAACCTGCATAGAATAAGGAAATGTTCTCTAGCCCAACCGACTCTTCTATAGTGGCATTATAACCTGCAGAGAATAAGTGAATGAGGAAATGTTCTCTAGCCCAACCAACTCTTCTATAGTGGCATTATAACCTGCATAGAATAAGTTAATGAGGAAATGTTCTCTAGCCCAACCAACTCTTCTATAGTGGCATTATAACCTGCATAGGGACTCCTTTAAATGACCCCCTTTCTTCATACCTCTTGAACTAAGTACGGTAACTATACCTGTGATATTATGTAGGACATGTACATGTTTGTCTCCGGCACTAAGCAGATACTTTCCTGAGTTGTCAAATCCAATCTGTGATGATGGTCCTGCAATACAAACATGGTGTATAATTAGGGAGTTTATGTTAAATAAGTAGGGAGAAGTAGGGAGACGTTTCTGGTATATAAGTAGGGAGAGGTTTCTGGTATATAAGTAGGGAGAGGTTTCTGGTATATAAGTAGGGAGAAGTATCTGGTATATAAGTAGGGAGAAGTATCTGGTATATAAGTAGGGAGTTTATGTTACATAAGTAGGGAGAAGTTTCTGGTATATAAGTAGGGAGAGGTTTCTGGTATATAATTAGGGAGTTTATGTTACATAAGTAGGGAGAAGTAGGGAGAAGTTTCTGGTATATAAGTAGGGAGAGGTTTCTGGTATATAAGTAGGGAGAAGTATCTGGTATATAAGTAGGGAGAAGTTTCTGGTATATAAGTAGGGAGAGGTTTCTGGTATATAAGTAGGAAGATGTATCTGGTATATAAGTAGGGAGAAGTATCTGGTATATAATTAGGGAGTTTATGTTACATAAGTAGGGAGAAGTTTCTGGTATATAAGTAGGGAGAGGTTTCTGGTATATAAGTAGGGAGTTTATGTTACATAAGTAGGGAGAAGTTTCTGGTATATAAGTAGGGAGAGGTTTCTGGTATATAAGTAGGGAGAGGTTTCTGGTATATAAGTAGGGAGAGGTTTCTGGTATATAAGTAGGGAAAGGTTTCTGGTATATAAGTAGGGAGAGGTTTCTGGTATATAAGTAGGGAGCTGGTATATCAGTAGGGAGAAGTTTCTGGTATATAAGTAGGGAGAGGTTTCTGGTATATAAGTAGGGAGAGGTTTCTGGTATATAAGTAGGGAGAGGTTTCTGGTATATAAGTAGGGAGAGGTTTCTGGTATATAGTAGGGAGAAGTTGCTGGTATATAAGTAGGGAGAGGTTGCTGGTATATAAGTAGGGAGAGGTTTCTGGTATATAAGTAGGGAGAAGTTTCTGGTATATAAGTAGGAAGAAGTTTCTGGTATATAAGTAGGGAGAGGGTTCTGGTATATAAGTAGGGAAAGGTTTCTGGTATATAAGTAGGGAGAAGTTGCTGGTATATAAGTAGGGAGAGGTTGCTGGTATATAAGTATGGAGAAGTTTCTGGTATATAAGTAGGGAGAAGTTTCTGGTATATAAGTAGGGAGAAGTATCTGGTATATAAGTAGGGAGAGGTTGCTGGTATATAAGTAGGGAGAGAGGATTCTGGTATATAAGTAGGGAGAGGATTCTGGTATATAAGTAGGGAGAAGCTTCTGGTATATAAGTAGGGAGAGGTTTCTGGTATATAAGTAGGGAGAGGTTGCTGGTATATAAGTAGGGAGAGGTTGCTGGTATATAAGTAGGGAGAGGTTGCTGGTATATAAGTAGGGAGAGGTTTCTGGTATATAAGTAGGGAGAGGTTGCTGGTATATAAGTAGGGAGAGGTTGCTGGTATATAAGTAGGGAGAGGTTGCTGGTATATAAGTATGGAGAGGTTTCTGGTATATAAGTAGGGAGAAGTATCTGGTATATAAGTATGGAGAGGTTTCTGGTATATAAGTAGGGAGAAGTATCTGGTATATAAGTAGGGAGTTTATGTTACATAAGTAGGGAGAAGTTTCTGGTATATAAGTATGGAGAGGTTTCTGGTATATAAGTAGGGAGAAGTATCTGGTATATAAGTAGGGAGTTTATGTTACATAAGTAGGGAGAAGTATCTGGTATATAAGTATGGAGAGGTTTCTGGTATATAAGTAGGGAGAAGTATCTGGTATATAAGTAGGGAGAAGTTTCTGGTATATAAGTAGGGAGAAGTATCTGGTATATAAGTAGGGAGAGAGGATTCTGGTATATAAGTAGGGAGAGGATTCTGGTATATAAGTAAGGAGAAGCTTCTGGTATATAAGTAGGGAGAGGTTTCTGGTATATAAGTAGGGAGAGGTTGCTGGTATATAGGTAGGGAGAAGTTTCTGGTATATAAGTAGGGAGAAGTTTCTGGTATATAAGTAGGGAAAGGTTTCTGGTATATAAGTAGGGAGACATTTCTGGTATATAAGTAGGGAGAAGTTTCTGTTATATAAGTAGGGAGACATTTCTGGTATATAAGTAGGGAGAAGTTTCTGGTATATAAGTAGGAAGATGTTTCTGGTATATAAGTAGGATGATGTTTCTGGTATATAAGTAGGGAGAGAAGATTCTAGTATATAAGTAGGGAGAGAAGTTTCTGGTATATAAGTAGGGAGAGAAGATTCTGGTATATAAATAGGGAGAGAAGTTTCTGGTATATACGTAGGGAGAAGTTTCTGGTATATAAGTAGGGAGAGAAGGTTCTGGTATATACATAGGGAGAAGTTTCTGGTATATAAGTAGGGAGCTGGTATATCAGTAGGGAGAAGTTTCCGGCTGTCCTTTAAACAGATTGTTGATGGACACACGCACGGATACTGGATGATTGCACAGCCTCACATTGAGCACTTTGAGCACATTGAGCACATTGAGCACTTACACACAGCCTCACATTGAGCACATTGAGCACATTGAGCACTTACACACAGCCTCACATTGAGCACATTGAGCACTTACACACAGCCTCACATTGAGCACATTGAGCACTTACACACAGCCTCACATTGAGCACTTACACACAGCCTCACATTGAGCACATTGAGCACTTACACACAGCCTCACATTGAGCACTTACACACAGCCTCACATTGAGCACTTACACACAGCCTCACATTGAGCACATTGAGCACTTACACACAGCCTCACATTGAGCACATTGAGCACTTACACACAGCCTCACATTGAGCACATACACACAGCCTCACATTGAGCACATTGAGCACTTACACACATCCTCACATTGAGCACATTGAGCACTTACACACAGCCTCACATTGAGCACATTGAGCACTTACACACAGCCTCACATTGAGCACTTACACACAGCCTCACATTGAGCACTTACACACAGCCTCACATTGAGCACTTACACACAGCCTCACATTGAGCACATACACACAGCCTCACATTGAGCACATTGAGCACTTACACACATCCTCACATTGAGCACATTGAGCACTTACACACAGCCTCACATTGAGCACATTGAGCACTTACACACAGCCTCACATTGAGCACATTGAGCACTTACACACAGCCTCACATTGAGCACATTGAGCACTTACACACAGCCTCACATTGAGAACTTACACACAGCCTCACATTGAGCACATTGAGCACATTGAGCACATTGAGCACATTGAGCACTTACACACAGCCTCACATTGAGCACTTACAATCAGGAACATGTCACGACCATGATGAGACAATGGCAGTTTTTACAGTCATTCTAATGGGATTATAAACCAAGGTCCCATGTATTGTGGCTTTACTCTGGGACATGTAATAGAACCAGGAATGCTTATGAAATTGGAGAGTCCTCTGTATCTTGTTGCACTATCCTCCAAAATCTAATATGACCAAAATACTTCTGACGGCATCGCCCCGATTTACCTTGTTGAAGTCGTAACAGCGCTGTGGTATGCATCAGGTGTGAAAGGCCCAGAGTTCGCGCCCCCAATGAAGCCATTACAATTGTTGTGCCCTTAGGCAAATAGCCAATGCATTTAAATTCCACGTTGCCTCGTCTCTCTCCCTCGTGGCGATAGATTCCATCAGGAATGAGGTCTCGAGAGTGATTAATATAAGTTGTAAGAACTTTTTTAGCAATAGAGCTAAAATAAAGTTGTATAAACTAAGGGGTGACGATAAACATATGTATTCAACATAAAAATGAACAGAAAAAAAGAATGTTTTCTCCAAGTACCATATGTCACAAATCAATGTTGACTTATAACTTACATAACGTAACGTACAACACGTAATATCAGTCAATATGAGCAATGTCCATTCAAGTGCTTACTATCAATGTATACAAAATGTGTGTGCTTAGCGAGTTGTTAACCGCCGCCGAGTTGCTAACCTACGCTGTTAGGCTTAAGGTTATTGTTGTTAGCTGCGTCTGTGTGTGTGTCCGTACAGGATAACTCAAAAAAGTCGTTGATGGATTTTGTTGCAGATATATAAGACGATTGGTCCAGCGATTAAATATTTTGGTCTGCATACGCGGTTGAGTGGTTAAGGTCTCTGAATTGTTTACCACTGTAACCTACCATCACTGATGGCCATGGGTTCGAGCCACACTCAGTTCTTGCTAGGTAGACTGCCTGTCGGTAACGATGATAAATAAACTTAAAAAATAAAAAAGATTCAACTTTGGGAGAATCAGTGAAAGCCTGAGGTCAGGGTGATTAGTGAAGTGTCCACACCTACAGACCATATACCACTGTAACATTAAACACATGTTATTGTGTCAAATACCAGCGTGGGGGGTTTGCATCTCTCCCAGTGCTATACTCTAGTTATAAGAGTATAAACAATAGGGTTTATTCTAGAGTGGAAATAAGGTCAGGGTGGGTCAGAAAAGGGTCAGGGTGGGCTAGAAAACGGTCAGGGTGGGTCAGAAAAGGGTCAGGGTGGGCTAGAAAAGGGACAGGGTGGGCTAGAAAAGGGGCAGGGTGGGTCAGAAAAGGGTCAGGGTGGGCTAGAAAAGGGTCAGGGTGGGCTAGAAAAGGGACATGGTGGGTCAGAAAAGGGTCAGGGTGGGCTAGAAAAGGGACAGGGTGGGTCAGAAAAGGGACAGGGTGGGTCAGAAAAGGGTCAGGGTGGGCTAGAAAAGGGACAGGGTGGGTCAGAAAAGGGTCAGGGTGGGCTAGAAAAGGGACAGGGTGCATTTTGAGCCGCAATGGAGAAAGTGCAGGAGTAGGTATTTGGGGGTTACCCTCTTGACAATTGTGATAATATACGGTGATTGACCACAGAAGCAGTAAGTACATATTGGTGGAAAAGGTGATGATGATGATTGAGCTTATTTACCCTCGCCGTTGGCGAACCATGTGGGGCGACCGTAGTAAAAAGGGCGGACGAGTTCTAGTCTATATAGGCATTTTTTAAAACACAAAATGGTGGGGCTAAATGGCAAATGTGGGGCTAAATGGCAAATGGGTGGGGTTAAATGGCAAAATGGTGGGGCTAAATGGCAAATGGGTGGGGCTAAATGGCAAACGGGTGGGGCTAAATGGCAAATGGGTGGGGCTAAATGGCAAATGGGTGGGGCTAAATGGCGGGGCTAAATGGCGGAGCTAAATGGCAAACGGGTGTGGGGCTAAAAAGGACAGGGTGAAAGGCAGGGCCATTCCGCTCTAGAAAATGAAACATACCCGAGTGGACGTTTTCTATGAGTTGTTCGTCGTTTCCCGATGAATTACAGACATATATAGATGTGTCTTGAGCTATAGCAATTGTTCTACCATCTGGTGATAAAGATATTTTGCATGGACTTGGTGATGCTAGCTTGCCCGTATATAATAAATATGGGTCTTGGTTCATATCGTATCGTACTGAAAATATAAGTTTTTATTGATTTAATATCTGAAATACAATAAACATGTAAATGAGTATATTACGCTTAGTTTAATCATATTTTACAACAAATTATGTATATAATATACAGTCTACATCCGTTATGTCGAATTCCGTCGGATCGAACAAACTACTTCGACATAACCGAAGTTTGACTTAACGAAATTCGATATGAACAGATTCAGTTATATGTAAAATGATAAGTGTCTGAAACGGGACTTTAATTCGACTTTGAGATAACCGGATAATTCGACATAACCGACTTTGACAACATAGCGGATGTAGACTGTATATTATATACATAAACACAAGCAAGCTATATTCAATACAATCATACATATATTACAGTACTGTACTTACTCACCTATAAGACGGGACTTTTATCACAGATTATGGCCTCAAATTTGCTTCCCGTCTTATAAGCTGTGTTGTTGTTTTTAAATCAGTTTGTTCCGACTCAATAAATGATGATCTTACCTTGAAATAACTCAAAGCGTACAACAAAAGCATATACTTTCATAGCCCTGTCTGTAAACTGAATTTGTCAATAGCATTTTAGCAAATCAAATTTATTGTTTAATTTACCGTATGATTTGACATAATTCAATTTAATTAATTTGCTGGTCTTTACTTCGGTGTGGTTTCAATTTTATTAACCCCGTCTTATACACGGGTCTAGGCAAAATACCACTGATTTAAGACCAAAGTTGGGGGTTGTCTTAGTCGAGATCGTCTTAAATTGTATGTACGGTACATATGTACGGTACATAGACAAATGGGTTGAAGTTAAGATCTAAAATTGTTTTTGAAACATCTATTTACAATTGATATAATCACTCTCACAGTTTGAGGGACAGTGCCCGACAGTTTGAGGGACAGTGCCCGACAGTTTGAGGGACAGTGCCCAACAGTTTGAGGAACAGTGCCCGACAGTTTGAGGAACAGTGCCCAACAGTTTGAGGGACAGTGCCCGACAGTTTGAGGGACAACCCCGACAGTTTGAGGGACAGTGCCCGACAGTTTGAGGAACAGTGCCCAACAGTTTGAGGGACAGTGCCCGACAGTTTGAGGGACAGCCCCGACAGTTTGAGGAACAGTGCCCAACAGTTTGAGGGACAGCCCCCAACAGTTTGAGGGACAGTGCCCGACAGTTTGAGGAACAGCCCCCAACAGTTTGAGGAACAGCCCCCGACAGTTTGAGGAACAGTGCCCAACAGTTTGAGGGACAGCCCCCAACAGTCTGAGGGACAGCCCCCAACAGTTTGAGGGACAGTGCCCGACAGTTTGAGGGACAGCCCCGACAGTTTGAGGAACAGTGCCCAACAGTTTGAGGGACAGCCCCCAACAGTCTGAGGAACAGCCCCCGACAGTTTGAGGAACAGTGCCCAACAGTTTGAGGGACAGCCCCCAACAGTCTGAGGGACAGCCCCGACAGTTTGAGGAACAGTGCCCAACAGTTTGAGGGACAGCCCCCAACAGTCTGAGGAACAGCCCCCAACAGTTTGAGGAACAGCCCCCAACAGTTTGAGGAACAGCCCCCAACAGTTTGAGGGACAGCCCCTATCCACAGCTGCTTTATTACCCATTTTCTCCATGTAAACATTGCTTCCCATATAAAGCAGCCATTCCACGCTATTATCTATGGTATGTAGTACAGTGTGCTTATCAGCAGTACGGAGACAGAATGAATAATTGACCACTTTTGTGGATAATAGGGCTAAATTGGAACAAGAGTGAAGCCTGTGAGACACAGGATTCCCTCTGTCTGGATATTTGTCAGCGTCACTTCTGTGAGACACAGGATTCCCTCTGTCTGGATATTTGTCAGCGTCACTTCTGTGGCCAATGAGAAGCCATGTAGTTCACAGATAAATATTTGACAAAAAAAAAAGACAAAAAAAAGTTTATATTTTGCAAATTCACAAAATTTAGCACTAGTATTTGTTTTTTGTCGCCTTGCCATTGGCGACCGGCAGCGGGAACACTGAGACAAACGTCGAAATACTGTACGTAGACATGTGGAAAAGGGAGATAATTCTGTAATATCTTAATACAGTTTTCACTATTACTAATATCACTGAACAAAATGCCACTTACGCCCAGGGCTCATTCTAGAGGGCAACTTGGGCGAAATAGTCGCCCTAGAGACCCTAACTTCGCCGCCCTGGGGGCGCCATTTCTCCCTAAATTTGTTTAATTTTCATAAAACATTTTCCTCCAGTAAGATACACTGGCCCATTATAAAGCATTCATTCAATTCAAATATTGTATTTAATGGTCATACCTGTATTTTAACCTTATTTTGTTGAAATTTATTAAGTTTAAGGATGCATTCGCGTGCTTTCTCACTTCTCCTAAATATTTCTGACCTAGAATGAACCCCAATGATCAATGATCAATATGAATAACAATGGCAAACAGAATAAAGCCGGGTTACACAGAACTAAGTTCTGGAACCGATGTGGCCGATACCTGCGCTGTGCTTCATGATCTTCATATGATCATATTTACATCGTTATTGCATTACCTTCGATGAACGTACCGGTATGTGTCCATGAGGCTACCGGTATGTGTCCATGAGGCTACCGGTATGTGTCCATGAGGCTACCGGTATGTGTCCATGAGGCTACCGGTATGTGTCCATGAGGCTACCGGTATGTGTCCATGAGGCTACCGGTATGTGTCCATGAGGCTACCGGTATGTGTCCATGAGGCTACCGGTATGTGTCCATGAGGCTACCGGTATGTGTCCATGAGGCTACCGGTATGTGTCCATGAGGCTACCGGTATGTGTCCATGAGGCTACCGGTATGTGTCCATGAGGCTACCGGTATGTGTCCATGAGGCTACCGGTATGTGTCCATGAGGCTACCGGTATGTGTCCATGAGGCTACCGGTATGTGTCCATGAGGCTACCGGTATGTGTCCATGAGGCTACCGGTATGTGTCCATGAGGCTACCGGTATGTGTCCATGAGGCTACCGGTATGTGTCCATGAGGCTACCGGTATGTGTCCATGAGGCTACCGGTATGTGTCCATGAGGCTACCGGTATGTGTCCATGAGGCTACCGGTATGTGTCCATGAGGCTACCGGTATGTGTCCATGAGGCTACCGGTATGTGTCCATGAGGCTCCGGTATGTCCATGAGGCTACCGGTATGTGTCCATGAGGCTACCGGTATGTGTCCATGAGGCTACCGGTATGTGTCCATGAGGCTACCGGTATGTGTCCATGAGGCTACCGGTATGTGTCCATGAGGCTACGGTATGTGTCCATGAGGCTACCGGTATGTGTCCATGAGGCTACCGGTATGTGTCCATGAGGCTACCGGTATGTGTCCATGAGGCTACCGGTATGTGTCCATGAGGCTACCGGTATGTGTCCATGAGGCTACCGGTATGTGTCCATGAGGCTACCGGTATGTGTCCATGAGGCTACCGGTATGTGTCCATGAGGCTACCGGTATGTGTCCATGAGGCTACCGGTATGTGTCCATGAGGCTACCGGTATGTGTCCATGAGGCTACCGGTATGTGTTCATGAGGCTACCGGTATGTGTCCATGAGGCTACCGGTATGTGTCCATGAGGCTACCGGTATGTGTCCATGAGGCTACCGGTATGTGTCCATGAGGCTACCGGTATGTGTCCATGAGGCTACCGGTATGTGTCCATGAGGCTTCCCAACTAATTATATGCAGCTGATATGCCCACTCGAAAATTAGAGCATGCGCATTCGCAGTGTTGGGAGGCACTCACCACGAGAAAAGGCGTGCCTTACACAGTTTATGCTGTTCCAAGGATGATCTATTTACCTGTTCCGGCACATTAAAAACATTTTAAATGCAAAGTGTGCTATATTTTCTTTGTGTCATTGAAAAGAATAATTAATGTAAATATAAGTAATGAATCGCGGGTTAATAGTTTTCGGCCACCACACACTTTAACCACGCCCAATGTAGCTCATACCCCGATGGAAACTATTAACGCGCGATTCATCCCGTAAAACATTTGTCAATTTCACATAAATTTGCTATGGATCCCATTTTTAAATCTGCATCCCGAGGTGGGATCCTGCTATATGGTGGCATCCTGCTATGTGGTGGGATCCTGCTATGCAGTGGGATCCTGCTATGTGGTGGGATCCTGCAATGTGGTGGGATCCTGCTATGTGGTGGGATCCTGCTATGCGGTGGGATCCTGCTATGCAGTGGGATCCTGCTATGCGGTGGGATCCTGCTATGTGGTGGGATCCTGCTATGCGGTGGGATCCTGCTATGCAGTGGGATCCTGCTATGTGGTGGGATCCTGCTATGTGGTGGGATCCTGCTATGAGGTGGGATCTCGTTATGAGGTGGGATCCTGCTATGTGGTGGGATCCTGCTATGTGGTGGGATCCTGCTATGCAGTGGGATCCTGCTATGTGGTGGGATCCTGCTATGTGGTGGGATCCTGCTATGAGGTGGGATCTCGTTATGAGGTGGGATCCTGCTATGTGGTGGGATCCTGCTATGTGGTGGGATCCTGCTATGTGGTGGGATCCTGCTATACGGTGGCATCCTGCTATGTGGTGGGATTCTGCTATGCAGTGGGATCCTGCTATGCAGTGGGATCCTGCTATGTGGTGGGATCCTGCTATGCAGTGGGATCCTGCTATGTGGTGGGATCCTGCTATGCGGTGGGGGTGGGATCCTGCTATATGGTGGCATCCTGCTATGCGGTGGGATCCTGCTATGCAGTGGGATCCTGCTATGCGGTGGGATCCTGCTATGTGGTGGGATCCTGCTATGAGGTGGGATCTCGTTATGAGGTGGGATCCTGCTATGCAGTGGGATCCTGCTATGCGGTGGGATCCTGCTATGCGGTGAGATCCTGCTATGCGGTGGGATCCTGCTATGCGGTGGGATCCTGCTATGCGGTGGGATCCTGCTATGTGGTGGGATCCTGCTATGTGGTGGGATCCTGCTATGCGGTGGGATCCTGCTATGCGGTGGGATCCTGCTATGCGGTGGGATCCTGCTATGCGGTGGGATCCTGCTATGTGGTGGGATCCTGCTATGCAGTGGGATCCTGCTATGCAATGGGATCCTGCTATGTGGTGGGATCCTGCTATGCGGTGGGATCCTGCTATGCGGTGGGATCCTGCTATGCGGTGGGGATAACAAATGAAAACAGAATGTGACAAACTTGGGTTGGCATTGGTGAAAAACAGACGAAAGCGAATCGTAAGCAAAAATAACATATCAAGATTTAGGGTACAGTGAAACCCCTCTAAATCGAATAGCCCCTGGACCGGGGTTAACGTTCGGTTTGGAGGGGTATTTGGTTTAGAGGGGTTTGCATAGTAGGGTAGATTTCTCCTAAATTAACAATTCAACTCTGCTGTGCTTAGAAGGAGGCTGAGACATGTTCATGGCTTGGATGTTAGTAAAGAACAGTGCCTGAGGTTATAACGCTTTTCTCAGATCTCAAACTCCAGCTCAAGTGATATGATTGGTCGATTCTGAGTTTACTGTCAGCTGAACCAATTAGAAGCTTGAGCTTCAGGTCTGATTACGTTTTGTACAATACAATATTCTGAAAATATAATAACTGGAAATTGTTATTCATATTTGAACAAGACATGTTGCTGTTCAGTTTACAGGGGTAAATTACAGTGAAAACTGCACATATTCCAAAAAAATCTGTTCGGTTTTCGGAAAAGAGGGTTTCCGGTTTATAGAGTTGTATTAGCGAGCTCTAAGCGACCAGGTCGGACCGCTCGCATAGCAAGCTTTATAGCCGCTCTAGGGACAGTGACTTCGTCACCTGGGAGACCCAATTCTCCTTAACATCTGTTTGGTATTCTGAAAAGAGTCGTTCCGGTTTACAGAGAAAAAGAAGCAAAAAAATTGGGACAAAGAAATTTGTTTGGTTTGGACTTTGGAGAGAATTCCAGTTTAGAGGGGTTTCGGCTTAGAGGGGTTTGGAGGGGTTTCAGTTTAGAGTGGTTTCAGCTTAGAGGGGTTTCGACTTAGAGGGGTTTCGGCTTAGAGGGGTTTCGGCTTAGAGAGGTTTCAGTTTGGAGGGGTTTAGAGGGGTTTCACTGTACTAAATAAATTAAACATCCAACTTACAAGCACTCAGCATCACATCAGTTACCATGGGCGTACCAGTACTCGGTCACCTAAGCTTTGAATGTGAATAACTTCTAATCAGTCTCTTTTATAGCAGATGAAATAATATTACTATGTAAAGTGATCATTTAATACGCTTAACTAAGCTCAGACTGCATTACATCTTTGAAAAATAAAACAACAAACATGGTGTCAAGAAAAGGACCTAACTTTCGGAAACCAATCAAATTTCATGTACAAGAAATGTGTTTTCCGGTATTATTACTTTGTAAAGTGATCATTCTTGCATATAATACGCTCGACTAAACTCAGATTGCATAACATCTTTTAAAAGAAAACCACAATTTCACTCACATCTGAATTCAACATGGCGTCAAAGGACCCAACTTTCGGAAACCAATCAAATTTCATGTACCAGAAAACACATGAATACACTATGGTCACAGGATTGACACACGTGACCTTGTAAAGCCAAGCATTAGACTTCTCCCGTTACAAAATAAACAATTATTTCTTTCAATATATCTGTGTAAATGATTTTTAAGGTACACGTGAATGAGACTAATGAAAAAATCAACATTTACATATTTTCGAAATAAAAGTTGAATATTGATCTGTTTTTGCTCATTTTCGTGTTTGGCAGTTTTAGCGGCTAGCATATAATCTAAGTACCTGCTACTGATAGCAATGACGTCATTTGCAAACAAAAATCGAAAACAGGGTGTACGGAATTAGGGTCATTGATAATATGTAGAAAAATATGCAGAGTTAACCCTTTCAACACCACAGACGTCTAAATAGGCTTTACAAAATGTGTAGATCCAGATGAACCGGCTCCAACTACACCTTTGCCAGTAATATTACTATTTTTAGACAAAATTACACATTTTGATAAATGAACTGGTCCAAATGCCATTTTCTCATCAATCTATTGGGTCTACAAATATCATGGACGAGTCCATGTCAGTTACCTGGTGTTGAATGGGTTGAGCTGCATACACTATAGAATGGACATGCTATACTTACTATTTGTATCCCAATATTTCCATGTGCCATCTTTAGCAGCTGATACCATTCTGAAATACATTCTTTCTGGCTGATTTTAAGTATTTATCTTTTTTTTTAACGTCGCAACCGGTTACCCATTTGAGCGACGGGCAGTTTGCTTAACAACACCTTCCCTGGGCAGGTGTCAGCTGTTAACCAGTACTTGGTGCACCAACCTCCGTAAGAAACTGCCAACTTTTTCATATCAAGAGACACAGTCTGAGCGAGGCTTGAACTCGTGACCATCAGTGATGATAAGTTACAGTGGTATACAAGTCAGCGGCCTTATCCACTCAACCACGGTGGCGGACAAACAGCTTAAGTACCCGTGCCCCTCCGAGCAGTATTTCAGGCACAGACGGGCACCCGGGTAGAACCACTGACATTCCGCAAAGTGGAAGTCGTGATTAGAGCGTTCGTTTCAGGTGTGAGAGGTCTGGAGTTCGTGCAGAGCTGTAGTCCTGGTGGAATCATTATTAAATGATGTATAATTATATACCTGGTGGAATCATTATTAAATGATGTATAATTATATACCTGGTGGAATCATTATTAAATGATGTATAATTATATACCTGGTGGAAACATTATTAATTGATGGATAATTATATACCTGGTGGAATCATTATTAATTGATGGATAATTATATACCTGGTGGAATCATTATTAAATGATGTATAATTATATACCTGGTGGAAACATTATTAATTGATGGATAATTATATACCTGGTGGAAACATTATTAATTGATGGATAATTATATACCTGGTGGAAACATTATTAATTGATGGATAATTATATACCTGGTGGAAACATTATTAAATGTTGTATAATTATATACCTGGTGGAAACATTATTAATTGATGGATAATTATATACCTGGTGGAAACATTATTAAATGTTGTATAATTATATACCTGGTGGAAACATTATTAATTGATGGATAATTATATACCTGGTGGAAACATTATTAAATGTTGTATAATTATATACCTGGTGGAAACATTATTAATTGATGGATAATTATATACCTGGTGGAAACATTATTAATTGATGGATAATTATATACCTGGTGGAAACATTATTAATTGATGGATAATTATATACCTGGTGGAAACATTATTAAATGTTGTATAATTATATACCTGGTGGAAACATTATTAATTGATGGATAATTATATACCTGGTGGAAACATTATTAAATGTTGTATAATTATATACCTGGTGGAAACATTATTAATTGATGGATAATTATATACCTGGTGGAAACATTATTAATTGATGGATAATTATATACCTGGTGGAATCATTATTAAATGCGAAGCAGAAGACACCCGCAGAGTGACCTTTCAACTCAAATGCTCGCTTCACTTCCTGGAAATCGCCAGTCTTTGTAAAACATACTTCCCAAACCTTAACATCGGGCGTGAAACCTGAAACATAGATTTATGTATATGCACGTGAAACATAGATTTATATATATGCACGTGAAACATAGATTTATATATATATGCACGTGAAACATAGATTTATATATATGCACGTGAAACTTAAGATTTATATATATGCACGTGAAACATAGATTTATATATGCACGTGAAACATAGATTTATATATATGCACGTGAAACATAGATTTATATATATGCACGTGAAACATAGATTTATATATATGCACGTGAAACATAGATTTATATATATGCACGTGAAACATAGATTTATATATATGCACGTGAAACATAGATTTATATATATGCACGTGAAACATAGATTTATATATATGCACGTAAAACATAGATTTATATATATGCACGTGAAACAGATTTATATATATGCACGTGAAACATAAGATTTATATATATATGCACGTGAAACAGATTTATATATATGCACGTGAAACATAGATTTATATATATGCACGTGAAACATAGATTTATATATATGCACGTGAAACATAAGATTTATATATATGCACGTGAAACATAGATTAATATATATGCATGTGAAACATAGATTTATATATATGCACGTGAAACATAAGATTTATATATATGCACGTGAAACATAGATTAATATATATGCACGTGAAACATAGATTTATATATATGCACGTGAAACATAGATTAATATATATGCACGTGAAACATAGATTTATGTATATGCACGTGAAACATAGATTTATATATATGCAAGTGAAACATAGATTTATATATATGCACGTGAAACATAGATTTATATGCACGTGAAACATAGATTTATATATATGCACGTAAAACATAGATTTATATGCACGTGAAACATAGATTTATATATATATGCACGTGAAACATAGATTTATGTATATGCACGTGAAACATAGATTTATGTATATGCACGTGAAACATAGATTTATGTATATGCACGTGAAACATAGATTTATGTATATGCACGTGAAACATAATTTATATATATGCATGTGAAACATAGGTTATTATACATGCACGTGAAACCTGAAACATAAGATTTATTATACATGCACGTGCCCAGTGACAACATTTACATGCGAGTTAGGAGAACCTACTTTGAAATTAGAGGGACTTTTTGAATGAAAATCGAATGGTTGAAATATTTTCCCAGTTCTTTTAAAGTTTTCCTGCAGAGTTAAATGAGGCGTGGTAATACACCAGGATTCGTAGGCCTTAAAGTCCCCTTATGTATTTGCCCTCTATTAAGCAGCCACTTTCTGTGATTCCCATGGCTGGCTGGCTGCTTAAGACAGGATGACTGTATAGAGACTTTGCAACCTCAAACGAGGAAGGATGACTCATTGTGCCCCTTAGATCATTGTTCAGGCATGAGAGATGGATCACTCACGTAAAACAAATAACCTTCTGCAAACAAGCACGTTGGGGATCGCCCGTGTAGAACAAATAACCTTCTGTAAACAAGCACGTTGGGGATCGCCCGTGTAGAACAAATAACCTTCTGTAAACAAGCACATTGGGGATCGCCCGTGTAGAACAAATAACCTTCTGTAAACAAGCACGTTGGGGATCACCCGCGTAGAACAAATAACCTTCTGTAAACAAGCACGTTGGGGATCGCCGGCATAAAACAAATAACCTTCTGTAAACAAGCATGTTGGGGATCGCCCGCATAGAACAAATAACCTTCTGTAAACAAGCATGTTGGGGATCGCCCGCGTAGAACAAATAACCGTCTGTAAACAAGAAAGCTGGGGATGGCTCACGTAAAACAAATAACCTTCTGCAAACAAGCATGTTGAGGATCGCCCGTATAGAACAAATAACCTTCTGCAAACAAGCATGTTGAGGATCGCCCGTATAGAACAAATAACCTTCTACAAACAAGCATGTTGAGGATCGCCCGCGTAGAACAAATAACCTTCTGTAAACAAGCATGTTGAGGATCGCCCGCGTAGAACAAATAACCTTCTGCAAACAAGCATGTTGAGGATCGCCCGTATAGAACAAATAACCTTCTACAAACAAGCATGTTGGGGAACGCCCGCGTAGAACAAATAACCTTCTACAAACAAGCATGTTGGGGATAGCCCGCATAGAACAAATAACCTTCTGCAAACAAGCACGTTGGGGATCGCCTGCATAGAACAAATAACCTTCTGCAAACAAGCACGTTGGGGATCGCCCGCATAGAACAAATAACCTTCTGTAAACAAGCACGTTGAGGATCCCCCAAAAAACCCGGATCGCCCGCATAGAACAAATAACCTTCTGTAAACAAGCACGTTGGGGATCGCCCGCATAGAACAAATAACCTTCTGTAAACAAGCACGTTGGGGATCGCCCGCATAGAACAAATAACCTTCTGTAAACAAGCACGTTGGGGATCGCCCGCGTAAAACAAATAACCTTCTGCAAACAAGAACGTTGGGGATCACCAGCGTAGAACAAATAACCTTCTGTAAACAAGCACGTTGGGGATCGCCCGCGTAGAACAAATAACCTTCTGTAAACAAGCACGTTGGGGATCGCCCGTGTAGAACAAATAACCTTCTGTAAACAAGCACGTTGGGGATCGCCCGCGTAGAACAAATAACCTTCTGTAAACAAGCACGTTGAGGATCGCCCGCGTAAAACAAATAACCTTCTGCAAACAAGCACGTTGGGGATCGCCCGTGTAGAACAAATAACCTTCTGTAAACAAGCACGTTGGGGATCGCCCGCATAGAACAAATAACCTTCTGCAAACAAGCACGTTGGGGATCGCCCGCATAGAACAAATAACCTTCTGTAAACAAGCACGTTGGGGATAGCCCGCGTAGAACAAATAACCTTCTGCAAACAAGCACGTTGGGGATCGCCCGCATAGAACAAATAACCTTCTGCAAACAAGCACGTTGGGTTCGCCCGCATAGAACAAATAACCTTCTGCAAACAAGCACGTTGGGGATCGCCCGCATAGAACAAATAACCTTCTGTAAACAAGCACGTTGGGGATCGCCCGCATAGAATAAATAACCTTCTGTAAACAAGCACGTTGGGGATCACCCGCGTAGAACAAATAACCGTCTGTAAACAAGAAAGCTGGGGATGGCCCGCATAAAACAAATAACCTTCTGTAAACAAGCACGTTGGGGATCGCCCGTATAGAACAAATAACCTTCTGTAAACAAGCACGTTGGGGATCGCCCGCATAGAACAAATAACCTTCTGTAAACAAGCACGTTGGGGATCACCCGTGTAGAACAAATAACCGTCTGTAAACAAGAAAGCTGGGGATGGCCCGCATAAAACAAATAACCTTCTGTAAACAAGCACGTTGGGGATCGCCCGCATAGAACAAATAACCGTCTGTAAACAAGAAAGCTGGGGATGGCCCGTATAGAACAAATAACCTTCTGTAAACAAGCATGTTGGGGATCGCCCGCGTAGAACAAATAACCTTCTGCAAACAAGCATGTTGGGGATCGCCCGCATAGAACAAATAACCTTCTGTAAACAAGCACGTTGGGGATCACCCGCGTAGAACAAATAACCTTCTGTAAACAAGCACGTTGGGGATCGCCCGCATAGAACAAATAACCTTCTGCAAACAAGCATGTTGGGGATCGCCCGTATAGAACAAATAACCTTCTGTAAACAAGCACGTTGGGGATCGCCCGCGTAGAACAAATAACCTTCTGTAAACAAGCACGTTGGGGATCGCCCGCGTAGAACAAATAACCTTCTGCAAACAAGCATGTTGGGGATCGCCCGCATAGAACAAATAACCTTCTATAAACAAGCACGTTGGGGATCACCCGCGTAGAACAAATAACCTTCTGTAAACAAGCACGTTGGGGATCGCCCGCATAGAACAAATAACCTTCTGCAAACAAGCATGTTGGGGATCGCCCGTATAGAACAAATAACCTTCTGTAAACAAGCACGTTGGGGATCGCCCGCGTAGAACAAATAACCTTCTGTAAACAAGCACGTTGGGGATCGCCCGCATAGAACAAATAACCTTCTGTAAACAAGCATGTCATGTTGGGGATCGCCCGTGTAGAACAAATAACTTTCTGCAAACAAGCATGTTGGGGATCGACGGGGTAGAACAAATAACCTTCTGTAAACAAGCATGTTGGGGATCGCCCGTGTAGAACAAATAACTTTCTGTAAACAAGCACATTGGGGATCGCCCGCGTAGATCAAACAACCTTCTGTAAACAAGCGCGACGGCTTCATTGCATGAGACATTACTTGGTTTGTTTAGTGTTTGTTAGACCATGGCCTCGAGGTTATAAAACTCTCCAAACTCAAGCCCAAATGATTTGATTGGTTGATTGTGAGTTTTACTGCCAGCTGAACCAATCATAAGCTTGAAACTGAGTTTGAGATAAGGAGAGGCAAATAGACTCTCCAGCTGTTAATGGTAGAAGAAGACCACAGATGAGCCAGCCCACATAAGGGCAGTATTTCAAGCAGACTGGCACCTGGATAGAACCACCAACCTTCCGTATTTCCCACTGGATAAACTTCCTCAAATGGAAGAATTTCACACCAACCTATTGGGGTTCGAGTCTGCAGCGAAGTGTGGCAAGTGATTTCAAGTCAACGACTGTAACAACTCAGTTACGGAACCCCTGTGACATTCTACAGTGAACAACCCTAACAACTCAGCCATGGAAACCCCTGTGACATTCTACAGTGAACAACCCTAACAACTCAGCCACGGAAACCCCTGTGACATTCTACAGTGAACAACCCTAACAACTCAGCCACGGAAACCCCTGTGACATTCTACAGTGAACAACCCTAACAACTCAGCCACGGAAACCCCTGTGACATTCTACAGTGAACAACCCTAACAACTCAGCCACGGAAACCCCTGTGACATTCTACAGTGAACAACCCTAACAACTCAGCCACGGAAACCCCTGTGACATTCTACAGTGAACAACCCTAACAACTCAGCCACGGAAACCCCTGTGACATTCTACAGTGAACAACCCTAACAACTCAGCCACGGAAACCCCTGTGACATTCTACAGTGAACAACCCTAACAACTCAGCCACGGAAACCCCTGTGACATTCTACAGTGAACAACCCTAACAACTCAGCCACGGAAACCCTGTGACATTCTACAGTGAACAACCCTAACAACTCAGCCACGGAAACCCCTGTGACATTCTACAGTGAACAACCCTAACAACTCAGCCACGGAAACCCCTGTGACATTCTACAGTGAACAACCCTAACAACTCAGCCACGGAAACCCGTGACATTCTACAGTGAACAACCCTAACAACTCAGCCACGGAAACCCCTGTGACATTCTACAGTGAACAACCCTAACAACTCAGCCACGGAAACCCCTGTGACATTCTACAGTGAACAACCCTAACAACTCAGCCACGGAAACCCCTGTGACATTCTACAGTGAACAACCCTAACAACTCAGCCACGGAAACCCCTGTGACATTCTACAGTGAACAACCCTAACAACTCAGCCACGGAAACCCCTGTGACATTCTACATGAACAACCCTAACAACTCAGCCACGGAAACCCTGTGACATTCTACAGTGAACAACCCTAACAACTCAGCCACGGAAACCCCTGTGACATTCTACAGTGAACAACCCTAACAACTCAGCCACGGAAACCCCTGTGACATTCTACAGTGAACAACCCTAACAACTCAGCCACGGAAACCCCTGTGACATTCTACAGTGAACAACCCTAACAACTCAGCCACGGAAACCCTGTGACATTCTACAGTGAACAACCCTAACAACTCAGCCACGGACACCCCTGTGACATTCTACAATGAACAACCCTAACAACTCAGCCACGGAAACCCCTGTGACATTCTACAGTGAACAACCCTAACAACTCAGCCACGGAAACCCCTGTGACATTCTACAGTGAACAACCCTAACAACCAGGAAACCCTGTGACATTCTACAGTGAACAACCCTAACAACTCAGCCACGGAAACCCCTGTGACATTCTACAGTGAACAACCCTAACAACTCAGCCACGGAAACCCCTGTGACATTCTACAGTGAACAACCCTAACAACTCAGCCACGGAAACCCCTGTGACATTCTACAGTGAACAACCCTAACAACTCAGCCACGGAAACCCCTGTGACATTCTACAGTGAACAACCCTAACAACTCAGCCACGGAAACCCCTGTGACATTCTACAGTGAACAACCCTAACAACTCAGCCACGGAAACCCCTGTGACATTCTACAGTGAACAACCCTAACAACTCAGCCACGGAAACCCCTGTGACATTCTACAGTGAACAACCCTAACAACTCAGCCACGGAAACCCCTGTGACATTCTACAGTGAACAACCCTAACAACTCAGCCACGGAAACCCTGTGACATTCTACAGTGAACAACCCTAACAACTCAGCCATGGACACCCCTGTGACATTCTACAATGAACAACCCTAACAACTCAGCCACGGAAACCCCTGTGACATTCTACAGTGAACAACCCTAACAACTCAGCCACGGAAACCCCTGTGACATTCTACAGTGAACAACCCTAACACTCAGCCACGGAAACCCTGTGACATTCTACAGTGAACAACCCTAACAACTCAGCCACGGACACCCCTGTGACATTCTACAATGAACAACCCTAACAACTCAGCCACGGAAACCCCTGTGACATTCTACAGTGAACAACCCTAACAACTCAGCCACGGAAACCCCTGTGACATTCTACAGTGAACAACCCTAACAACTCAGCCACGGAAACCCCTGTGACATTCTACAGTGAACAACCCTAACAACTCAGCCACG
>CM026394.1:8146066-8228189 GCA_014843695.1 Archivesica marissinica | reverse complement strand
AGTGACAATAGACATTACTAAATGTTATATGGTATATCCTATACGACCGTGACAATAGACATTACTAACAGTTATATGGTATATCTTATACGACCGTGACAATATACATTACTAAAAGTTATATGGTATATCCTATACGACCGTGACAATATATATTACTAACAGTTATATTGTATATCCTATACGACCGTGACAATGTACAATACTAAAAGTTATATGGTATATCTTATACGACCGTGACAATAGAAATTGCCAAAGGTTATATGGTATATCCTATACGACCGTGACAATAGACATTACTAAAAGTTATATGGTATATCTTATACGACCGTGACAATAGACATTACTAAAAGTTATATGGTATATCTTATACGACCGTGACAATAGACATTACTAAATGTTATATGGTATATCTTATACGACCGTGACAATATACATTACTAACAGTTATATGGTATATCTTATACGACCGTGACAATAGACATTACTAAAAGTTATATGGTATATCTTATACGACCGTGACAATGTACACTACTAATAGTTATATGGTATATCTTATACGACCGTGACAATGTACACTACTAATAGTTATATGTTATATCTTATACGACCGTGACAATAGACATTACTAAATGTTATTTGGTATATCTTATACGACCGTGACAATATACATTACTAACAGTTATATGGTATATCTTATACGACCGTGACAATAGACATTACTAAAAGTTATATGGTATATCTTATACGACCGTGACAATGTACACTACTAATAGTTATATGGTATATCTTATACGACCGTGACAATAGACATTGCTAGAAACTGCATCGATGGCTGACAACTATTTCGCATAGTTTAATATATAATCAACATAATTCGATATAGAACTAGAGTGTTTGAAAGCTTGAAACTACAATGGTAAATATATACATGTATATTGTGCTAATACTTTACTCACCCGTTTCCATCATTTATATTTCGTTTATGACCATGAATAAAACCCTTACTGTTCGCTATATACTAATCGTTATATACGAGTAGTTGTTTAAGATTCTGTCTTACAAGTTTTAACGTTTAAAGATGTTTGTAAACAAGATGAATAACACAACAATAATGCAACACGTACATAAATTGACAGTCATGTCTACCCAATAGAATGTACTCAATGACTGAGGTCACATTGATAGAGGTGTCACATGACTGAGAGTGTATGTGTGTGTTTTACGTTTATTTATCGTCGCTACCGGTTTGCCCATATGAGCGACGCCTCCTGAAGAAATTAGTCATTTTAGATTTTTGGAGGATAGTGCATGATACAGACAGAGACCCATTCCAGAATCTCCTCCTATTCTTTTACGTGCACGGTGTAAAGCACCGACACGAGACCTCGGTTTAACGATTTATCTGAAAGACTGTTAATTTTTATTAGGGTCAGACGGGGGATCGAACCTGTGATCCCTGGATTACCAGTCCAGCGTGTTACCACTGGACTACATATCCGTCTGTAATAACGGTATGCTGGATGTAGTGTGCGTCTTATAGAAGTTTAATAAAACTGGACGCCCCAGTGTAAATAAGAATTCAAATACAGTTTAATAATATTTTATTGCATTTAGTTCAAACATCTCAAGCATACAATACACACCGTGAAATACGTAGAAAACAATATGAAATTATATTAGCAATATTTATTATTGCTGTATAAGATTTAATCTGGAACAAAAAGAAATCGGTTGGGCTACAAGTTATGACAACATTATTTACAGCCCCATCACTTCCAACAAAATTAACAATGTTGGATGAACAAAGTCAAATACAATGTACACACATCAACATTATAGCCAGGTCATCAGATCACATATGCAAGTTTTCCTCTTCACCAGTCTCGTTGACTTATTTTACCCAGAAATACAGCTGGACTGGTAATCCAGGGATCGCAGGTTCGATCCCCCGTCTGACCCTAATAAAATTAACAGTCCTTCAGATGGGACGTTAAACCGAGGTCTCGTGTCGGTGCTTCACACCGTGCACGTAAAAGAACCAGAGGAGACTCTGGAATGGGTCTCTGTCTGTATCATTGCACTACCCTCCAAAATCTAAAATGACTAATCTCTTCAGGAGGCGTCGCTCATATGGGCAACCGGTAGCGACGATAAATAAACGTAAAACACACAGACCCAGAAAATAACATGTAATGTTTTGCAAACGCATCAAATTGTTTACTCCAAGCTTCGGGTATATTACATTGAATTCTTGAACGCCAGAAATGTGTATTTATGCTAATGTTTGCCACAACACCACTTGCTAGGGCCACAGTACTGAACTAACTGCTTATCTTGCATACCCGACCTTGAAACTCCGGGTCAAGTCCTCGTTGTTAATGATGATTGTGAATGACTTAGTTGATAAAATAAACTTTTTATTGTTTTATATGCCTCAATATCGCGATCATCGAACCGGGAAGTATGTGAGCTAGTACGATGGTCGCCATATCGAACAGGTGGGTTTGGTTTTCTCCGGTTTCCTCCCACATGAATGACCACATCTATATACACATACTTCATCCGAGCGAACGAGAATGATTAATATAAGTTGTTAAAACTTGCTTCGCAATCGTTGTAAAATAAATAAAGTTAAAAAAAAATAATACTACAAACAAACTCTCAACTACGTCACCTCAAAAACTACAAACACACTCAACTACGTCACCTACTAGTAGGTAGGTAGGTAGGTAGGTAGGTAGATAGATCTAGATAGATAGATAAGATAGTAGATAAGATAACATAATAACCCCGTTGTTACGAAATTGTTAAAGAAAATGTCTTACCCATCAACAAGTGGATAACTATCGAGCACACATTTAGCACGTGTTTCATTATCCGGAGCGAAGGAACAATCCGGCACCGACCAAGTATAGCTATCTGCTGTCAAAGATGAACCACCGTTATCCACCTTCTCGTCGGCTGTTCTGTCGGTTGCCACTATAGCCAAGGCAATGACCAACGCCATAATCACCATCACGAGCACAGCCAGCAAGCCATTGAGCAGCCGAGTTTTCTTATTGGTGTTCCAACCTTTTGCGTACGGTTGAGTGGTAGAATCAATGATTGTTGTACCATATGTACCGGGGCGTCTGTACCGTTCCGGCGGATTGTCCATGAGCACTATTTAATATGAACCTAATTAAAAGTATATATTCAGTTTTCACCACAGTGAACAATAAAAGAGTTGACCCCTTGGTCGAGTGGTTACGGTGGCTTACTTCAAATCACTTGTCCCTCTCCGCCGAGGGTTTAAATCCCACTGAAGGTGTCGAATTATTTTTCGTGAGCAAGCTATCCAGCTGGCCTGGGGAAGATCGCTGGTTCTACCTGAAATACAGCTCGGACGCCATCCCCGATGTCTTCAGCCACCACTCATAGCCGGAGAGTCGTCATATGACATAAGCTGTTGGTGGAAGGTAGATGGTTCTACAAGTGCCCGTCCGTTCCTGAACTATGTTGCTGAGTGTAACTCGGGGTCTCCGTCCACCAATAATAGCTGGCGAGCCACCACTGTAACCCACCACATCCCAAATAAAAAACAACTACCGTTGTTATAACCGTAAGACTGACGTGTAATAAACGTACTATTTGTTACAACGTGTCCATGTTATTAAAATCCCGGCGTTACGTACATCAACACTGACGATCGTGCTTAATCAACAGACCAGAGGGAGGGATTGAGGGAGGGGAGAGAGAGGGGGAGGAGAGAGAGAAAATACACAAGTTATCAAATATATAATTAGTGGAGAGAGAGAGAGAGAGATGGGGGAGAGAGAAAGAGAGGGGGAGAGAGAGAATAAACAGTTATCAAATATATAATTAGTGGAGAGAGAGGGGAGGGAGGGAAGAGAGAGAGAGGTGGGGAGAGAGAGAATAAACAAGTTATCAATATATAATTAGTGGAGAGAGAGGGGGGGGAGGGAGGGAGAGAGAGAGGAGAGAGAGGAGGGGGGAGAGAGAGAATAAACAAGTTATCAAATATATAATTAGTGGAGAGAGAGGGGGAGGGAGAGAGAGAGAGAGGTGGGGAGAGAGAATAAACAAGTTATCATATATAATTAGTGGAGAGAGAGTGGGGGAGGGGCAGAGAGAGAAAGAGAGAGAGAGAGAATAAACAAGTTATCAAATATATAATTGGTGGAGAGAGAGAGAGGGGGGAGGGAGAGAGAGAGAAAGATAGAGAGAATAAACAAGTTATCAAATATATAATTGGTGGAGAGAGAGAGAGAGGGGGAGGGGGAGAGAGAGAAAGAGAGAATAAACAAGTTATCAAATCTATATTTAGTGGAGAGAGAGAGAGGGAGAGAATAAACAAGTTATCAAATATATAATTAGTGCATTATGGAATTTATCTACTAGAACATTTAATAACGAACTAAACATTTACCAATACGATGCTATGTCGTGCACTATACATGTATGTTTGTATTATGCATGCGACACCTCTCCTCTCCTGCAAGCGATATATCTACGCTATTGAACCTAGCCTAGTTTTGGAATAAGATCAGCTAATGTACATGTATATAGTGTAATATATCCTCGCATTTAGAGCAACCCGGGTATGTTTGCAAATACTTAACAGCCACAAAGTAAATATTCATGGTCGTGCATTTGCATAACTTAAGAAATATAATATCATGGCCGAAATTTGAGACTACCTATTGTGTTTAATGATATCCTACAACTTACTTGTGTAACTTTCCAATCAAAATATAGAAATAATAACTTAAATAATAAGAGGATTTTTGTTTGTTCCAGTGTATGTTTTCTCCGGGTACTCCGGGTATTCCGGATACTCCGGTTTCCTCCCACACGAATGACCACATGTACGCTTTCATCCGCGCCAACGAGAGTGATTAATATAAGTTGTTAAAACTTGCTTCGCAAATCGTTGTAAAAGAAATAAAGTTTTTAAAAAATATATATTTCAAGGAATGAACAATTGAAAGCGTTATTATCACGAGTGGACATAGATGAAATTCGTTGTCTCTTGTACCAATGTCCGATTCACAGGGATTCGGCACGTTTGGGGGTACTAGTATATATATTTAAGTACAGGGATTCTACTCTGTGGGATGTCAGATTTCGCATCAATCAGTAAAATGGCCCTATCTGAAACAATTTTGTACACATCTGTCCAAATATAACGCCTATCCCGAGAATACTCTGGCCTTTTGACCCCAGTCCAATATTAATAATAATGGACTGCAAGTATAACGGTATGTTTTAAAGTATCGTATGTCTCGTTATTTATTTCTGACAGAACACCCGGCTAAAAGTTTTTAAAAAAACACCTCAAAAATTTCACAACAGGATTTGCACCCATGACTTCCAAATAAAGATTAGTAGACTACACTGTTCATCACCGGGTGATTTAACCATGACGATACTGGTAACCACAACATAATATAATAAATGTAAACAACGCCAATGTGTACAGGACAATGCTTATCAGCTATGTATACAATGTGTAAATTCGGTTATTCGGTCAACCAAGTGCTAAAGATTACAAAGTAGAATTTGAAATATATAATTTGTTACTATTTGTTTGTAGGTTTAGTAGGTGACGTAGTTGAGAGTATGTTTGTAGGTTTAGCAGGTGACGTAGTTGAGAGTGTGTTTGTAGTTTTAGCAGGTGACGTAGTTGAGAGTTTGTTTGTAGGTTTAGCAGGTGACGTAGTTGAGAGTTTGTTTGTAGTCTTAGTAGGTGACGTAGTTGAGAGTTTGTTTGTAGGTTTAGTAGGTGACGTAGTTGAGAGTGTGTTTGTAGTCTTAGTAGGTGACGTAGTTGAGAGTTTGTTTGTAGTCTTAGTAGGTGACGTAGTTGAGAGTTTGTTTGTAGGTTTAGTAGGTGACGTAGTTGAGAGTGTGTTTGTAGTCTTAGTAGGTGACGTAGTTGAGAGTTTGTTTGTAGGTTTAGTAGGTGACGTAGTTGAGAGTGTGTTTGTAGTCTTAGTAGGTGACGTAGTTGAGAGTTTGTTTGTGGTTTAAGCAGATGGCGTAGCTGAGAGTGTTTTTGTTGTATTAGTAGGTGACGTAGTTGAGTGTGTTTGTAGTTTTTGAGGTGACGTAGTTGAGAGTTTGTTTGTAGTATTATTTTTTTTTAACTTTATTTATTTTACAACGATTGCGAAGCAAGTTTTAACAACTTATATTAATCATTCTCGTTCGCTCGGATGAAGTATATGAGTATATAGATGTGGTCATTCATGTGGGAGGAAACCGGAGAAAACCAAACCCACCTGTTCGATATGGCGACCATCGTACCAGCTCACATACTTCCCGGTTCGATGATCGCGATATTGAGGCATATAAAACAATAAAAAGTTTATTTTATCAACTAAGTCATTCACAATCATCATTAACAACGAGGACTTGACCCGGAGTTTCAAGGTCGGGTATGCAAGATAAGCAGTTAGTTCAGTACTGTGGCCCTAGCAAGTGGTGTTGTGGCAAACATTAGCATAAATACACATTTCTGGCGTTCAAGAATTCAATGTAATATACCCGAAGCTTGGAGTAAACAATTTGATGCGTTTGCAAAACATTACATGTTATTTTCTGGGTCTGTGTGTTTTACGTTTATTTATCGTCGCTACCGGTTGCCCATATGAGCGACGCCTCCTGAAGAGATTAGTCATTTTAGATTTTGGAGGGTAGTGCAATGATACAGACAGAGACCCATTCCAGAGTCTCCTCTGGTTCTTTTACGTGCACGGTGTGAAGCACCGACACGAGACCTCGGTTTAACGTCCCATCTGAAGGACTGTTAATTTTATTAGGGTCAGACGGGGGATCGAACCTGCGATCCCTGGATTACCAGTCCAGCTGTATTTCTGGGTAAAATAAGTCAACGAGACTGGTGAAGAGGAAAACTTGCATATGTGATCTGATGACCTGGCTATAATGTTGATGTGTGTACATTGTATTTGACTTTGTTCATCCAACATTGTTAATTTGGTGATGGGGCTGTAAATAATGTTGTCATAACTTGTAGCCCAACCGATTTCCTTTTGTTCCAGATTAAATCTTATACAGCAATAATAAATATTGCTAATATAATTTCATATTGTTTTCTACGTATTTCATGGTGTGTAGTGTATGCTTGAGATGTTTGAACAAAATGCAATAAAATATTATTAAACTGTATTTGAATTCTTATTTACACTGGGGCGTCCAGTTTTATTAAACTTCTATAAGACGCACACTACATCCAGCATACCGTTATTACAGACGGATATGTAGTCCAGTGGTAACACGCTGGACTGGTAATCCAGGGATCACAGGTTCGATCCCCCGTCTGACCCTAATAAAAATTAACAGTCTTTCAGATAAATCGTTAAACCGAGGTCTCGTGTCGGTGCTTTACACCGTGCACGTAAAAGAACCGGAGGAGATTCTGGAATGGGTCTCTGTCTGTATCATGCACTATCCTCCAAAAATCTAAAATGACTAATTTCTTCAGGAGGCGTCGCTCATATGGGCAAACCGGTAGCGACGATAAATAAACGTAAAACACACATATACCGTTACACCCACATACGCTTGGTGCAGGACAAATAGTTTCGGGTTCAAAACCAACACCTGTTGGGTTTGTTTTTTTAAAGAACATCATATGCTTGACACTATACATACACATCTTTTAGGTCATTTAATGACAGGGTGTCATTTTAACCATGCTTGGATATGGTATATTCGTGCATGGTGTCATATCGTGTAAAGGGAGGTAATTGGGTCCATAATTGATACTTAATTGGTTATCAAAGTTTTCAATTAACTTGTAAATTAGCAAGAAACAATTCAATTACTTAATGAGTACGATTAGTATAGTATCTCTTTGGTCTCCAGCTAATTGGTGTTTTACGTTTATTTATCGTCGCTACCGGTTGCCATATGAGCGACGCCTCATGAAGAGATTAGTCATTTTAGATTTTGGAGGATAGTGCAATGATACAGACAGAGACCCATTCCAGAGTCTCCTCTGGTTCTTTTACGTGCACGGTGTAAAGCACCGATACGAGACCTCGATTTAATGTCCCATCTGAAAGACTGTTCATTTCAGTAGGGTCAGACGGGGGATCGAACCTGCGAGTACTGTACAATAACGTTATACATTATAAACGTATGTTTACAAGTTTCTTGTCATGGCCCGAGATATAAGCTTAACCTTTGTATGCTAGCGGCAGATAAAATCACCTTTGCAAACAAGAATAGAGCCAAATCAGATCATTATGTGCCGTCTGATCTGGCTATATGTTGTTTGCTATTCGGATACTGGAGCTAAAACAGTTGGCTGAATAGCAAACAACCTAGATCTTGACCAGACGCGTGGCTACGCCGCGGCTGATCTGGATCTATGTTGTTTGCAAATGTGATTTTATTTACTCAGCAGGCAAAGGGCTAATTGTATTGCTATTACAAATACAGATTTTCCTGTCATACCCCACATAAAAGATTAATTATATTACTAATGTAAATACAGATGTTCGTGTCATGTCCACAGATATAGACTTAGATGTATTACCAATAATAAATTGTTTTTATGTTTATTCAACGTTGCTGCAGGTTGCCCATTTGAGCGACGGGCACTTTACCTAGCATCACCTCTCGTGGGCAGGCTCCAGTGGTTAACCAGTACTTCAGTGTGCACCAACCTCCGTAAGAAACTGTCAACTTCTTCATATAAACAGACACGGTCTGCGCGGGGCTCGAACCCGTGGCCATAAGTGATGATAGGTTACAGTTGTATACAAGCGACCGTAACCACTCGACCACGGAGTCTGCCATATAAATAGGTCAATAAATTATATACTCTCAGTAGGACTGGTAATCCAGGGATCACAGGTTCGATCCCTCGTCTGACCCTAATACAATTAGCCGTCTTTCAGATGGGAATTTAAACCGAGGTCTAGTGTCGGTGCTTTACACCGTGCACGTAAAAGAACCAGATGAGACTCTGGAATGGGTCTCTGTCTGTATCATTGCACTATCCTCCAAAAATCTAAAAATGACTAATCTCCCCAAGAGGCGTCGCTTATATGGGCAACCGGTAGCGACGATAAATAAACGTAAAACACACACATACACTCTCAGTCATGTGACACCTCTATCAATGTGACACTAGACCTCAGTCATTGAGTACATTCTATTGGGTAGACATGACTGTCAATTTATGTACGTGTTGCATTATTGTTGTGTTATTTATCTTGTTTACAAACATCTTTAAACGTTAAAACTTGTAAGACAGAATCTTATACAACTACTCGTATATAACGATTAGTATATAGCGAACAGTAAGGGTTTTATTCATGATCATAAACGAAATATAAATGATGGAAACGGGTGAGTAAAGTATTAGCACAATATACATGTATATATTTACCATTGTAGTTTCAAGCTTTCAAACACTCTAGTTCTATATCGAATTATGTTGATTATATATTAAACTATGCGAAATAGTTGTCAGCCATCGATGCAGTTTCTAGCAATGTCTATTGTCACGGTCGTATAAGATATACCATATAACTTTTAGTATTGTATATTGTCACGGTCGTATAGGATATACCATATAACTTTTAGTAATGTCTATTGTCACGGTCGTATAGGATATACCATATAACTTTTAGTAATGTCTATTGTCACGGTCGTATAAGATATACCATATAACTTTTAGTAATGTCTATTGTCACGGTCGTATAGGATATACCATATAACTTTTAGTAATGTCTATTGTCACGGTCGTATAAGATATACCATATAACTTTTAGTAATGTCTATTGTCACGGTCGTATAGGATATACAATATAACTTTTAGTAATATATATTGTCACGGTCGTATAGGATATACCATATAACTTTTAGTAATGTATATTGTCACGGTCGTATAGGATATACCATATAACTGTTAGTAATGTCTATTGTCACGGTCGTATAGGATATACCATATAACTTTTAGTAATGTCTATTGTCACGGTCGTATAGGATATACCATATAACTGTTAGTAATGTCTATTGTCACGGTCGTATAGGATATACCATATAACTTTTAGTAATGTCTATTGTCACGGTCGTATAAGATATACCATATAACTTTTAGTAATGTCTATTGTCACGGTCGTATAGGATATACTATATAACTTTTAGTAATGTCTATTGTCACGATCGTATAAGATATACTAGTGATGTATATTGACGCGATTGTATAGACAAAATGTTGTCAATTGTCACGGTAGTACAAGATATACGACATCGTGTTCAAGTTATCAATGCCAATTATCCCGACAATATAAGAAATACGATATAGTTTTTATCATTGTCGATTGTCACGATTCGGTGTATATGTATAGTTACGATGTGGTTCTTAGCAACGTATATATTGTCACGAATGTACACACATTATGTAGTGTTTATGCAATGTATATTTCTGACATCTCAGAGTTGACATACTACTACTAATAATAATAATAAAGACTTTATTTAACGAGAGAACTCATTTGAACAATTAAGTCAATCTACAATGAGACTCTCAACGAACTAAAACATTAAATAGCATAATGAAACATGTAAACAGTAACAAGTAAAACTTTCATAGGAAATGACATAGATCATCAGTTGCCATGACATAGATCATCAGTTGACATGACATAGATCATCAGTTGCCATGACATAGATCATCAGTTGCCATGACATAGATCATCAGTTGACATGACATAGATCATCAGTTGATATGACATAGATCATCAGTTGACATAGATCATCAGTTGCCATGACATAGATCATCAGTTGACATGCATAGATCATCAGTTGATATGACATAGATCATCAGTTGACATGACATAGATCATCAGTTGACATGACATAGATCATCAGTTGATATGACATAGATCATCAGTTGACATGACATAGATCATCAGTTGATATGACATAGATCATCAGTTGACATAACATAGATCATCAGTTGATATGACATAGATCATCAGTTGACATAACATAGATCATCAGTTGATATGACATAGATCATCAGTTGATATGACATAGATCATCAGTTGACATCACATAGATCATCAGTTGATATGACATAGATCATCAGTTGATATGACATAGATCATCAGTTGACATAACATAGATCATCAGTTGATATGACATAGATCATGAGTTGACACAGATCATCAGTTGATATGACATAGATCATCAGTTGGCATGACATAGATCATCAGTTGATATGACATAGATCATCAGTTGGCATGACATAGATCATCAGTTGATATGACATAGATCATCAGTTGGCATGACATAGATCATCAGTTGACATGACATAGATCATCAGTTGATATGACATAGATCATCAGTTGACATAGATCATCAGTTGATATGACATAGATCATCAGTTGGCATGACATAGATCATCAGTTGATATGACATAGATCATCAGTTGGCATGACATAGATCATCAGTTGACATGGCATAGATCATCAGTTGATATGACATAGATCATCAGTTGGCATGGCATAGATCATCAGTTGACATGGCATAGATCATCAGTTGGCATGACATAGATCATCAGTTGGCATGACATAGATCATCAGTTGATATGGCATAGATCATCAGTTGGCATGACATAGATCATCAGTTGGCATGACATAGATCATCAGTTGGCATGACATAGATCATCAGTTGGCATGACATAGATCATCAGTTGACATGGCATAGATCATCAGTTGGCATGACATAGATCATCAGTTGGCATGACATAGATCATCAGTTGACATGGCATAGATCATCAGTTGGCATGACATAGATCATCAGTTGATATGGCATAGATCATCAGTTGACATGGCATAGATCATCAGTTGATATGACATAGATCATCAGTTGATATGACATAGATCATCAGTTGACATGGCATAGATCATCAGTTGATATGACATAGATCATCAGTTGATATGACATAGATCATCAGTTGATATGACATAGATCATCAGTTGACATAGATCATCAGTTGACATGGCATAGATCATCAGTTGACATGGCATAGATCATCAGTTGATATGACATAGATCATCAGTTGACATGACATAGATCATCAGTTGACATGACATAGATCATCAGTTGATATGACATAGATCATCAGTTGATATGACATAGATCATCAGTTGACATAGATCATCAGTTGACATGGCATAGATCATCAGTTGATATGGCATAGATCATCAGTTGATATGACATAGATCATCAGTTGATATGACATAGATCATCAGTTGACACAGATCATCAGTTGATATGACATAGATCATCAGTTGACATGACATAGATCATCAGTTGACATGACATAGATCATCAGTTGCCATGACATAGATCATCAGTTGACATGGCATAGATCATCAGTTGATATGACATAGATCATCAGTTGGCATGACCTAGATCATCAGTTGACATAGATCATCAGTTGATATGACATAGATCATCAGTTGACATAGATCATCAGTTGACATGACATAGTCATCAGTTGATATGACATAGATCATCAGTTGACATGACATAGATCATCAGTTTACATGACATAGATCATCAGTTGACATGACATAGATCATCAGTTGACATGACATAGATCATCAGTTGACATGACATAGATCATCAGTTGATATGACATAGATCATCAGTTGACATGGCATAGATCATCAGTTGACATAGATCATCAGTTGACATGACATAGATCATCAGTTGACATAGATCATCAGTTGATATGACATAGATCATCAGTTGACATGACATAGATCATCAGTTGATATGACATAGATCATCAGTTTACATGACATAGATCATCAGTTGACATGACATAGATCATCAGTTGACATGACATAGATCATCAGTTGACATGACATAGATCATCAGTTGATATGACATAGATCATCAGTTGACATGGCATAGATCATCAGTTGACATAGATCATCAGTTGACATGACATAGATCATCAGTTGACATAGATCATCAGTTGATATGACATAGATCATCAGTTGACATAGATCATCAGCTAGGAATATGTTCTTCTTTATTTGATTATGTAGTTGTGGTTCAGGCCGTTGACGTCAAATTACTTGCCTCTCATCGCTGTATGTTCGAATCCCACTGGTGGTGTCGAATTCTTTCATAATTCGGAAGCCACCCAGCTGGCTTGCGGAAGATCTGTGATTCTACCAGTCCGTCCGTCCGTGCCTGAAATACTGCCGGAAGGGAAATCCGGTGTCTTCCTCCACCAATAATAGCTGGAGAGTCACATTATGACCTAAGCTGTTGGTGCGACTTTAAACCCCCAAACAGCACATGCATGTAGCTGTAGAACCTTCTGTTGGGCATACATGTATTTTTAAGTCGCTAATGTTTAGTCATCATAAGTTACGCGTAATAGAAATGAGTCTATGTATTAGTGTGTGAACGTTCAATTTATGTTAACCCCCCTTAGTTTATACAAATTTATTTTAGCTCGATTGCGAAACAAGTCATTTCAACTTATATTAATCACTCTCGAGACCTCATTCCTGATGGAATCCATCGCCACGAGGGAGAGAGAAGAGGCAACGTGGAATTTAAATACCTTGCCCAAGGGCACAACGTAACGGCTCCAGCGGGGCTCGAACTCCGGACATTTCGCACCTGAAACGAACGTTACCCCCCCCCCTTTGTGGGGACATACCAATATACATTTCCCTTAGATAAATATTTGGTTATTTCACATAAAAGCTCGATATATATGTGTGTGTTGAAATTATTAACTGAGGTATCATTCTTCATGTTCTACATTCCATATAACACACATAGCAAATTCTACCTCTCAACTGTTCGGAAGAGGTTCGAACACAAGCATGAGGAAACGAATGATGTATGGGTCAACATTGACTGCGCTCGTTGTTGTGATTCTGGCGTTGGCCATCGCTTTGGCAATAGTGGCAGGCAATACAAAGGGTACTGCTGGATCCGGACAACAAGTGGCTCATATGCAAGATGCCTGGCCGGTGCCAGATTGTTCATATGCTACGAATAATGAAGAAAAAGCTAAATGTGTGCTCGAGAGTTATCCCCTTGTTGATGGGTAGGACATTTTCTTGAAATATTATCAACAATTTCAATGACGTAGAATAAGTACTACGTAAAGATAACAAACACAATAATATGCTTAAACAGTTTAAACTTTATTTATTTTACAATGATTGCGAAGCAAGTTTTTAACAGCTTATATTAATCACTCTCGTTGGCGCGGATGAAAGCGTATAATAGTATGTGGTCGTTCGTGCGGGAGGAAACCGGAGTACCCGGAGAAAACCCACCTGTCCGAGCTGGCGACCACCGTACTATCTCACATACTTCACGGTCCGAGGATCGAACCCGGGTTGTATTGTTTATATGTTGACCATCATCGTCGTTGTCGTTGTCGTTGTCGTTGTCGTTGTCGTTGTCGTTGTCGTTGTCGTTGTCGTTGTCGTTGTCGTTGTCGTTGTCGTTGTCGTTGTCGTTGTCGTTGTCGTTGTCGTTGTCGTTGTCGTTGTCGTTGTGTTGTGTTGTTGTTGTTGTTGTTGTTGTTGTTGTTGTTGTTGTTGTTGTTGTTGTTGTTGTTGTTGTTGTTGTTGTTGTTGTTGTTGTTGTTGTTGTTGTTGTTGAGGCATGCACGTGTTTTGGTTTTATGTAAATGGTATTGTGTGCTGCCGATTTTACAAATAATAATGTTGAATTGAATATATTAATAATGTCCCATTAGTAAATGATCTGTCATTATCAGCCCATACTATTGTTAACCAGTGGAAAGAAAACCTTACTTTAATTGATAAAGAAAAAATGCGTACATCTTTATGGCCTGGTGCTGGTCAAGAGAATAGAAACAAATTAAGAAAATATCGAGTGTATATTAGAGAACATAGAAAACGCACACCTACATTATATACTAGAGGACATAGCAAACACACACCTACATTATATACTGGAGGACATAGCAAACGCACACCTACATTATATATACTGGCGGACATAGAAAACGCACACCTACATTATATACTAGAGGACATAGAAAACGTACACCTACATTATATACTATAGAGGACATAGAAAACGTACACCTACATTATATACTAGATGACATAGAAAACGCACACCTACATTATATACTAGAAGACATAGAAAACGCACACCTACATTATATACTAGAGGACATAGAAAACGCACACCTACATTATATACTAGAGGACATAGAAAACGCACACCTACATTATATACTAGAGGACATAGAAAACGCACACCTACATTATTTACTAGAGGACATAGAAAACGCACACCTACATTATATACTAGAGGACATAGAAAACGCACACCTACATTATATACTAGAGGACATAGAAAACGCACACCTACATTATATACTAGAGGACATAGAAAACGCACACCTACATTATATACTAGAGGACATAGAAAACGCACACCTACATTATATACTAGAGGACATAGAAAACGCACACCTACATTATATATTAGAGGACATAGAAAACGCACACCTACATTATATACTAGAGGACATAGAAAACGCACACCTACATTATATACTAGAGGACATAGAAAACGCACACCTACATTATATACTGGAGGACATAGAAAACGCACACCTACATTATATACTGGAGGACATAGAAAACGCACACCTACATTATATATTAGAGGACATAGAAAACGCACACCTACATTATATACTGGAGGACATAGAAAACGCACACCTACATTATATATAGACTAGACCAATTTTATGAAAATGGCACTAGATAAGGTGCTAGGGGCAAATCGTAGTACAATTGGTAAACGAGCGGTTTTAATATAAGTTGGGTATGCCGAATTCGATGCAGGTGTTTACCAAGCCGAAATATTTGTCCTTGACCTTCAAAATGTCAATTCAAAATGGTGACCATTTTTTACATAGTTTAATAGCAAAAAACAATAACAGTCCTGTACTTACTATATCTTGTTCACATTGGTATATATATGTAGTTGTTCAATAATTTAGTTACCACATATATTGTATGATCTTTTAAGTTTGTAATTTCAACCTCTACGATCAAGGTCAATGCCAACAGCGACATTGAAGGTCAAGTGATTTTTTTTGTAGAAAGCTGCCACATTTGATCATAATAGAATCTACAGAACACTGTTCATTGCAAACTTTAAAAGTGTCTTGCTAAATCTAGAATCTAAACCCTAATAGATATGCATATGATATGTTGGAAATAGTGTTCACCAATGGTATGGCTTTAGACTACACTATGAACATATCTTATATTATTAAACACTAAACAGTATAATACACGGAAACACGGTTTGGCTTATGATATAGTGGGCACCGTTTTGACCTACTTTCGCCAAAACTAGACTAACAGGTAAACAAACGTAAATATGCATTACTCGTATAGGAATGACACACCCGAGTGTCACATAATCTTGAAATTTACCAGTAGTTAGACGCAATATCTGATCCTACGAATGTATATGGTTTATATGGTTCAGAGAATTACTTAGTGTGTCGTCCATTGTCCAGTGGTACAGTGGTATAGTGTCTTATTTGGATTCAAAGGGTCCCGGGTTTGATACTAGTTTGGGGCACATATAGTGTCATTGAGTGAGGAATCTCAGTACTGGTTAGTGACTTAAGTCTGCTAAGCCTGTCCAAAAAACATGTCAAGGTCCCCACAAGGTGCTTGGCATCAATAAAACATACAATGTACATAAGTAATTGAATGCATTAGTAACATTTAGGTCACACGCACCATATTAACTATATTAACCCATGACATTGGAATGGCCTCCCTTCCCTCAACGAAGGATCACTGCCGACAGTCAGTGGAAGTCAGCAAATGTTGCTCCCATTTACAAAAAAGGGGACAAGTCACACCCCGCCAACTATAGGCCTATCTCACTGACATGTGTTCTATGCAAGGTGCTAGAACATATACTTAGTTTCCTCCTCGATAGTAAAACACTTCACTAACCACAGTATTCTGTACCATTTGCAGCATGGTTTTAGAGACAAACGGTCATGCGTGACCCAATTAGTAATGCTAATCAATGACTTGGTTACCTCTGTCTACAATAAGCATCAGGTAGATCTCATCCTATTAGACTTCAGTAAGGCTTTCGATAAGGTCAATCACGAGAAAGTACTACTAAAAATGCATGACTATGGAGTCAGAGGTCAAACATTAAGGTGGATTAAGAGTTTTCTAGATAATAGACTCCAGTCAGTTGTCTTAATAGTATTAGTTCAGATGCCATTCCTCTGGAGTCCCACATGGATCCATACTTGGAACCCTGCTTTTCCTAGCCTATCTAAACGACCTCCCACAAAACATTAGTTCTAACGTCCGTATCTTTGCAGATGATACTGCAGTCTATCTATCATCTGCAAATGAATCGGTCACACTCCAAAACGATATTAAGAGATTAGAAGAGTGGGAGTTGGAGTGGGACATGGACTTTAACCCCTCCAAATGTCAAGTTATCCACGTCACCAGAAGGTAACATCCTATTCCCAGTCAATATCAACTCCTACTTGGGTAGGTCACCTCAGCCAAATACATTGGCGTGGATATCTCAAATAACCTGTCGTGGGACACTCACATAAAAAAGTCAACTAAGAAAGCAAACCAAACATTAGGATTCCTACGTAGAAACCTCCAGGTCAAATCCGAACCCCTTAAGTCCATGGCTTACCAGACACTAGTGAGACCCCAGCTTGAATATGGCTCCGAGATCTGGTTGCCCCATACCTAAACATTGATAGACCATATGAATGTGTCCAGCGGTATATGAGACAACACCGCGTTGGATAAAGGCTGACTTCTATCATACCTCTAGTGTTACAGACATGCTACATTCCCTAAATCTACGCAGACTAGATCAACGGCGTATTGACAATAGGTTATCCCTTCTGTATAACATTCATAATGATCTTGTTGCTATTCCCATTGAAAATTACCTAGTTCCCCTCTCCCGTTCTGCTCGCCATTGTCATTCCATAAGCTATAGGTTAATTACAGCAACTACAGACTACTACAAGTTTTCCCTTTTTCCAAGAACAATCTACCATTGGAACCATCTCCCTCCTGACATTGTCCATCTCCCTACCACAAAGCAATTCAATACGACAGTTTGCAATATTGACCATGCCAGTCCCTAGTTGTTCTGCGCAGCTGCTATTAAACTTTTACCACAACTTATTTTCATTACTTTCTTAAATTATGCTTTTAACTATTCATACTTTTAACTTCTTTGCGATTTTTGATGCGCAACATGTCTACATCCCCGCAAGGGGTTCGACATTAAAGGAAGATAGATATAAGACAGATAAGAGAGAGACAGGCAGACAGACAGACAGGCAGACAGAAACAGACAGACAGAGACAGATATAGACAGACAGACAGACAGACAGACAGACAGACAGACAGACAGACAGACAGACAGACAGACAGACAGACAGACAGACAGACAGACAGACAGACAGACAGACAGACAGACAGACAGACAGACAGACAGACAGACAGAAAGACAGACAGACAGACAGACAGACAGACAGATAGATAGATAGATAGATAGATAGAATGTACCGTCCAGCCCCAGCCTTTACCATTTTTGCTGAGCAGCTGGCCACTGTACCACTCGGGACTGTTTTTGACCTTAGTATGTGGTTATTTTCAACATTCTGTGTCTCAAATGAGATGTTTATCAACGGTCCCCGACAAGCGTCACCCTGTCATACTCAGTAGTGTGTGCTTGGAGTACCCAGTATATGTGGATGAGTAAGTTACTACCCGAAATCATCGTTAGACTAAAGGTTTTTTTAGACGAAACTAGTACGTGAATTCGTGTTTACTCTCTAATATTCACTTCTGTTATCAGTAGTTATATAAATACGGATATAATACAGTTACAAAACAACCTACCAAAGTAAACAGAGTATGTCGAAGGTAGTATATTGCCAAAATACGCTAAACCGGTGATTTTATAACGAACGGTTTTAATGTTTGTTTACCTGTTTATAAGAATCTGGGTCAAGCCGGTGTCCAAACCGTGTTTCCGTGTATTCTATTTGTCATGATATTGAGCATAGTAGATCTGTGTCCTATCTGTCGAGATCTAGATATTCTTACCATAGCATAGTTGTTAGTATTTTGTTCAGTTTTACTATATATAGCACATTTGTAGCATGTAGTGTAGAGTTTCTTCCCTTTGTTATAAATATACCATTTGCAGAATAACAGTAGACACAGATATTTTGACTATTTTACCACAATTTTATTTTATAAAATGACGTTTAGAAAAGGTGTGGATTTTGGCTCTGATGATAATTACATATTAGTGACTATATAAATGGAAATTGTTGGATATTTTTGTATCAAAATGAGCGTAAGTGTTTGATGCTGAAGATAGTGAACTTTGTAACTAACAGTTTGATGTAGTTTGAATATAATAGAAGGGACTACAGAAAACAAAAGAGAGTGAACAACTTGCTCACTATTATCAAATTTACCTGTAGAAAGGAATGGAGCCTCCGGCTATTTTTCGACCATATTTAGCGATTATCACTACCGACGGGTACATGGATTACGTATTTCTCCGGAGTTAGGCGAGATGGACGAAAATAGTAAATATCCGGTCGCTTCAGATGTAACCTCAGATAGTTTATTCATGAACGATAACACAACTCTGACTGATCTGAATCCGATCCAACTAACTTGTAATAACCCTAGCACTGACTATGAACAATCGTACCGGAAAACAGTCTTTTCACCCGAGTCCACAGGTAACACGTTTTCTGCTGTGGAATATAATTCTACCAGGCATAGTGAACAGCATGCCACCAACCACATTCCCTCGCCTCCAACGGATGCTTTCGGCGAACTACAAGGTGCGCAACCCTATCCAGTGTATAAACTAAAGGACGTTGTCCATGATCAACTTGATATGGAACTTTCTGATCTACCCAAGGACATTTACATTCCACGTCTCCTGGTTCTGGTGAACAACTGTGAAGAAACTACATCTGGCTACAGGACGGAACTGGCATCTAGAGCACGTGGCTGTCAAAATCCTCCGACTGGCGTTCTGAGAGAGCGTAGAAACTCTCCCAAAGGTTCGATCCTGGTAAAGTACGCCAATGACTGCTTCTTACTGTACCAATTTATCTTTGGGAACCTATCCGAAATCGATGATCTGTTCAAAAGAGGAAACTCTAGTGTCAGGCAGGTCCCGAGTACTCCCAGACGATTGGCAACAGATGACAATTATGAATTAATGTTCCTGAAAAATACAGTGGCTACTCTGCAGTCTGATGTGCTCGTCCTGAAAAAAGGAGCAAACGAAATGAAAGAAAGATTTGAGTCATTTTCTTTCAGCATGAAAAGTAGTGTAAGTTCCATCCAACACGAACTCGACTCATGTTGCAGTATATTAGCGCGCAAAGCTAAAGGAGTTCCGCCGAAGGACTGTAAACGTCTCTCAGATGGCATTGATGTGCTATCATCTTGTGTTTCCAAACTTGAAAACTCTCGTATTCAATTATTGTCTGACGTCTCTAACGTGAATCAAAGATCAGATGACAACTCGAGAAACATAAACAAACTTCTTGATGGCTCCACCAAAATAAAAAACAATGAAAAACTTCTCAAGCAAGACATTGATGATAAAATTGAATCAGAAATGCAAAAACAAATTGACCAATCAAATACTAGTTTTCAAAACGAAAGTCAGAAATTTATGAAGACTCTTGATTCTAAGGTTAAATTACTTAAAGTTGATAGTTATAGCACCACGAACATGCTTAAAGCTACACTAGACAAGTTCGCGGATAATTTAACCGAAAAACTTGAAAATATGAACAGCAATATGCTCAATTTCTTTGAGAAAATCTTGCAGTCAAGCCAGAATCAACCATCAACCAATGTGACTGATGGACCTAACGTAAAACAAACAGCTCGGAAGGTCGGGCTCTCTGACAAACACAGCCACGTCAGTGATAAGACATCGGCATGCAACAGCGATGTAACCGGTCCACTTATACCTCACTCTGGTACCTCATTGATTGACTTAACTGAGTCAAATAACGGCGAATTGGTGTGTAACAGTCACTCTCTTATCTCACAAGAATCATTTCCTAGACATGACTCCAACAACGTAAACGCGAAACAACGTAACAATATTTTCAAAGGTGTAATTCGTAAGAAAGCAAAATCGTTTATTATCACAGGCATAGATCTCGAGAGTGACGAAGAAGGGCTCGAAATGTTCCTTGAAGATATCGGTATAACGTTTAAATCTGCAAAGTTTTTATACACACGAAGGACAGACAGCCGAGCAGCTCAAATAGTAATAGATGAAGATCAAGCGGAGATAATCGAGGACCCTGATATTTGACCAGCCGGAATCAGTTGTCGCCCCTGGTTAAATCGTGTTGATTACCGAAGGCGGTACGATAATGTCGATTAACTTACATATACCTTCAATGAATCTGAATATTTTAACATGGAATGTGACTGGAATAATGTCGGGTATCCCATACCTCTTGAGTGAACTTACATCGAAAAACATTTCAGTTTGTGGTTTATCGGAACACTGGCTACTCATTCATAATTCTTATATCCTGGAAAACTTATCTCAAGATTACGATGCGCATGTGGTCTTGTGCTCAAATCCTAAGACATTAAATGGTAGAATGTTTGGCAAAGGTGGGGTCGCACTACTTTGGCGAAAAACGTTTAGTGATAGGGTACAGATTTTAAACACCGACAGTGACCGCATAGCAGCCATAAAACTCGCCTTAGATGAATATACCTTATACTTTATACAAGTATATTTACCTTGTTCAAACGAATCATCAGACCTGTTCAAAAGTGAAATTGACAATATTAACGACATACTATCGCAAGTCTGCGACGGTGACAAAGCTGTTGTAATGGGAGACTTCAACGCCAAATTTCTAGAGAATGGTATTGGTAGAAATAGAGACATTTACATTTCGAACTTAGCCAAACGTCACAGCCTCCACTGTGTAACAGACTCGAACATATGTACTGGTGCGCGTTACAGCTTTGTGCCTGGTCCAAACGCTCCTCCGAGCCTGATTGATCACGTTTTACTCGATGAAACGTTGATAAGTAGTGTAGAAACTTGTCACATCGCCAACGACTCCCCGCTAAACGTGTCCAGACATCTACCTATTTTTGTCACCCTTGTGTTAAAACAAAATGTGTCCGCTTGTTTTACGCCAGACTCTCTGAAATTCACAAAGCTATGCTACAAATGGACTTCGCCAGATAAAACTCAACACTATAAAAACGAACTGTCGACGTCTCTCCAAGCGAATATATTAAATTGCTGCAATATGGACTTGACGTATGAAAACATAGTGTCATGCATTCAAGATGCAGCGGAAAAATGTCTACCCAAACGAACTTTCAAGAGCTGTCTAAAACCATTTTGGTCCAACGCCCTTAAGGAACTCAACAGGACAATGAGGTTAACACGATATAGATGGATTAATGCTGGAAGACCGAGAGGGGGCCCACTCTACGTTGAATACAAAACCTCAAAACGTGAGTTACGCCGGAAATTGCGCAATGCTTAGAAAATGTTCAAAATCTCAGAAAATGAGAGAATAGATAAATTGTCCGAAATAGACCAAAAGGGATTTTGGAAGATTATAAACACCAGAAAAATAAAAAAATCAACCTCTGGTAATGAAATTAAATTCGATGATAAAATTGAACGCGAGCCTGAGAGAATCTTACACGGATGGCATAAATACTTCCAAAACCTTTACTCATTCTCGTACGATAAAGCATTTGACGATACATTTAAACAAACTATTGAAACTGAGTTAAGCACCTACCATACTGTACAGGAATCTCCGGAATCCAGTGTTATTTCACGTCATGTAACACTTGAAGAGTTGTCGAACATTATTGTCACCATGCCAAATGGGAAAAGTGCGTCCTCCGATAACATCACATATGAACACTTAAAATATGGTGGCAAAATGCTTGTGAATTGCTTAGTTAAGTTATTTAACAGTATACCTGACAATGAAAGGCTACCTAACAAACTTAAACAAGGCATAACTGTTACGCTGCACAAAGGCAATGGGGAATCTAAAACAGACCCCAACAATTACAGAGCTATTTCTTTGCTTCCCGTAGTTTTCAAAACTTTTGAAAAACTGCTATTGAACAGAATTGAAAAGAGTCCTTTCTATAAAAACTTACACCAATTCCAACATGGCTTTCAAAAGGGCAAAAATAGCAAAATGGTCTCATTTATCTACCAGGAGACTGTCAACTATTGCTATGAAAGACATAATGTTCTCTACACATGTTTCATGGATGCCATGAAGGCCTTTGATCGCACGTGGATCTCAGGCGTTCTCTTCAAGTTATATGAACTTGGTCTAAATGGCAAAACTCTACGAATATTCGATAGTATGCTGAGGGAGGGTTCCAGACGCGTACTCTCTTATGGTCACCTGTCAGAGAGCTTTCCATTACAACAGGGAACAAGACAAGGTAGTATTTGTGCTCCGTTCCTATACACCGTCCTTCTGGATGAACTGCTCAAGACTCTAGATAACTCCGGATACGGGCTGAAAATTAACGACATCTCGCTTTGTGCCCCGACTCAAGCAGACGATATTGTGTTGCTATCGTTAAGCAAGTCTGGTCTCTCCGAACTAATTGATATATGTCGTAAATACGCCAACAAATGGCACTATACGTACAACCCTTCTAAATGCGCCGTGCTAATACACAACGAAGACCAGAGATTTAAAAAAGAAAAATGTGTCTTGTATTACTCAAATATTGAATTACGCCAAACAAACAAATACAAACATCTTGGAATTATGCAGGACAAATCGAGCAGGAAACCGGAAAATGTCGACGACGTGCGTCAGACTGCACGTGGTACTCTGTTTTCCATAGCTACCAGTGGTCTCCATAGTACCGGAATAAACCCGATAACAGTGTCAAAACTATACATTTCAACAGTACTACCTAAAGCATTTTTCGGTTGTGAACTGTGGAACAACATTAGCAAAACCGACCAAATACGACTTGAAACAATCCACCACTTCTGCCGGAAGAAAATACAATGCCTGCCGCTTCGCACTAGGTCCGATATGGTACTTGGCCTGCTATGATTTACTACACTACAAGCGTACTTCGATTTGCAAAAGTTAAACTTTTTAGGTGTATTATGCCGATTAAATACAAGTGAGTTGTCGCTTCAGTTATTCGTTCAAAGACTTTTCCAATATAAAAGTAACTGTACTGTAAGAAATCGTGGTTTTGTTGTTGATATCGTTAAAATAGCACAGAAATATAATTTAGTACGATATATCGAAAGCTTTATCGAGTCAGGGACTTTCCCGGGAAAATATCAATGGAAAAGCATCTGTAAAACGACCATATTTAACCATGAACAGTCTGCCTGGCTACAACGCATGTCTGTTTGTTCCGACTTCGACAGGTTTAAACGTCTGCACAGTTCCCTGACAGTAGCCAACATTTGGCGAGTTGCTATGCAACAACCGCGTGATATAGAAAACATGATGTTCATGACAAAATTGTGCTGTAAAACCAATCTTATAACCACCGTTGAATGTCAGAACTGCTTAACCCCTATACATGACCCTTTGTTTCATAATGTTTTCGATTGCACTACTTTGGCAACACCTAGGTCACAGTACTGGCACTCGGTCAGAGAACAATTCTGTGCTGACTTGTTTATATACATGAAAAGTGTGAGCTTAGAGGAACAACTATTGTTTATGTTAGGCTTTATTGACTTGAATATATCACACTTTATTGAACTAAACAGATATGTTGAATTTATGAATTTAAACGGAACATTTCTGAGAGCTGTGATCATCTAAAGCATAAATCTGGCTCCTAAACATGATCTACAGAATGCAGCGTTTTTAGAATAACTTTCTTATATTCACTTTTCGTTTCGGTGAAATAGTATGTTCTTAAATTTCTGCCAACCTTTGTAAACATTTAAATATGCTGCTTATTGGATTTCTCTTTGTTTCTAAGAGGCTTCCTAGTATAAGACTATATATGCATAACCAAACGTGCATTATGTAAACATTACTGCTAGCTTAGTGCTTAATGTTTGCACAATGCGATGTTCTCTTGTATGTATATTGTTTGATGTTCTTGTTTGTTTCATAACGTTTGATATTGTGTGTATGCTTAAAATAATGGATGTCTTCCGAAACTCCAATCTTTGCAATACGTTTGATGTCCTTTGTATGTTCTCACTATGAAATGTCTTTATGTTTGCATCATTTTATGTCCTTTGTATGTTTGTAATATCCTATGTGTTTCTTTTTTGAATGTTATATACTCTTCAGAAATGGAGGAAATAAAGTAATATATATATATATACTCTGTGGGATGTCAGATTTCGCATCGATCAGTAAAATAGCCCTATCTGAAACAATTTTGTACAAATCTGTCCAAATACAACGCCTATCCCGAGTCTTTATATTGTTCTTCAAATAAAACACAACTTTAAGCTGCATGCATGTATACTTTGCAAACAATTGCCACATACATAAGCCATAGCAGGTCACATTTCCATACTAGGACACGGGTTCTGTCAGCAACAAAAAAAAATTTCGACGGGAGAGTTTTAACTGTGAATAACATTATCAATAAAATGTGTTTACACTAACGTGTAGGTTTATTCGGCAAACATGAACGTCAAAAAGAGATTTCGTAGCATTTTCAATTTGTTTTGAAAATTTCTAAAGCGGCGCAATTCGCGTTGAAACGAGCGTTCTGATTGGATTATGATTATTCTTCCTATATAAAAAAACATCTTGTTACATTCTAATAATCCAATCAGAACGCTCGTTTCAACGCTCGTTATATTTATTATTATATTTATAGGCGTTATATTTGGACAGATTTGTACAAAATTGTTTCAGATAGGGCCATTTTACTGATCGATGCGAAATCTGACATCCAACAGAGTAGAATCCCTGTACTTAAATATATATACTAGTACCCCCAAACGTGCCGAATCCCTGTGGTTCGGACATAGCTATGAATTGGCTTTGCAAGGAGTTACAACAAGCAGCTGCTAGAGGCCATGTTCTGGAACTTGAAGATTTATGGGTACGGTACGAACAGCTTGCGATTGAATCCTCAACAATACCACTGTCGTATATAAGTAAACGATCAACATTCAAAAACAAAATACAATCTAAACTTGGAGGTATATTTTATTTTCACCAGCCAATTGATAGGAATATTGCTGACAGAAAAACAATACTTATTCCTTCTGACTATCAACAATCTGCTGCAATTCAGATTACAGAAGATACATATGATGGTGAAACATCATTGCCTGTTTTCAAAGGAGAAGATGATATTTATCTATTACTTGTACATGTAGCTCTGAAAGTTCATGGTGGCAATGTCAGGACATAAAGGGTTATCTGTGAACGAAGAAGAAGCTATATCGTGTGTCCCAGACAGTCTGTACATGCTACTGCAACTGCTATTTGTTGGTCAAGAAGCTCTAAATGACGACGATTGCAATAGTGTTGAAGTTAATCGCAGTAAAGAAAGTACTGAGTGTAGCTCAAGATCTAGTGTATGGTGTGAGTGGGGGTAAGAAATGGACTCCAAAACACATCGGCCTGGGAAGTACATTACATTAGGCAACTCGCTTGAAACATCTGGTGCAATTATTTCATAATGCAGGTCACTGCCTGAGCTACAATCAGGTTTTACAGGTTGATACGACACTTGCTGAAAACACACTTAAGTCCCTCGATCATGATACTGGTGCTGTGATCCCTACTAACCTTACAAGAAACCAGTTCATTCACTACACAGCTGACAATATTGACATTCTTGATGAGACGCTCGATGGTAAAACACATTTCATGTCACTCAGTTGGCATCCTGGCAACGTGGAGAGTCGAATGATATAACACTTCACACCCTAGATACACCATCAGCTCATGTACTGAAAGTTCCTAATATCCTACAGGAACTACATCCAGTGAGAATAAACAAATCTTTCAGCGAGCCTGCTTTGACTACACCTGTGCACCATCCTTGGTTTGATACATCAACAGAAGATGAGGAATGTGTCAAGAAAGCAAAAGCAACCGATCTAGCTTTCTATTTTCAGCATCAGGCGCAAACGCATACAGCTGGGTTGAAAATGTTCAATCAGTCAATTCGTCAAATGACCCGGAGCAGACAACAGTTGGATATTTACCGATCATTCTAGCCCCAGCCCATGAACTTGATACCTTGAACACAGTTGTGAAAAGATGTATGTCTATGTCATCACATTTTGGACAAAGGTACACTGAAAGTCACAGGTGACCATATGGATGGCTCTGGTTTAGCAGACGTTTTGGGTAGAGAGTGGATTGCTAGCTCCAGGACCAGTGGAACTTCCACTAGCAGGGAAGGCGTACAGCAAAGGCATGCGAGCTCATAAGCTGACGGTACAAGCATTGTGGCGTCTTTTAATACCCGATATGCTTTCCTATACAGAAAATGTCGAACAACAATGTCATGAACAGATATTACAATTAGAGAAAGATGAACAGCACCTCATTCAGTTGATTGAACTTCTAACAACCAATCCAGTTCAGAGAGTAATGAGAGACTACATCCAAACATAATCCAGTAAAGTCAACTTTGCCTTTTGTTGGACATACATGGAGTTAGTGTCAATCCTTCTGATGTTTACACGAGCAATACGTGATGGTTTATGGGACTTATATCTAACATCATTCAGTATGATGTTGCCATACTTCATGAGATACGATCACCTGAATTATGCTAGATGGGGTCCAGTTTACCTAACAGAAATGCACCAGCTCCCTGAATCTATCAAACGTGAATTCATGAAGAGCAACTTTGTTGTAAAACGTTCACCTACACGTTTCAATCACGTTGATCCAGATCAAGCTCAGGAATGGTTAAACGGTACAGGCAAACGAGGTGGTGGAATAGTAGGCATTACACAATCAACAACAGCTCTCTCCAGATGGACACTATCGTAACACTTGAGGTCCCACATTTCCTCAGACACACATGCAATGTATAACATATTCCCAGGTAACATACATTTTCCCAGGAGTGGAACATCAAGATAAAACCGTGACAGAGATGATGAAAATTCTGTGTTTACGACATTCCAGAGATTATGTGTGTTATTTCCCGACTCAAACAAAGAATCATTGAAGATCATAGCCACTAAAGATTTGGCAACCGCTGAAATTCAATTTTCACTTATTGGAGTAAAAGAATATGGACAGAAAGAAGTCACTAAATTTGTAGAAGAGCGATGTGTGTGTGTGTGTGCGTGCGTGCGTGCGTGCGTGCGTGCGTGCGTGCGTGCGTGCGTGCGTGCGTGCGTGCGTGTGTGCGTGTGTGTGAACAGAGTGAAGATCCATGTATGAACATTTTGTAATGGCCGACAACGCATAAATAGAGACTGCATATAACAGCACATACAAGGTACACATAGTATGCTTTAGAGTTGTCATACATTGTTGAATGTTGAATAATACATTAGAGTAACCTACTAGTAAAGGATAGCAAGAAATGTGAACTTTGGGTATGTATGTTCTACCGAGAACTATATATTGGCCATTTTTATTGCTAATATCAGTGTTAACCTTGACCTTAAACCATATGAGGGGTAACATGTTTATGTCTATATGCTGCATAATATTGATTACAGTAAAGTAGATGTATTGCAAGTAATTATACACCTAAATACAAATAGATATTAGGTTACAGTAATTATTTTTGTGTTTATTAAGCATTTTAATGGTCGCCATTTTGAATTGACCTTCAAGGTCAATGACACATTTTCCAGCTTGGTAAACACCTGCATTGCATTCAGCATACCCAACTTATGTTATATAGCCTGTACAAGTTTGAAAAATTGGTCTAGTCTAATACTAGAGGACATAGAAAACACACACCTACATTATATACTAGAGGACATAGATAACGCACACCTACATTATATACTGGAGGACATAGAAAACGCACACCTACATTATATGATTATTATTACATGAAAACGAAATACGAAAGATTCCATCAAAGATATATTACATCTTTATTACAAAACACAAACTGAACAACTACAAATATTCCAAAATGTTTAAAACTATGTATTTATTATATAGTTATTGTTTTTCATGTAAAACCACATTTACCCGACGTGTGCGTTTTCTATGTCATCTAGTATATTTTTAATAATTATATTACATATTATATATGTGTGTGCGTGCGTGCGTACGTGCGTGCGTGTACATAATATGTACAGTCAAACCTGTCTTAAGCAGCCATCCAAGGGAGTCATAGAAAGTGGCTGCTTAGCACATGTGGCTGCTTAATACAGGTCAAATGTATAATAAAACAACATATTTGGAATCTTGAAACTAGCTGCTTAATACAGTTCGGCTGCTTAATGGAGGTGACCACTAACACAGGTTTGACTGTAAACATAATATGTATATGAATTAGTTTATACAAATTTATTTAGCTAGATTGCGAAACAAGTTCTTATAACTTATACTAATCACTCTCGAGACCTCATTCCTGATGGAATCCATCGCCACGAAGGAGAGAGAAGAGGCATGTGGAATTTAAATGCCTTGCCTAAGGACACAATCGTAACGGCTCCAGCTTGAATAACAAGAGTAAAACAGCTATGGAAAATAAAAAATCACGAATTAAATTAAACACACTACGATAGTACATGTATGATAAAACATGGTTATTTAGTCTAAGAGTAAAATACATGTAGACGTAAAATGAACATAGGAAGCTAAATAATAAAAGAATACATGTTTTATTAGAGAGGCAGGATCCCAAACGACAAAATCAAAATCGTTTTGTGAAAGAGAGGTACATCCACCCCAGATAGCTTGTATATAGGGTGGTACATCCACCCCAGATAGCTTGTATAAAGGGTGGTACACCTGCCCAGGGTGGATGTATACAAATCTTTTTCCAGAATCCGCCAATTTTAACACATTTTCAGAAATTTGCTGATACGGCAAAACATTGAAATTTAGGGATAGGGGGGGGGGAGACCAATTGCTCATAAAACGATAAGTTTTCAGTATAAAATATTCATTGACCACTCAATATGAAGGCTTTTATGTGCACTACAAGATAATATATGCCAACTAATTATGGATTCTTTGTAATGGTCACAGGGGCTTGAAAGGTCAAGTGAGCCTGCAAAGCCCCCAATTTCGGGCATTTTTTCACATTTTACCCCCTAACACAATGCTATAATGTAAAATAAACCCTTTGTACACATGATTCATACAGCCATATCAAGGAAGTTTTTTGAAAAATAAGAGAACCTGATATGGCTTATGGGGCACGATTAGTGGGACATTCAAACAGGCGGGGCTTTCAAACAGGCCCTTTTTGTAAAATTGGCACACAAGTGTTGTTACGCCTATTATAGGTGGGGGAAGGAGAAACAATTTTTTAAAAATTTATTTAACGTCGCTACCGGTTTCCCATTTGAGCGCCGGACAGTTTACCTAACAACACCTTTCCTGGGCAGGCCCCAGCGGTTAACCAGTACTTGGTGCACCAACCTCCGTAAGAAACTGCCAACTTTTTCATATAAATGAGACACGGTCTGAGCGGGGCTCGAACCCGTTACCATCAGTGATGATAGGTTACAGTGGTATACAAGTCAGCGACCTTAACCACTCGACCACGGAGGCGGTCTAGGAGAAACTAATAAAAGAATACATGTTTAATCTATTACAGCCATAATGATCTAGCATATCGCTACCGGATGTTCGCCAATGCATCAGTGTATACTGTGGATCTGACAGCAGACCTGAGTGTCCTCTGGAATGCTTCACTTTCCCAAACTGATATCCCTCGTCTACGAAAAGGCAAAGTTGGAGCACAGGTATGGTTAACTAGTGTCCGGGTCGGATTCTATGTTATATGACACATACAGATCTGTAGTCCAGTGGTTAACACGTTGGACTGGTAATCAAGGGATCGCATGTTTTGATCCTAATAGAATTAACCATCTTTCAGATGGGACTTTAAACCGAGGTCTCGTGTTGGTGCTTTACGCTGTACGCGTAAAAGAACCAGAGGAGATTCTGGAATGGGTCTCTGCCTGTATCACTGCACTATCCTCCAAAAATCTAAAATGACTAATCTCAGCAGGATGCGTCGCTCATATGGGCAACCGGTAGCGATGATAAATAAACGTAACACACATGTTATAAGACCACACTGGAAGAAGGGGTTGTTAGTATTTGCGAAATTGGTGCATAGCAACGGTTTCGTAAATTCTCTTAATTCATTTTTGATTCTGATTGGTGATATTTTATATTTATGAATAAACATAGAACAGAAGAACAGAAGAGACGTTTATTTCCACGTATATAGATTGGAGAGATTGGCATTTAAATTCTACGTTGCCTCTTCTCTCTCCCTCATGGCGATGTATTCCAGTGTGAGAGTGATTAATATAAGTTGTAAGAACTTGTTTCGCAATCGAGCTAAAATAAATTTGTATAGACTAAAGAGTATCGTCCTACGGCGTCACCTAATGTCCGAAATGGACACGGGGTGGACATGGTACTTTGGTATACATATTCCGGCGACTTGGGTGTTTGATAAAAATAAACTTAAACTGAAGCATCAATGATTGTTGATTGATTGTGTTTGCAGTTTTGGGCTTGTTATGTCGACTGTGATTCGCAGTACAAAGATGCAGTGAGACTGTCACTAGAACAACTGGATGTAATCAAGAAATTTGTCGCCCGATACCCGGACACTTTCCAGTTCGTAACCACAGCGCAAGGTAAGTTCTGGATGTTATAAGGAAACCTGTCATCCGATACCCGGACACTTTCCAGTTCGTAACCACAGCGCAAGGTAAGTTCTGGATGTTATAAGGAAACCTGTCATCCGATACCCGGACACTTTCCAGTTCGTAACCACAGCGCAAGGTAAGTTCTGGATGTTATAAGGAAACATGTCATCCGATACCCGGACACTTTCCAGTTCGTAACCACAGCGCAAGGTAAGTTCTGGATGTTATAAGGAAACATGTACCCGATACCCGGACACTTTCCAGTTCGTAACCACAGCGCAAGGTAAGTTCTGGGTGTAACACCAGACCTGGCACTTTGTAACACCAGACCTGGCACTTTGTAACACCAGACCTGGCACTTTGTAACACCAGACCTGGCACTTTGTAACACCAGATCTGGCACTTTGTAACACCAGACCTGGCACTTTGTAACACCAGACCTGGCACTTTGTAACACCAGACCTGGCACTTTGTAACACAATACCTATTATGTCTGTATCTATTCTACAAGGGTATACAATAAAGTTTGTAACATCGACCTTCCTTTTTACGATTTTAGGTATTCTGGATGCATTCAAGTCCGGCAAAATAGGGAGCTTGATAGGATTGGAAGGCGGGCACTCAATCGACAGTAGTTTAGCAACACTGCGCATGGTCTATGAGCTAGGTGTGCGCTATATGACCATAACACACAGCTGTAACACGCCATGGTTTGTACTTCCGGTAGAGTTCTCTGTAACGGTACTATATAGGCATAACAGAGTACATTAATAATAATAATAATAATAATGAATGTTTGCTTAAATATATAATTATGAAGGTCACTGTAACTAAGTTAAATTTCTTTCGCATACAACAGTCATGTTTACAAACACGCATGTAGCCTACAAGCAGATACCCAATAGTACCATCACCTCCGTTCAAAATGCCGCAACAATCCAACAGTTCAACAGTTCAACAGTATATACTTAAGGTGAAATAATAACAATACAAACTAATAAAAATAATATAGACTTTATTTTACGAGAGAACTCATTTCAAACGTTAAAGCAGCATTACATCGTAATAAAGGATGTTTTGGGTAAAATATAAATACTAATGTATGCGTGTTTACAAAAATCGAAATGGTCGCTCATATATATAGTATATGGTGGTTCTACGACATAAAACTCACTTTCTCTGAAGTTTATACCTTATACCCACAAATTAACGCCCTCAAAGCCTCTTTCACTGAAAAATCTATGACACAACATTTTAAAACTATGTCGTGGATTTCCAAAATCAAATCCTCCTAGTGAGACAGCATTGATGTCATGTTTCCCTACCTAATTCCCAAAAAAAATAGAACAGGATCACTGTAATTCACGTTCAATGATTACACTGTAATCGTTAATGTGAAGATGTTATTGATCATGGATACACATTAATTTTTGAAACTATGTTGTGGAATCCAAAATCTCATCTCTAGTGAGACAGCATTGATGCTATGTCGTGGTATCCAACCTATTTAAGAAATCTTCTCTCATAAGAAAAAACAATGAGTCAAAACGAAAACACTACAATAGAGGAGTTAAGGAGGATTCGGAAAGTGGAAGACTTGGTTAGAAATATAGAATATTATATCACAGATAAAGAGATGGTAAAAAACGAGACTAGGCGAAGAGATGATAATAAAGGTAGAAGACGGTATAGAGGAGGGGGCTCATCTGAGAACATGAGAATGATAAACATTAGATATTCATAGATTCATTCGAATGGATAAATGTGTGTTTTATTTATCTCTATCATTCACAACAAATCAAATACATCCTACGGCACTCTATTTCAAAAGGTTTAATAATATCATGATATCTATGTTTTAATCTAATCTTGTGAGCACCACAGGAAACACATATTTGGTACCTTGCATATGTTCCCAGTCCACAAGTTAAACACGGTTTAACTAAACTCGTTTTCATTAGATAGTTATGAAGTTTGCAATAGATTGATTTTTTGGTAGATTTTATTTGACATGATTTATGATGTCCAACCTTTAGAAACTTACACTCCATTATTTATTACTTATATTTTTATTTTTTTTACTTAAGAAAGAACATAAAGTAATAAACATGAGATCAACCGTAGAGAAACTATTATATCTTCATAGTGAAGGAATAATTGATGACATTGCGTTGAATAAAGCATTAAACTCCTTGAAAGAGTCTGCCCCATCTACTTCATTATCATCTCCAGATAGCTTAGGTAAAAAGTGTAATACATCAAAACTCAACTCTGCTGTCAGGTCTAATGAATTGATGTTGGTAGATAAATCTAAATGTAACTATTTCAAGGCGTACCAAATATCGGGAGATCAATACAAAGACCCTCATATTCTGCTTGAAGACAAACGTGAAGTAATGATAAAGCAAATAAATGAAGAATTCAATGAATACAAATCATTTAAATTCCAAATCAGTATGATAGTTGAATTCTTCAAAGATGAAGGTAACCAGCGGAAGACAGTAACGGCTGTTTTCAATAGCGATCAATACGCGATATTAGATGCAAGTAAAGTAGATGAATTCTATTCAATGATAAAGGCTAAACTTGATGTTTTCATTGAAACATTCACAAATACAGCATCAGGAGTAGAGATTGATAGATGTGGTAAAATGTATCTTAATTTTGCAAAGTATGAACCTCTTAAAGGATCATCATATATTGAGTTACCAGAAGAATTAGCAAGGAAAAAGGCAATAGTCAATGTTAAGAACAAAGACGACAAGTGTCTGCACTGGTCGCTTAAGTCAGCTATGTATCCTGCTAAATCCCATCTAAATAATGTGTATAGCTATACTAAATGTCCTGATCTAAATATGAAGGGTATCGATTTCCCAACTCCCATATCACAAATCAAAACAGTAGAGAAGCAAAACCCGAAATATGGACTAAACATATATGGGTATACATTAACGGAGAAAACAAAGAGCCTGTCATTCTTTCCATTGTATATATCCGAAAGACCAAAAGATATTCCTAGAATCAATCTACTATGGATAAGTGAAGAGGTTAATGAAGTCATGACGTTTGATAACGCAGAAGACGAATGGTTTTATACATCTAATGAATCAGATATTCCAAAAGTAACAAAATATCACTATTGTTGGATTAAAAATCTTGATCGCCTCTTATACAATCAAAACGAACACAAATGTCGAACATACTTCTGTGACCGATGCCTTTATGGTTTCACAAAAGAAGACCTACTCATAAATCATAAACAGGATTGTGAAAGTATTAATACAAATCCGCTAAGAATAGACATGCCTGCTAAGGGATCTACTATCAGCTTCAAGAATCATAAAAATCAAATGCCAGTCCCGTATGTGATATATGCTGATTTTGAAAGTATCATCGTACCAGAGTCGATTAAAGCAGGAGATAAATCAGAAATAAACAGTGTCCATAAAGCATGTGGGTTCGCATACGTTGTTGTCCGTGATGATGGTAAGACGTTGCCTATAGTAGAATACAGAGGTGAAGATGCTACAGCGAAGTTCTTAACGTTTCTCAAAAAGGAAGTTTCGATAATCAATAAATCGCTTAAGAACCCTGAGTCTATTGTTATGACGAGACAAAACAAGAACGATTACAATATAGCAGAGAAATGTTGGGTTTGTGGAGAAGGGTACACAGTAGTGAACTATAAGGTTAGGGATCACTCTCACACAACGGGAGTATATAGAGGTGCTGCTCATAAATAATGTAATCTCAAATTATCATTGAAACCAGGTAGAACTCAAATACCTGTTGTGTTTCATAACCTTAAGGGGTATGATAGTCATCTTATATTCCAGCAGATCGCTCAAGAGAAGGGTAGGATAACATGTATTCCAAATAATGCTGAAAAATACATATCATTCAGTTTAGGACAACTCAAATTCTTAGACAGTTTCCAGTTCATGGCATCATCATTAGAGAGGTTGGTTGATGCAACGGATAAGTCAGAATTCAAAATACTGCGTGACTCAATTAAAGGGGATGAATTTAAGCCTATTCAATTAGGTCCATTCGAATCTGAAAATGGTCGTAACATTATTTTGAGGGAGTGTATTGATAAAGACAAGCTTAGGTATATCATAGATCATCCTGATGAATTTAACCTAGGAGAAAGGAGAATTAAAGGTGTTAGATCAGATAGTGTTGCACGGTTAACGTTGTTGCGCGATTACATGATACGAACGAATATTAAAGGGGAATGTGAAATGGGGTATCGTCAACGAAATGATACAGGTAGGTATTGGACATCTCAATCAATGGGTATTCAAAATATGAGTAGGAAAATACGACATACATTATGTAAAGAACGAATGATTGACATTGATATGAAGAATGCTCATCCTACACTTCTATCCTGGTATTGTCATGAAAACGGTATTGATTGTAAAATGTTGGATTACTATAATGACAATAGAGATCAGATATTGAAACTGTTGAAAGATAAACATGGGTTAGATCGAGATGAATCTAAGAAGCTGTTTCTTTCAATCATAAATGGAAAGATTCTTTTTGGAAGAAATCTAAGGGAGTATCCTAAGATAGATACTGTTAATAAATTAAACCCGAATTTGGTTGAACTTGCTACTGAGACGTGTATGGAAAAAGGGGATATAAGTAACGTCAGAGGATCAGTGATAAACCATCTGATGTGTAACATGGAGAACAAAGCGTTAATGGCAGCGTTTGATTACCTTGCAAAAAACAATATAGAGGTATCATCGTTAGTATTTGACGGTCTAATGGTGTATAAGGATGAATTTGATACTAGGGAACTGATAAAGGGTTGCAACGATGCAGTAGATTCTATAATGCCAGGTTGTAATGTCGAATTTCTTGTTAAGGACATGAATGAAGGATACACTATCCCAGTTATAGAAGTCAAGAAGTATAAGTCGAATGTTGATCTGTTGATGCGCAAAGGTGTATATCCATATGAATATATGGACAGCTTTGAAAGATTCGATGAAACATCATTGCCTCCTATTGAATCATTCTATAGCAGTCTCTCTGATTCAAGCATCACACCTGAAGATTATGAACATGCACAAAAGGTATGGAAGGCATTTGACTGTCAGACATTAGGAGACTATCATGACCTGTATCTGAAAACGGATGTTCTTCTCCTGTCTGATGTATTTCAAACGTTTCGTCGAACATGTAGGAATGCATATAAGCTGGATCCACTGCATTATTATACAGCTCCTGGGTTATCATGGGATGCTCTTCTGAAACACTCTAAAATAGAGCTAGAGTTGTTATATAATCCTGATATGCACCTCTTTATCGAAAGAGGTATGCGTGGTGGTATAAGTATGGTATCAAAACGTCATGCTAAAGCAAACAATCCTAATGTTGCAGATTATGATGAAACTAAGGATACCAATCACATCATGTATTATGATGCGAATAATCTATACGGACATGCAATGAGTCAGCCTCTCCCGTATGGTGGGTTTAAGTGGTTAAAAGAAAAACCAGGTGGCATCTCTAAAGGTAAAGGCAGGATATTTGAAGTAGACTTAGAATACCCAACATATTTGCATAAGGATCATAATGATTATCCCCTTGCACCAGAAAGATTGGTGGTAAAAAAAGAATGGCTATCTGAGTATCAAACAGACTTAATGGAAGGCGATATGATACATCAAAAGCTTGTTCCTAATCTGATGAATAAGAAGAATTACGTTGTGCACTATAAAATCTTAAGGCTCTATTTGAGTCTAGGAAGATCACTAAGGTGCATCGTATCTTAGAGTTCGATGAGAAGCCGTGGATGGAATCATACATTCGATTAAATACAGACCTCCGCACAAAAGCAACATCAATGTTTGAGAAAGACTTCTATAAGCTAATGAACAACTCTGTATTCGGTAAGACAATGGAAAACGTTCGTAAGCGTGTTGATATAAAAATCGTTAGAACTGATGGAAGTGAAAATGAGAGGTTGCGTAAGATCATTGCTAAACCTAACTTCAACAGAAGAGTCAAATTCACTGATGACTTATCAGCGATACATGTGAATAAGACAAAGCTGAAATTAAACAAACCTATATATGTTGGAATGGCAGTATTGGACTTGTCTAAGGAACTGATGTATGACTGGTATTATAATACCTTGAAGAAGAAGTATGGTGAGAACTGCACAATGCTTTACACTGACACCGATTCATTACTTGTTGACATCAAGACACCAGATGTGTATGATGACATGTCTAAGATGAAGGATGAATATGACCTGTCTGATTATCCCAAGGATCATCCTTTGCATGATATGACAAATAAGAAGGTGATTGGCAAGATGAAGGATGAATGTGCTGGAGTTCCAATAGTGGAGTATATTGGTTTAAGACCAAAGCTGTATGCAATAATGCGTGCTGATGAGCAGGTCATCAAAAAAGCAAAAGGCGTAAAAAAATATGTAATACAAAAACACATTAACTTTGCTAACTACAAGGATGCCTTGTTCAATAAAAAATCGTACACTCACGAAATGAATATGCTACGTTCTAAAAAACATCAAATATACGGGTTAACAGTCAGCAAGAAAACACTCTCACCACTAGACACAAAAAGATATATACTACCAGACGGTATTACAACATACGCGTTCGGGTATCAGCAGGAACAATAAGTAACTCCTCCTTAACAAACCCTCTTTGTGGAGCTGGTGCTTTCAAATAATAAACTCTTATGCCTTGTGTTATGATATGATAATTAATCTTGTTAATATCCACACTCCATATTGGGCCTGTGGCTCTACGTTTACCACCTTCTTGCTCCCCTGGTTGATATAAATATCTTACGCTGGCATTTGGACAAATAGCCGTACCGGTAGTTCTTGTTATAACGGGTGGAGGTTTTTCTGTCTCTGAATTTATCACCGTAATTACGCTAGGTAATCTCTTTATCCATTCTCTGTTTCGTTTGTTTGGATTTTCCATTTCCTTAGCATACTGATATCCAAACAGTCTTTCAGCCAGTGTCCTGTTGAACCTCTCCACAATAGCTTGGTCTCTGTGAATGTCTCTCCTCCCTCGTCTGATTTTTAAATTATGTTTATTCATCAACTGTGTCACTGATCCCATAAACTCTCTTCCAGGATCCACTTGCAATAACCTTGGATATGCTAGCTTTCTCTTATATATTTTATCAAATGCCTGTGCGACTTCTTTACTATCCTTAGAAGTCAGTGGTTCTGCTTCTTTATACCTAGTTGCAATATCAACCACAGTCAAGGTATATTTATATGTCTTGCGTCCAACACTATCATGTGGTAAAAACAATAAATCAGCTTGATGTACTTCATTCTTACTGTAAACCTCAAACCTTGGTCTAACTAGTTTCTTTGGTGCAGGCAAGTATATCTGCCATACTGCTTGCTTCTTTAAAAACTCTAATGCTTGTTTATTACTAACCTTTGCTTCTTTTGCTAATTTATTAACTGCAGACAAACCTCTCCAGAATCCTTTTGGACTGTAATATATCTTTTCCATTTTTTTTATTGCGATTATAACATTTTATAAGCCAGAATACCAGTAGCTGTCATGCCTAATACAATAAACATTAGTTCACGTTTTTTCTGTTCAGGTGATGGTGTGTAAAAATCACTTAACATCGGCTCAGGTGATGACACCATCTTCTTACCTGTCAATGCATAATACTGCCTCATAGCTTCATCTACATCATTAAATGTTTGCTTTGCATGTAATTCTTTTCCCATCTGTGTATTTAGATAATCAAGTCTTTCTGCTCTTTTTTTACTCCACGCTGCTTGAGCAGCTTGTACTTCTTCTATTGCTTTATCATGTCGTGCTCGATCGTCTTTGGAAATATGTGAAAACAAGTAATTTGAACCACTGAACGCCAATGCGTTTACTAAGGCACCACCAACCATGATTGCTATTGTTGCCATGCTGTTTTGGTAGATGAAAAAAAAAATCACTTCATAATATCCTCAGGTATAATGCCTTGCTTAACAAGCATGTCACGTGTATACATCGCTAGCAGAAGATCTACTGTTAGCAATCCTATATCGCCGATATTAAAATCCACTTTAGGTGTTTGCAATTTTAGAATCTTCTTTGTAATCTGAGAATAACCGATTGTAAGAATCGATTCAACACCTGCATGATAGATCATGTTGACGATGTGTTTACTGTCTATAGATGGGGCTGTCATTTTGTTTAATGGATTATAAAAATATTAGATTCATTTAAATTCAAAAGGATCAATAGCAGCGTTATGAGGTAACGTGATATGAGGAGGTTCTTCATCATCATGTTTAGATCTCCACATAAATACACTTGCAATAATGGCTAAAATGGCAATACTACCAATTATGATATGGCTCTTATTCTGTGTTAATAGATTGACATCATTACGCACATCATCAGTATTTTGATTATCAGTAATTTGACCATCATCATCAGCTGTTACTTGAATAATGTTATCACGTTTAGCTTTTCTTATTGCAGCTGACTTTATACCTGCTGCTACACGCTTATGATTTTTAACTGACATCATCACAGGGTCCACTATCGTTGTCGCATCCATTTTTATTAGCACTTATAGTTTTATTAAAATCAACATGCTTTACTGTTGTCAACAATGCAGTGAATGGTGCTAAATACATTCCATATCTGTAGTATAATTCACAACATGTACTTGTTAAAGCATGATTAACGAAGGGATCTTCTTCTAAATCAATTATCAGCTTTGGAGGATCATTTACAATGAAGAACTGACTCAAGCCTAACACGTAAAGATTGATGAATGAGTTGCCTAGTGTCTTAGTCATGCTAGCTCCAAGCCTTGCTTCATATCTGCAATATACCTTATCAATAGTTTCAGGTGACATACCATCCAGGTCTGTTAACTGATAAGAGTGTCCAAGATATTTACTGCTACTTCCACCTGCGACTATTGCAGATAATCGTTCTTTTTTTATGTCTTGTTTTGATGAATCAGTCTCAGTTGTAATATTTTGTAAGAGGTCTTCTACATCCATGTTTATTATTCTTTGTAGATGTCTTTTTATTTTCAAGAAATAAAACATAAGCATGCTACCTGTCACGATAATGATTATCGACGCTGTAGCTGATAGTAAATCAAGCAACATTATATAATGGTGAGTAATAATATTTAGTAATGCTTAGTAATGCTCAGTAACGCGCAGTAAAAAAACATGATCATTATCATGATTTCAATAACACCTAGCATTACTCAACCAATAGGTTGATCTGTTCTTAAGATCAATTTAGCATGCTTCGTCTTAGCTAGACTCTTCCTTATAACACTCCTTTCATCACATGGTATAACATCATTCTCCCTAAGACACATCTCATAACTAATCTCTGTCTTTCATATAAAACATACAAAGCCACTTTGTTTGATCTCTCAAATCCTTTAACACTGAGTTATACCTCTGAGTCAATACCCATACAGATTGATCTGCATGTCTGCCTGAGAATGCAAGTTCAGACAACATGTCTCGTTTCTTTGTAAGCTCTTTTGTAGCAGAACAGTCGTCAATGATGTATAGGGTAGGTGTACCAGCGTGGTGGTTAAAAAAGAACCTCAATAACTCTTGTAGCTTTTCTGTTCCATCAGATGAAACAGGATTAACGATCTTCACGTTCTTATTTCTTGGATGTTTCACATCACCAATCCAGGTTCTATTTTTGTATGCTTTGTTCCACATAATAGTGGGGCATAATATAATGATATTTCTAAACACACCTTTATACTCATCTTCCAATAAATCAAGCACATACTCCGTCTTACCACAACCGGTTTGACCACATATAATAGCACAGTGTGGGTATTTTGGATACTCAGGTTCAATAGAGTGCTTCTTTAAATCGTCCATCTTGGAAGTTGATTTGTGCATCTTGTATTATATAGAGATAAATATTTATTGGATCCGCTGTTTCAGCTTTCTTGCTAATTTGAATCGTTATTCCTTCACTGGCATTTTGTATCGTTCTTCCGGTTCCATGAAGGGAGTTATCATCTGTAGATCGCAGATCTAACCACAATGCATATGATGATGCTAAATACCGCCCCACATTAATGTTACTCAATGTAATGTCACTCAATACAATATCTGTTTCTTTATTCCGTTTTGATGTTAAAGCAAAGAACTTGGTTATTTCATCCCACTGCTGATAAGAACGTAGTCCTTGACTGTATAGCTGATTAGGCACCCCTTCTATTGTAAGCTCTACCTTCTCTATTTTTGGGTTATAGAAGGATTCTGAACTTTCTCTATCTGGATCTTCAAATATCATTAGAATACCTTTCATACTACGAGCTGGCACATTAACGTTGATATTCCATAACGTATCAGACATGTCTTTATTAATCTTTCTATGCCTCAGAATTCTGTCATATAGGATTGTAGTATGACCACTGTAATTATCATTAATTTGTCTAGCCAGTGTTGCATTAGAGACGGTATCTATTTCAAGACAGATGTTACTTATAACATATTTTGCATTAGCATCAGTTGACTTTATAACTGAACTATAATCATTAAACGTCAGTTCATACTCTAGCCTATCTCCTAGGCCTGCTTGATAGAATGGCATATCCGTTTCCAACAATTCAAAATCTAGTGGTATGTAAAACCTTTTACCATATGCTGCTGCAATGGCTACTTCATCAGTATGAGTGGTTGTAGCATCTTTTGCACCGACTCTGAGTTTATGCATATTTTCACTACCTTGATAAACCATATTGAGCCGTTCTGATTTAGTTTTCCATAAATCTGTATAGCAGTGGTATATATTACTGTCATCTATTGACATGACTTCATTGCCACTTATTTTTATTGTCGTTTTTTTAACAACAATCCGACCGACGTTTTCATATACGGTGGCATTATCAGCTGTGCTTATGATGTTTAGTTCAAATGCCAATCTTGCTGACCTCGGTACGATAACATCTGTGTTACTTAGGTTAGGGAATCGGACCAGCAACTGTTGATTTTGATCAATAGTGCTAGGATTATTTGTTATAACAATGGTTTGACGGATTCCTTTAACACCACGTGGTTCTCTTAGTTTACGATAAGGATCAAGTTTGTTTCCATATGCTGATGACATTTTTTTAAAGGAGTATTTTTATTTGTTTGTAAATAAATAAAATGGCTGAAGGTAGAACTACCTTTAATAATGATAGGAATGAGTGGTTAGATCCACCAGATATGACAGATATGACAGATATGACAGATAGGCCAGATATGCTAGATCTGCCCGATATACCCGGAGGTTATATGACTATTGATGAACTTCGCACTGAAGTTACTAAACCACGTGTAAGAGTATCTGCAATGCTAGATGAATTCTATAAAGAAATAGAGTATAAATATAGACTAACACCTAATGGTGAGGTTAATCTGGATCAGTTTAAATTAGAGGATAACGGTACTGTGTTACATTGGTTAGTTGATGGTAAGGATATTATTATGACCACCTCAAAGGGTAAACTGGAATTCAAATCTCTTAATTCATTAGCTAAAGCATATGGTAAAGGAGGAGTTCAAGCAATACGGACGGAGTTGAGGATTGATTCATTTACATCTACCACCTCAACCGTCGCCTATAATGCTTTGCATACAATAGAAACTAGTTAGATAAAGTAGAGGAGATACCATTGAAAGATTTTACAAACGCAAATGAAATTAGAGATGTTATCAATTCTACAAGCACGATTGAGCAGACAATAGAAACAATGCTCTATAAAGACGATGATTTTCATGATTTATTATCTAACATTGATATAAACACTCAGACAGATGGTCTTAACTTTCGTGAGCTAGAGGGACTGGATAAAACAATGCAAACCATTAGAGGTGAATTGACTAATAATCTTGCAAAGCTAACTGAGATAGACAATTCTATTAAGCAACAAAACGTTGATATGTCTGTTGGTCCTCAAGATGATGAAACACAAGAAAGAATGAGAAAACACTTACATGATTTAACCAGTGAAAGAGAAGTAAGATTGGAAGCTGCATCTGCAAACAAGGATCTATTAAGAGGTCAGATTAATAGGATACGTGAAACGATCACACGTATGCTTGATAGTAATACCACTATTGGTGAGAGGTTAAGAACGCTGTTTAGAGAGCAGGGGGTTACCCTTGCTAGCGTTATAACAGCATTGGGTTTATTGATTGGAGTATTGGTTGAAGCGTTTACACCTGCAGTTAGTGTTGGAGGAGGAAAACCAGATGTCAATAAAAAAAGCTGGATTAAGAAACAGCTTGATAACTTAGGAAAACTACTTGCATCGTTAGCAGGCAAAGCTGCTATAGCGCTACCTGGTGCTATTGGAAGTATTGTGTCGTGGTTGTTATCTGCTACAGGGAGAGTGATTAACTGGTTTGCAGGCAACTTGTGGGGGTTGATTATACTCATTGCTGGGTTGTTATATACAGCTGCAGTAAAGTATGTTAAGTGATTTTATAAGCAACAAATGCTATTAATCCGATTATCATTGATCCAAAGATAATGGCTGTCTTTTTTTCACTGTGTGTTAATTCATTATCATGTAACAATGGAAGTGGTGATATGTGTGATGATTCATTCGGTACAACACGTGATACAACCTTCCTGTTATTTGACAGTGGAAGATTTACAACATTCTTCTTATGTTGACGACCAGGTGTAAGCGTTCCTGTCACGATATGTTTGATTACTGGTGGAGCATATGTTAGATTCACGCTGTTATTAAGACCCAATGCTTGTTCAACCGTAGCAATAACTATCTTGTTATTGTAACATTTGATACTAACATCGATTTCCAGCTCCATATTACTTGGTGACATGTATAGACCTGTCCCGTATACAAAATCTAGCTTGCTTCTTGCATACTTTAATACATCTTCATATTTTGATATCTGACTTGATAGATCTATAGGACTGTTAATAGCATCTTCTATGTTTGCTATGAATTGCTTCTGCGCATCGAATGCTGTTCCTGTACCAATGATATTCGTTCTTGTCTGAGATTGAGATCCAAGAATGGACCAGCAATAAGTTCTGATACTGTCGTTTAATCTCTCAATTCCTGCTTTTGTAAAACCGTTAGATTTGTCTAGAATCAATGTTGACCATTCATTTATTACACTAAGATCTTGTTTTATCCATAAGATATCCCATCTACCTCTTGGAGAGTGGTCTGCAAATATATAGTTAGATGGGATTGTCCCCCTATTAGCCACACGATGACCTGCTGCATTAGGCCATTTTTCATACGGGTTTCCAAATCCATGATTCTTACCAGGTATACGCCAGTCAGCAAGTTTGGTTACATTGAATTCTCCACATATTCTTTCATAAGCTTGCCTGTTGTATGAGTTTTTGAATGCATTCCATGTTTTGTTCTGTGGTAGAGCTGCTGCCATTTCAAACAGTATCCTCCTTGTCTGATAGTAGATGTGGAATTTGAAAAATGATCCTAACATACCTGATTCTTTTAAATGATTTTCATAGTCAACACCACATCCTGTCGTCGCACACCATATTGCGAAGTTAAGTTGGTTTTGCCAGAAGTCCATGAAATCTGTATTCCATCTTGATACAACACTAGGTTGATTAACATAAGGTAGTACATATTTTTCAAATAAATCAGTGAAAGAAACCTTAAATTGTTTACCATCAGATGTAACGACTATTTCCTGGTTTATGATATCTATATGTTTCTTAGTGTATGCACTTGAGTGTGGATAGCCTGCATCAGGATTGTATTTAAATTCTTTTATCATATTTTATAAAATGCATCATATTATTTTAAATGCTGATAAAATAGTACCATTGCAGAAGTATATAGATAATACAAATTCAGACATAAATGTTGGTCTGCGCTCTATTACATATAATGTCGGATGGTATAATATTAATCATGAGTATGTAAGATGGACGGTTGGTGGACAATCGCAGTCTGTTGAGTTTATACTCCAGCCAGGGTTATATGGATTTGATGAATTAAAATCTATTCTAATTCATACCGGTGTGAAATTAGATTGTAATATATCAAATGGTATAATAATAATGAGTGTCCCTCCTGATTACAAGGTACAGATATCTGACGGACTGAAAGCAATGTTAGGCTTCACAGATAAGAGTCAAGAATATAGTTCCGGAACACATATTGCTACCAAACCAATAGATTTTGCTCCGCTGCGTATTATCCATGTTCATTTAAACCAGCTAAATACAGAAAATAACTTTTATAACGGATCCCCAAGTGATGTGATTGCTATTGTTCCGGTGGAGGATAAGTCATTTGGACATATTGTGAATGTACGTTATGAGAATCCAGAGTTCAAGCGACTTGCAGATGGTACTATTTCAGAATTAGAGGTTAGGTTTACAGATCAGAATAATAATGTTATTAACAACCATAATCTACCCATTTCAGTTGTATTAGAATTTATTTAAGTTATTCACACATAAAAAAATGAGTATATTTGGTCCATCTGTGACTGCACCAAGACCAGTTATCATAACTGTTTGGGCAGAAGAATCTGGTTATTTAACGAAGGGAAGATCTGAATGGTCTTTTGGAAACGGAGCAACAGATAAGTATTCAGGATATACAATGATGAAATCTGGTAATATCACTACGATGTCCTTAACAGCACCTAGTGTTAGTTCATCAAATGGTGATATTACTGTAAACATTTCAGTTAATGGAGTTGACACATCTTATGGTGTTTCTGTTCCTAAGAATAAACAATCTGTTTTTGTTCATTTTGATAGACCTTATTATGTTGAGGCTGGATCAGTCATTAATTGTGTGTCAACATCTAGCTCTAGTGATACGTCAGCTAGTGTTGTAGCTTTATTGATTGAATTGTTTTGATTTTTTTTTGTCTTTTTTTGTAAACATGAAGCAACCAACAGCACCTATGTATCCAGAATTACCAGATGGACAGAATTATAGATTACATAAAATATCAGAGATAGAGCAGACGCTAATTAAAGAACGAGACATTAGGCAGTCATTGTATAAGAAATATAAACGGAGTATAAATATTACAGATGGAGTTGACACCACTCTCATTTCTGGGAGTGTGATTATGGGTGGCATTAGCTTGGCGATACCATTAATGCTACCTTTAGAAATAGCTACAATCGTTTGTGGTACTGCTGGATTGTGTGTTAAGCTTATTAGAATACGGTTGTATGCAAAAGCAAAGAAGCATGATGAGATTAAAGTGATGGCTGAGAGTAAGTTGAATAGTGTTAAGGATTTGATTTCAAAGGCTTTGAATGACGGTCATATATCAAATGAAGAGTTTAAGACAGTTCTAGATGAACTAGAAAAATATAATAATCTCAAGGATAAGACACGCTCAAAACAGTCTGGAGTGAGTGAAGCAGACAGAAAAAAGTTGATTGAAGAAGAAAGGGTGAAAACGATTAGTATCATTCAAAGAAAGATAAAAGACATATAATGATTGAGATTTAGAGGTAGAAAAAAACCAACCTTATCCTCTTATCTACAAGAATTCAACCTCTATCATAGTCTGATACTCTAAAGAAGAATGGAAGTGGTGGCGTTCGTTCCATTACCGTCGGAGCCCATACTTCTTTACCATTCGACAGTCTCAATGTTATACATCTCCACACTCTCCTTGCACTAATAACCTCGAATATTTTTGATTTAGGTAGATCACTCCATAAGATTATATCACTTGATTGTTCCTCTATATATTTCTTAATCATATAAGGGTCCAAGAGTTGATATATTGATAGTTCTCTTAGAGGTTCCTCAACTATCTCCATCATAACGTGTCTAGTACGAGTATTGACTTCCTCTATTGTAGTGTTTTCGTTTTGACTCATTGTTTTTTCTTATGAGAGAAGATTTCTTAAATAGGTTGGATACCACGACATAGCATCAATGCTGTCTCACTAGAGATGAGATTTTGGATTCCACAACATAGTTTTAAAAATTAATGTGTATCCATGATCAATAACATCTTCACATTAACGATTACAGTGTAATCATTGAACGTGAATTACAGTGATCCTGTTCTATTTTTTTTGGGAATTAGGTAGGGAAACATGACATCAATGCTGTCTCACTAGGAGGATTTGATTTTGGAAATCCACGACATAGTTTTAAAATGTTGTGTCGTAGATTTTTCAGTGAAAGAGGCTTTGAGGGCGTTAATTTGTGGGTATAAGGTATAAACTTCAGAGAAAGTGAGTTTTATGTCGTAGAACCCCCATATACTATATATATCGCTCAGAAACGATAAAATTCCAGTAAATTTAAACCGTCGTATACGCGAATTTGTTTATCAACACACGAAATGTAAACACGCACAGCGCGCATGCGTGAAACAACAGAGGATGTAGAAAACAATGTATATATTTTGAACATGAAAGACTATCTATCTATCTTCCTCTAATGTCGAACCCCTCACGGGGATGTAGACATGTCCCTAAAAGACTTAGCTAACAGAGGTATGAATCAACATATTAAGTAATTTAATTAAAAAAGACAACGTGGGACAAATGTTATGTTATGTTATATTTGTTATATTTCGGGTTTTACGCCTGCATCAGCACCATTTTGGGCTATATCGCCGGCGGGCAGTTTACCTAACAACACCTTTCCTGGGCAGGCTCCAGCGGTTAACCAGTTATTATATGTTATATTTCTGGTTTTACGCCTGCATCAGCACCATTTTGGGCTATATCGCCGGCGGGCAGTTTACCTAACAACACCTTTCCTGGGCAGGCTCCAGCGGTTAACCAGTTATTTATTTATATTTCTGGTTTTACGCCTGCATCAGCACCATTTCGGGCTATATCGCCGGCGGGCAGTTTACCTAACAACACCTTTCCTGGGCAGGCTCCAACGGTTAACCAGTACTTGGGTGCACCAACCTCCGTAAGAAACTGCCAACTTTTTCATATAAATGAGACACGGTCTGAGCGGGGCTCGAACCCGTGACCATCAGTGATGATAGGTTACAGTGGTATACAAGTCAGCGACCTTAACCACTCGACCACGGAGGAGGTCTTGGGGACGATGCATTCCGGTTGTAAACAAGTGCGTTATCGATCGACTCGGAAAGTCCTACTTTCGGTTTCGAGTTTGTTTTATCGCAAAAAAACACTGTTTACCAAATGAACATAAGCATACAAAGTATAATGTTAGAATGTGTAGCAGCATTGCTACCCATACGTAAAAACTGAATGTTTCAAATATCTTTTATTTCATACGATGTAATGCTGCCTTAATCTACCATGAGGTCCTCAACATAATTATATACAAATCAAATGCAATCAAAATATAGGACTATAAGTGAAAACTGCACATTGGAATTATATAGTAATGTTAAAGCTTAAAAGTAGAGAAACTATATATAATATGTTATGGAATATGATGATATATGGAATTGTCTAGTAGAGTAGAAATGGGGACTGAGACAATTAATGACAATAAATCTATATAACAATGTGCATATATGACTTATATGGGTATCTTGAAAATAAGTAAAAGTTGAATTGCATGCCCGTAATGTTGTATTTTCAGCACACAGTGGCATGAAAAAACATGTTACAAACACTACATGATAAGTATGCATGTATATATGTGCTATAATTATTTAGACAACCTTATAACATTCAATCCTTAGTATTGTTTTAACTCTTGCATGTATGTACAGTGTAGTTGTGTTTATTTTCATTATAATCTCGGTATTAAGGAATGAGAGATACTGGTCAGTCACTGCCGCCTGAATACTCTTTTAACGAGGTATATTGAATATACAAGTGTTGCATATAGAAGTGTTGCATATAGAAGTTTTGCATTAGCCATGCTTAAAAGATTAAACTTTATTTATTTTACGACGATTGCGAATCAAGCTTTAACAACTTATATTCATTTCTCTCGTTGGCGTACATGTGGTCAATCGTGTGGGAGGAAACCGGAGTACCCGGAGAAAACCTATCTATCCGATCTGACGAACACCGTACCACCTTACATACTTCCCGGCCCGAGGATCGAACCCGGTTTGCATTGGTGAGAAGCGAGTGCGATAACCACAGCGCTAATCGGACAGCTGTGTTGTTTTAAATCGTGCATGCATGTACAGTATAGTTGTGTTTATTTTCATTATAATCTCGGTGTTGAGGAATGAGAGACGTTTGCCAGTCACTGTCACCTGAATACTCTTTCACGAGGAATATTGAATATATACACGAGGAATATTGAATATATAAGTGTTGCATGTATAGCCATGCAAACAACTTGAACGGTGATACCCAGGCTGTAAATACAAGTTGATGTCTGTCGAACATTTTACAACATTTAAGTATCCAAAAAGCTAAATGGCAAAGATGCTAATGGACTATTCGCCAATTGTCTATTTCTATATCTTAAGGGCGGACAACTGGATTGCGGACACTCCTGATTACAACGTTACTGTAGATGGACCGAAGCACGGAGGATTGACATTATTCGGGGAAGTACGGTTTGCACTCAATATGAACATGGATACATTCTTGCTATCTATCAGGCGCGTAGCTGCCTATACGCAAGTACGCGGCTGAATCCACATGATTCTGAAAAAAATTCGGCCAAAGTTGCAATTCAGCCAAAGTTGCAGTATGCAGTATTATAACATGTAATCATGCAGTTCGCTGGCAAAAAGGACAGAAAATTAGACTTCTGTTAGACAATCTGCCGAGTAAAGGGTTTATTTGTTGATTTATGATCATAAAACTTTCAAATTTCCTGTACTAAATAATGCACCTCAGAACGCCCAGAATGCACCAGATTGCACCATTGTTTCAAAAACAAATTCGGGGGGGCATGCCCCTGGACCCCCCTAGTACAATTATGAATCCACATGGATAGAGGGCTAGCTACGCCCCTGTCTATGTTATTCTAGTATCAAAGGAATGTCTTTTTTCCCTTTCGACCACGTGTCTTTCTATTCTAGATGGTTAAATATTTAGCAATAACAATCATGAAGAAATATGAAACCGTACTGTGAACATTATTTCGGCAAACAATATCGTACACCAGAGCAGAAAACGTGTAACCAGTCAAAGATAAAATTAACACAGACTGCGTATCGATTTTTCTTTAACTGCAAAGCACCATCATCAATGGTAATAAAAGCCAGTCCAGTAAGAAAGGTTAAAATAGGACACAAACGCAATGTTAGCCCAATTGAAATTTTAGAAGACATTTCTATCGTAAAATCGCCATTTGATTCTTATGGCGACTGACAGCGTGGCCCCTGAATTTTCAGCAAATAATTTATTTCCGTGTTTTACATGCATACAAGATAATTAACATTTTGCGTATAAATGAACAGCAATAGACTGAAATGGATTAGAATGAAGGGGAAATGATATAGATCGTCTCCCTATCAATTGATTGGGTTTGCATCTCTCTAAGTGATATCCACTGGCTTATCAATTGATTGGGTTTGCATCTCTCTAAGTGATATCCACTGGCTTATCAATTGATTGTGCTTGCATCTCTCTAAGTGATATCCACTGGCTTATCAATTGATTGGGTTTGCATCTCTCTAAGTGATATCCACTGACATCAATTGATTGTGTTTGCATCTCTCTAAGTGCTGCCCACTGGCTTATCAATTGATTGGGTTTGCATCTCTCTAAGTGATATCCACTGGCTTATCAATTGATTGGGTTTGCATCTCTCTAAGTGATATCCACTGACATCAATTGATTGTGTTTGCATCTCTCTAAGTGCTGCCCACTGGCTTATCAATTGATTGGGTTTGCATCTCTCTAAGTGATATCCACTGGCTTATCAATTGATTGGGTTTGCATCTCTCTAAGTGATATCCACTGACATCAATTGATTGTGTTTGCATCTCTCTAAGTGCTGCCCACTGGCTTATCAATTGATTGGGTTTGCATCTCTCTAAGTGATATCCACTGGCTTATCAATTGATTGGGTTTGCATCTCTCTAAGTGATATCCACTGACATCAATTGATTGTGTTTGCATCTCTCTAAGTGCTGCCCACTGGCTTATCAATTGATTGGGTTTGCATCTCTCTAAGTGATATCCACTGGCTTATCAATTGATTGGGTTTGCATCTCTCTAAGTGATATCCACTGACATCAATTGATTGTGTTTGCATCTCTCTAAGTGCTGCCCACTGGCTTATCAATTGATTGGGTTTGCATCTCTCTAAGTGCTGCCCACTGGCTTATCAATTGATTGTGCTTGCATCTCTCTGAGTGATATCCACTGACTTATCAATTGATTGTGCTTGCATCTCTCTAAGTGCTGCCCACTGACTTATCAATTGATTGTGTTTGCATCTCTCTGAGTGCTATCCATTGGCTTATCAATTGATTGTGTTTGCATCTCTCTGAGTGCTATCCATTGGCTTATCAATTGATTGTGTTTGCATCTCTCTGAGTGCTGTCCACTGGCTTATCAATTGATTGTGCTTGCATCTCTCTAAGTGCTGCCCACTGGCTTATCAATTGATTGTGTTTGCATCTCTCTGAGTGCTGCCCACTGGCTTATCAATTGATTGTGCTTGCATCTCTCTAAGTGCTGCCCACTGACTTATCAATTGATTGTGTTTGCATCTCTCTGAGTGCTATCCATTGGCTTATCAATTGATTGTGTTTGCATCTCTCTGAGTGCTATCCACTGACTTATCAATTGATTGTGCTTGCATCTCTCTAAGTGCTACCCACTGGCTTATCAATTGATTGGGTTTGCATCTCTCTAAGTGCTGCCCACTGGCTTATCAATTGATTGTGCTTGCATCTCTCTGAGTGATATCCACTGACTTATCAATTGATTGTGCTTGCATCTCTCTAAGTGCTGCCCACTGACTTATCAATTGATTGTGTTTGCATCTCTCTGAGTGCTATCCATTGGCTTATCAATTGATTGTGTTTGCATCTCTCTGAGTGATATCCACTGGCTTATCAATTGATTGTGTTTGCATCTCTCTGAGTGCTATCCATTGGCTTATCAATTGATTGTGTTTGCATCTCTCTGAGTGCTATCCATTGGCTTATCAATTGATTGTGTTTGCATCTATCTGAGTGCTATCCACTGACTTATCAATTGATTGTGTTTGCATCTCTCTGAGTGCTGCCCACTGGCTTATCAATTGATTGTGTTTGCATCTCTCTGAGTGCTATCCATTGGCTTATCAATTGATTGTATTTGCATCTCTCTGAGTGCTGCCCACTGGCTTATCAATTGAGTGTGCTTGCATCTCTCTAAGTGCTGCCCACTGGCTTATCAATTGATTGTGTTTGCATCTCTCTGAGTGCTATCCATTGGCTTATCAATTGATTGTGTTTGCATCTCTCTGAGTGATATCCACTGGCTTATCAATTGATTGTGTTTGCATCTCTCTGAGTGCTGCCCACTGGCTTATCAATTGATTGTGTTTGCATCTCTCTGAGTGCTATCCATTGGCTTATCAATTGATTGTGTTTGCATCTATCTGAGTGCTATCCACTGACTTATCAATTGATTGTGTTTGCATCTCTCTGAGTGCTGCCCACTGGCTTATCAATTGATTGTGTTTGCATCTCTCTGAGTGCTATCCATTGGCTTATCAATTGATTGTGTTTGCATCTCTCTGAGTGCTATCCATTGGCTTATCAATTGATTGTGTTTGCATCTCTCTGAGTGCTATCCACTGGCTTATCAATTGATTGTGTTTGCATCTCTCTAAGTGCTGCCCACTGGCTTATCAATTGATTGTGCTGCATCTCTCTAAGTGCTGCCCACTGGCTTATCAATTGATTGTGCTGCATCTCTCTGAGTGCTGCCCACTGGCTTATCAATTGATTGTGCTGCATCTCTCTGAGTGATATCCACTGACTTATCAATTGATTGTGTTTGCATCTCTCTAAGTGCTGCCCACTGGCTTATCAATTGATTGTGCTGCATCTCTCTAAGTGCTGCCCACTGGCTTATCAATTGATTGTGCTGCATCTCTCTGAGTGATATCCACTGACTTATCAATTGATTGTGCTTGCATCTCTCTGAGTGCTATCCACTGACTTATCAATTGGTTGTGCTTGCATCTCTCTGAGTGATATCCACTGACTTATCAATTGATTGTGCTTGCATCTCTCTAAGTGCTGTCCACTGGCTTATCAATTAATTGTGCTTGCATCTCTCTAAGTGATATCCACTGGCTTATCAATTGATTGTGCTGCATCTCTCTAAGTGCTGTCCACTGGCTTATCAATTGATTGTGCTGCATCTCTCTAAGTGCTGCCCACTGGCTTATCAATTGATTGTGCTGCATCTCTCTGAGTGCTGCCCACTGGCTTATCAATTGATTGTGCTTGCATCTCTCTGAGTGCTATCCACTGGCTTATAATACTTTGTGACTTTGATTGATCGTAATACCGTATTAAGCCTACCTAGGCAGGCATTTGTATAACAAAGCATGGTCCACTGTCAGATCAAGTTATTACTGATTTTCAGAAAGTGATATTGGAGATGAATCGACTGGGCATGCTCGTTGACCTCTCCCACGTTGCCAAGAATACTATGATTGACGCCCTCATGGTCACTAAAGCGCCTGTAATATTCAGCCATTCGTCAGCCTTCACAAGATGCAATCATTACCGCAATGTCCAGGATGACGTCCTCAATATGACGGTAGGGCCTACATTATTTTACGACAACATTCTCATGCAACGTGCCAGGTGACGTATTCGCTTTGAACAAGGTGTACTCACGTTTAATGAGAACGTGTCCGCAATATGACGATAAGTGCATGTAATGATGTCAACAATATGGGTCTCTAAATGCATTCAATTTATTCACTTAACAATTATATAATTTTATATATGGCGGTTTTTGGTTTGCCCAGATACGGTTATTTGAAACAATCTTCATTAGCAAATCACTAGCAGTAGTTTGTTTGGTATGCTCTGTACTTACCGTACTAATTTGTAGAACTACTGGTATATACTACTGATATATATATATGTCTGTGTTTTTCCGACATTTTTAATAAAACATATCCTTTACCAACCATTCAGGTTTAGTGTTTCATTCTCCCATCAGAGTTCCGCTGAGCCTATCACATTCTATGTTTGAGTACGAGCAGGACATACCAACCATTCAGGCTTAGTGTTTCATTCTCCCATCACAGTTCCACTGAGCCTATCACATCCTATGCTAGCGTACGAGCAGGACATACCAACCATTCAGGTTTTATTGTTTCATTCTCCCATCAGAGTTACACTGAGCCTATCACATCCTATGCTTGAGTACGAGCAGGACATACCAACTATTCAGGTTTTATTGTTTCATTCTCCCATCAGAGTTCCGCTGAGCCTATCACATTCTATGTTTGAGTATGAGCAGGATATACCAACCATTCAGGTGTTATTGTTTCATTCTCCCATCACAGTTCCACTGAGCCTATCACATCCTATGCTAGAGTACGAGCAGGACATAAACCAACCATTCAGGTTTATTGTTTCATTCTCCCATCAGAGTTCCACTGAGCCTATCACATCCTATGCTAGCGTACGAGCAGGACATACCAACCATTCAGGTTTTATTGTTTCATTCTCCTATCAGAGTTCCACTGAGCCTATCACATTCTATGCTTGAGTATGAGCAGGACGTTAACATCTTCTTTCTCTGCGCTTCGTCGGGGTATGACTTATCAAGTTTTGTACACTTAATTTACATAATAAAAAGGTTTTTATTAACAGATAGATTAGTCATACAAAACGTGCACAGTCGCGTATTACTTGGATACTTAGAGAGAAAATAATAATGTTACGGTTCGTCAGGTTATAAACGACGATCACATGCGCTGAATCAGCCAATCAGAATCGCGACATCGCAAGACGTTGTAACTATATTTATTTTAATGCTATTGAAATAATTGCTAAACAAGTTCTTAAAAGAACTTGAGACTATATTATAACCGCTCTCTATACCACATGGAATCCATTGCAACGACGGGGAGACGCAACCATGGTTCTAGCGGAGATCGATCTTTCAACCCATCGCTTACAAGACTGGCACCTTCTTTTTTTTATTTAAGTTTATTTAACGTCGCCACCGGTTGCCCATTTGAGCGACGGGCAGTTTACCCAACAACATCTTTTCCTGGGCAGGCTCCAGTGGTTAACCAGTACTTGGGTGCACCAACCTCCGTATGGAACTACCAACATTATCATATATATGAGACACGGTCTGAGCGGGGCTCGAATCCGTGACCATCAGTGATGATAGGTTACAGTGGTATAAAAGGCAGCGACCTTAACCACTCGATCACGGCACTGCATCCATTAGACCAAGTAGGCTCACTCTAACGGCAGCATGGCCAGTGAAGACGATACATTGTGCATGTATATCGATACATAGAAGATGGAGGTATTATAGGCTAATTCTAAAGGCAGCATGGCCAGTGAAGACGATACATTGTGCATGTATATCGATACATATAAGATGGAGGGTATTATAGGCTCACTCTAACGGCAGCATGGCCAGTGAAGACGATACATTGTGCATGTATATCGATACATAGACGAGGGAGGTATTATAGGCTCACTCTAACGACAGCATGGCCAGTGAAGACGATACATTGTGCATGTATATCGATACATAGAAGATGGAGGTATTATAGGCTCACTCTAACGACAGCATGGCCAGTGAAGACGATACATTGTGCATGTATATCGATACATAGAAGATGGAGGTATTATAGGCTCACACTAACGGCAGCATGGCCAGTGAAGACGATACATTGTGCATGTATATCGATACATAGAAGATGGAGGGTTTATATAATGATGACGTGAAACAAATTTACATGAGAAGAGGGTGGGTATAAACGAATGAAACATTGCAAGAGGCACGTGACAACATGTGTACGGTAGGAATACCGGAAATAGAGTCAGGAGGTGCAACATGTATCTAGATTTGATCTGGAATGTCAGATGGTTGCATATTCCATAATTAATGCGCTATATGCTGAGCTTAGTGTGCATACATGTGCTGTATTACAGAAAGAAAATGGTGGTGTTGTCATGGTCAACTTCTATGACCAATTCATCAACTGTGGACCTGCCAAGACATCTGTCTCAACCTTGTCGCAAGTCGCAGGTTAGTATATCAAATGTTGACGTGACAAGACATCCATCACAATCTTGTCGTAGGTTAGTATATCAACTGTGGACCTGACAAGACATCCATCACAATCTTGTCGTAGGTTAGTATATCAAGTGTGAACCTGACAAGACATCCATCACAATCTTGTCGTAGGTTAGTATATCAAATGCTGACGTGACAAGACACCCATCACAATCTTGTCGTAGGTTAGTATATCAACTGTGAACATGCCAATACATCTGTTTCAACCTTGTCGCAAGTCGCATGTTAGTATATCAACTGTGGATTTGCCAAGACACCTGTCTCAACCTTGTCGCAAGTCCCAGGTTAGTATATCAACTGTGAACATGCCAATACATCTGTTTCAACCTTGTCGCAAGTCGCATGTTAGTATATCAACTGTGGATTTGCCAAGAAACATGTCTCAACCTTGTCGCAAGTCCCAGGTTAGTATATCAACTGTGGACCTGCCAATACATCAGCCTCAACCTTGTCGCAAGTTGCAGGTTAGTATATCAACTGTGGACATGCCAAGACATCAGTCTCAACCTTGTCGCAAGTCCCAGGTTAGTATATCAACTGTGGACCTGCCAAGACATCAGTCTGAACCTTGTCGCAAGTCCCAGGTTAGTATATCAACTGTGGACCTGCCAAGACATCAGTCTGTACCTTGTCGCAAGTCCCAGGTTAGTATATCAACTGTGGACCTGCCAATGCATCAGTCTCAACCTTGTTGCAAGTCCCAGGTTAGTATATCAACTGTGGACCTGCCAAGACATCATTATGTACCTTGTCGCAAGTCCCAGGTTAGTATATCAACTGTGAACATGCCAATACATCTGTTTCAACCTTGTCGCAAGTCGCATGTTAGTATATTAACTGTGGATTTGCCAAGACACCTGTCTCAACCTTGTCGCACGTCCCATGTTAGTATATCAACTGTGGACCTGCCAAGACATCAGTCTCAACCTTGTCGGAAGTCCCAGGTTAGTATATCAACTGTGGACCTGCCAATACATCAGCCTCAACCTTGTCGCAAGTTGCAGGTTAGTATATCAAATGTTGACCTGACAAGACATCCATCACAATCTTGTCGTAGGTTAGTATATCAACTGTGGACCTGACAAGACATCCATCACAATCTTGTCGTAGGTTAGTATATTAAATGTTGACGTGACAAGACATCCATCACAATCTTGTCGTAGGTTAGTATATCAACTGTGAATCTGACAAGACATCCATCACAATCTTGTCGTAGGTTAGTATATCAAATGTTGACGTGACAAGACATCCATCACAATCTTGTCGTAGGTTAGTATATCAACTGTGGACCTGACAAGACATCCATCACAATCTTGTCGTAGGTTAGTATATCAAATGTTGACCTGACAAGACATCCACCACAATCTGATCGTAGGTTAGTATATCAAATGTTGACCTGACAAGACATCCACCACAATTTGGTCGTAGGTTAGTATATCAACTGTGGACCTGACAAGACATCCATCACAATCTTGTCGTAGGTTAGTATATCAAATGTTGACGTGACAAGACATCCATCACAATCTTGTCGTAGGTTAGTATATCAACTGTGGACCTGCCAAGACATCCATCACAATCTTGTCGTAGGTTAGTATATCAAATGTTGACGTGACAAGACATCCATCACAATCTGGTCATAGGTTAGTATATCAACTGTGGACCTGCCAAGACATCCATCACAATCTTGTCGTAGGTTAGTATATCAACTGTGAACCTGACAAGACATCCATCACAATCTTGTCGTAGGTTAGTATATCAAATGTTGACGTGACAAGACATCCATCACAATCTTGTCGTAGGTTAGTATATCAACTGTGAACATGCCAATACATCTGTTTCAACCTTGTCGCAAGTCGCATGTTAGTATATCAACTGTGGATTTGCCAAGACACCTGTCTCAACCTTGTCGCAAGTCCCAGGTTAGTATATCAACTGTGAACATGCCAATACATCTGTTTCAACCTTGTCGCAAGTCGCATGTTAGTATATCAACTGTGGATTTGCCAAGACACATGTCTCAACCTTGTCGCAAGTCCCAGGTTAGTATATCAACTGTGGACCTGCCAATACATCAGCCTCAACCTTGTCGCAAGTTGCAGGTTAGTATATCAACTGTGGACCTGCCAAGACATCAGTCTCAACCTTGTCGCAAGTCCCAGGTTAGTATATCAACTGTGGACCTGCCAATACATCAGTCTCAACCTTGTCGCAAGTCAGGTTAGTATATCAACTGTGGACCTGCCAAGACATCAGTCTCAACCTTGTCGCAAGTCCCAGGTTAGTATATCAACTGTGGACCTGCCAATACATCAGTCTGAACCTTGTCGCAAGTCCCAGGTTAGTATATCAACTGTGGACCTGCCAAGACATCAGTCTCAACCTTGTCGCAAGTCCCAGGTTAGTATATCAACTGTGGACCTGCCAAGACATCAGTCTCAACCTTGTCGCAAGTCCCAGGTTAGTATATCAACTGTGGACCTGCCAAGACATCAGTCTCAACCTTGTCGCAAGTCCCAGGTTAGTATATCAACTGTGGACCTGCCAAGACATCAGTCTCAACCTTGTCGCAAGTCCCAGGTTAGTATATCAACTGTGGACCTGCCAAGACATCAGTCTCAACCTTGTCGCAAGTCCCAGGTTAGTATATCAACTGTGGACCTGCCAAGACATCAGTCTCAACCTTGTCGCAAGTCCCAGGTTAGTATATCAACTGTGGACCTGCCAAGACATCAGTCTCAACCTTGTCGCAAGTCCCAGGTTAGTATATCAACTGTGGACCTGCCAAGACATCAGTCACAACCTTGTCGCATGACGCAGGTTAATATACTATATGAACTGTACTCCTGACAATACATCGGTGTCGCAGGTTAATACATCCACTGTCCGTTGGCCAACAATATGGCCACACCAGCATTATAAACTACAGGCTGTCCGCTTGCCAATAATAGGTCGCACAAGCGTTATAAACTACAGACTGTCCGCTTGCCAATAATATGGCCACACCAGCGTTATAAACTACAGACTGTTCGTTTGCCAATAATATGGCCACACCAGCGTTATAAACTACAGACTGTCCGCTTGCCAATAATTAATAGGTTGCACAAGTGTTATATAAGTGTTTTGTTAATATTATAGTGTCACCCCTATTTAAAGGGCCAGCCATTTCTGACTTATGAGACACCTCTTTTTATGAATACCAGTAACCATTATTTAACTAGCTGGCGGTTCACCAACCGGCCATATAAGAACGAACCCCTGACGAGATTCGAATCTTCGCTCCATAGGAGGACGCATTAACCACTAGGCCACGCAGACGGTATTATATATATTACCGACCTTTTGCTTAACAACAATAGGGTCACAGCACTGTTATATATTACAGAATGTACACTGGACAACAAGTCGCAGCCGAAAACAATATCACCCGTTCCTATGGCGGGGTAATCTGGGTTCCAGTCTGCCGATTTTTCACTTTTTAACTTCTGACAAAATGATATGATCAGAAACTCAATACGGTCCCATTAATAGTATCGGTGTTAAAATATATTTATTTGACTGTCCAGGCAAATATCGACGCCTGTTCCCAGGCAAATGGCGGGGGTAAATGCTGCAAACTGAAGTGTATGCCAACATACATAAAAACAGTCTGCCGAGGAGAGCTGAGTGAGCATATAATTTTCTCAATTTATATACATTATCCCACACTTATCTTTTCAGATCATATCGATCACATCAAACATCTAATTGGCGTGGATTACATAGGTATAGGAGCGGATTATGACGGTGTTCCTACGTAAGTCTGTTTGATGCATGAGCCGTTACACTGCTTTCCGATTAACGCATCGGTAGACACACTCGCCTCATTAACGCATATGTAGGCACAATCGCCTCATTAACGCATAGGTAGGCATAATCGCCTCATTAATGCATGTGTAGGCACAATCGCCTCATTATTAACGCATATGTAGGCATAATCGCATCATTAACGCATAGGTAGGCATAATCGCCTCATTAACGCATAGGTAGGCACACTCGCTTCATTAACGCATAGGTAGGCATAATCGCATCATTAACGCATATGTAGGCCCACTCGCCTCAGTAACGCATATGTAGGCACAATCGCATCATTAACGCATAGGTAGGCCCACTCGCCTCGGTAACGCATAGGTAGGTACACTCGCCTCATTAACGCATAGGTAGGCACACTCGCCTCAGTAACGCATATGTAGGCACACTCGCCTCATTAGCGCATCGGTAGGAACACTCGCCTCATTAGCGCATCGGTAGGCCAAACAAATAGCGATTATATGCAGATGTAGCCCCACTCTGCGGCTCTAGTTACCTCCCACATTTCGTCCATGTTAATTGCGTGAAAATAACGTTCACGTGTTGGACTAATGTAGATGATACTGCCTTATATAGGATATACCTAGACACTGACAGATTGTTAGAAATAGCATTACTGCAAATGTTTTTATCACTTGAACCTAAATATAATATATGGTAGAGCCTGGATTTTAATCTAATTTTCAATTAAGTTGATAGCCACGTGATGTCTGGGCATCTCTATGTTTGAAATGATTACATTCATGAGATAACTATGTGGAATGTCATACGTTCGCTCAATTAATAACGATACTGTAAGAAGTGACGTGGTAATGATGCCATATCCGTAGAAGGGCAATGTGTACACATGTATACCGGATGTTATTTAGGCGTGGACGCTAGTCGTTTTTTAGCCTGGGTGCCAGTCTGTCGATGTTTCACTATTTAACTTCTGGCAAAATGACATTGCAGTGCCTCGCTTTTGATTCAAGTACTTCATTAATTAAGTCACGTGCTAAGTAGGCCTATTAATAGGATTAATGCTAGTCAATACTTACACGGACAATCCCACAAGTTTCCTCAGGCGTTGATATGATCAGAAACTCAATACGGCCCAATTAATAGTCTCGGTGTTAAAATATATTTATTTGACTGACCAGGCAAAATATATCGACGCCTGTTCCCAGGCTAGTCGTTTGTATGCGCACATTTAGTGTGCATGTATATATAATTATGAGGTGGTACATAAAACATTATATGCATGACTTCCATATTTCCAGAGTTCCCAAAGGTCTAGAGGACGTTTCCACATACCCGGGATTATTTGCGGAGCTCATACGACGGGGTTGGAATGAAGAAGACCTTCAGAAGCTGGCTGGACGCAATCTTATACGGGTGTTCAAGCAAGCTGAAAGGGTGTGACCCTGACTTACAAAATGAGGCCAATAGCCCTAATATTAGCTTGGCTATATTGCTTATAAACAACCGAGACAAATTAACCCAAATTGGGAGGACTATAATAATAATAAACACTTTTACGAGAGAACTCATTTTACAAAAGTTAATCTACCATGAGAGCCCGACTCCGTTGTCGAGTGGTTAGGGTCACTAACTTGTCTACCACTGTAATCACTGATGGTCACTGGTTCGAACCCCACTCAGATCGTGTTTCATTGATATGAAACAAGTTGGCACTTTCTTACGGAGGTTTGTGCACCAAGTACTGGATACTCGCTGGTGTCTGCCCAGGAAAGGTGTTGTTAGGTAAACTGACTGCCCATCGGCGTAAATCCGGAACATACAAACAAGCAATCTACCACGCGGCCCTCAACATATACATGCATACAAATCAAAGCAATCAAAAGATAGCACTATATAAGTGAAAACTGCACATTGGAATTATATAGTAATGTTAAAGCTGAAAAGTAGAGAAACTATATATAATATGTAATGGAATATGATGCTATATGGATTTGTCTAGTAGAGTAGAAATGGGGAATGAGACAATTAATGACAATAAATCTATATAACATTATGCAGATATGACTTATAGAGGTATCTTGAAAATAAGTAAAAGTTGAATTGCATGCTCGTACTGTTGTATTTTCAGCACACAGTGGCATGAATAAATGTTAAAAACACTACAAGTATTAACATATATAATTGCAATAATTATTTAGACAACCTTGCCATTGTATAATATTCAATCCTTAGTATTGTTTTAACTCTTGCATTTTAATGGTGTATTGTTGTTTCAGGTTCGTGATGAAATGTCGTATATGGATCCGCGTGAGGACTTGCTTCCAGAAAGTGAGAGATGGCCGCACAACATGTGCCTATCTTAATTTTAGAGAACTGAATATTGGAAAGGATCACTATTGTATTACAAGTACCAAAGCGAATTCTAGAAAGAAATACCGTTGCATCATCCGTGTCGAACTGCATTATACAGAAAGAAATGATGTTGCATGACCACTACCGAACCAAATATTAGAACAGAACAACATTTTATTTTATCAGAATTGTACATAATCTTATAATAATAATAATACAGACTCATATACTATATATACATCGCGTGACTGGGTAGATACATATTCAAGTGTGCTAATTGTATTAATAACAGAGGATGAACATTATATTTCAGCAGAATATCGTACAATATCAAGTATTATTTATCAAGAAACACATTAAACTGTCGTTAAGGAATGTCTGTAATACAAAGATTTGTTCATATAATTTACTAATTTAAATAGGATTGTTTTATCAGATGTTTTTAATAATTCTAGATATTTATACACAGAAGGCCTTCTGTAATAGATAGGCGTTAAATATGTGTGTCGAATGTTAATGTAGCATGGACACACACATACAGTGTGGTATTCATCTTCTATGTCATTGGTATTGTGCGGAAATGCGGTCACTTCTTGTGTATGTTGCTGGTTAAAATGTTGCTTGTTTAAAGTCGCAGAAATAGCTTAGGACATGTGGGGACTCTCCAGTTATTTTTGGCGGAGGAAGATCCTGGAACACCCTCCGAGTAAGAATTCAGAAACGGACGGGCACACTGATAGAACCACCGGCCTACCGCAGGATAGCTGGATTGGTTCCTCACTTGAAATATTTCGACAAACCCAGTGGGATTCGAACAAACAGAAGTGAGGCGCTAGTGACTTGAAGTAAACGACGTCTTTTACATCGTAGTTTGTCTTACCATTAATATTATTCAAATAGAAATATGCATACTTCAAAGTTTAATTTACAAATTATAAGGATTATTATTGATTATTATTAAAAACAATCAGAAACCTTCCAGGTGTTATTACATGTGGGTAAATATGGGAAAATATACAATGATGGTTGAATAAAACTGAATAGAAGCATTGCTTAAGTTATTTGATACAGTTATTTTTCAACGGTTGGTTTATACATGATCAAACGTTTCCAACTGTTGGTTTATACATGACCAAGATTTTCCAACGGTTGGTTTATACATGACCAAGCTTTTCCAATGGTTGGTTTATGCATGACCAAGCTTTTCCAACTGTTGGTTTATGCATGACCAAGCTTTTTCAACGGTTGGTTTATGCATTACCAAGCTTTTCCAACTGTTGGTTTATGCATGACCAAGCTTTTCCAACTGTTGATTTATGCATGACCAAGCTTTTCCAACGGTTGGTTTATGCATGACCAAGCTTTTCCAACGGTTGGTTTATGCATGACCAAGCTTTTCCAACTGTTGGTTTATACATGACCAAGCTTTTCCAACTGTTGGTTTATAGATGATCAAGCTTTTCCAATGGTTGGTTTATACATGACCAAGCTTTTCCAACGGTTGGTTTATACATGACCAAACTTTTCCAACTGTTGATTTATACCTGACCAAACGTTTCCAACTGTTGATTTATACATGACCAAACGTTTCCAACTGTTGGTTTACACATGACCAAACGTTTCCAACTGTTGGTTTATACATGACCAAACGTTTCCAACTGTTGGTTTATACATGACCAAACTTTTCCAACTGTTGGTTTATACATGACCAAACGTTTCCAACGGTTGGTTTATACATGACCAAACTTTTCCAACTGTTGGTTTATTCATGACCAAGCTTTTCCAACGGTTGGTTTATACATGACCAAGCTTTTCCAACTGTTGGTTTATTCATGACTAGGCTTTCGAACGGTTGGTTTATACATGACCAAGCTTTTCCAACGGTTGGTTTATACATGACCAAGCTTTTCCAAAGGTTGGTTTATACATGACCAAACTTTTCCAACTGTTGGTTTATACATGACCAAGCGTTTCCAACTGTTGGTTTATACATGACCAAGCTTTTCCAACTGTTGGTTTATACATGAACAAGCTTTTCCAATGGTTTGTTTATACATGACCAAGCTTTTCCAACGGTTGGTTTATACATGACTAAGCTTTTCCAATGGTTGGTTTATACATGACCAAGCGTTTCCAACTGTTGGTTTATACATGACCAAGCTTTTTCCAACGGTTGGTTTATACATGACCAAGCTTTTCCAACGGTTGGTTTATACATGACCACACTTTTCCAACTGTTGGTTTATACATGATCAAGCTTTTCCAACGGTTGGTTTATACATGACCACACTTTTCCAACGGATGGTTTATACATGACCAAGCTTTTCCAACGGTTGGTTTATACATGACCACACTTTTCCAACTGTTGATTTATACATGACCACACTTTTCCAACTGTTGGTTTATACATGACCAATCTTTTCCAACTGTTGGTTTATACATGACCACACTTTTCCAACTGTTGGTTTATACATGACCAAACTTTTGCAACTGTTGGTTTATACATGACCACGCTTTTCCAACGGTTGGCTTATACATGACCACACTTTTCCAACTGTTGGTTTATACATGACCAAACTGTTGGTTTATACATGACCAAACTTTTCCAACTGTTGGTTTATACATGACCACGCTTTTCCAACGGTTGGTTTATACATGACCAAACTTTTCCAACTGTTGGTTTATACATGACCAAACTTTTCCAACTGTTGGTTTATACATGACCACGCTTTTCCAACGGTTGGTTTATACATGACCAAACTTTTCCAACTGTTGGTTTATACATGACCAAACTTTTCCAACTGTTGGTTTATACATGACCACGCTTTTCCAACGGTTGGTTTATACATGACCAAACTTTTCCAACTGTTGGTTTATACATGACCAAACTTTTCCAACTGTTGGTTTATACATGACCACGCTTTTCCAACGGTTGGTTTATACATGACCAAACTTTTCCAACTGTTGGTTTATACATGACCAAACTTTTCCAACTGTTGGTTTATACATGACCACGCTTTTCCAACGGTTGGTTTATACATGACCAAACTTTTCCAACTGTTGGTTTATACATGACCAAACTTTTCCAACTGTTGGTTTATACATGACCAAACTTTTCCAACGGTTGGTTTATACATGACCACACTTTTCCAACGGTTGGTTTATACATGAACAAGCTTTTCCAACGGTTGGTTTATACATGACCAAACTTTTCCAACGGTTGGGTTGTACATGATCAAGCTTTTCCAACTGTTGGTTTATACATGACCAAGCTTTTCCAACGGTTGGTTTATACATGACCAAGCTTTTCCAACGGTTGGTTTATACATGACCAAGCTTTTCCAACGGTTGGTTTATACATGACCAAGCTTTTCCAACGGTTGGTTTATACATGACCAAACTTTATCAAGCTTTTCCAACGGTTGGTTTATACATGACCACGCTTTTCCAACGGCTGGTTTATACATGACCAAACTTTTCCAACGGTTGGTTTATACATGACCAAGCTTTTCCAACGGTTGGTTTATACATGACCAAGCTTTTCCAACTGTTGGTTTATACATGACCAAGCTTTTCCAACTGTTGGTTTATACATGACCAAGCTTTTCCAACTGTTGGTTTATACATGACCAAGCTTTTCCAACTGTTGGTTTATACATGACCAAACTTTATCAAGCTTTTCCAACGGTTGGTTTATACATGACCACGCTTTTCCAACGGCTGGTTTATACATGACCAAACTTTTCCAACGGTTGGTTTATACATGACCAAGCTTTTCCAACGGTTGGTTTATACATGACCAAGCTTTTCCAACTGTTGGTTTATACATGACCAAGCTTTTCCAACTGTTGGTTTATGCATGACCAAACTTTTCCAACTGTTGGTTTATACATGACCAAGCTTTTCCAACTGTTGGTTTATACATGACCAAACTTTTCCAACTGTTGGTTTATACATGACCAAACTTTTCCAACTGTTGGTTTATACATGACCAAGCGTTTCCAACGGTTGGTTTATACATGACCACACTTTTCCAACGGTTGGTTTATACATGACCAAGCTTTTCCAACGGTTGGTTTATACATGACCAAACTTTTCCAACGGTTGGTTTATACATGACCAAGCTTTTCCAACGGTTGGTTTATACATGACCAAGCGCATGCTCATTTCTCATGAAGATTGCATAAAACATTGTCCTAAACGACATTTGTCGTTCTTATACATTTGCTATACATATTGTAAACTGTTTTATGCCAAATAAAATATTCGTATGTGTTTTCTTCTTAGTTTTGTCAAAGGGACGACACATTCGCTCTCGCCTAGTCTAAATGAAAGCAATGTTGAAGGATATATTTAGAATTTAGTCTTCTTTCAATTTCGTCAATACTACCTGCGTCATGGCTTAGTGCACTCCTGGACCAACGGTACTAAGGGAAAATAAATTCAAATATGCTCTGCATTTATATGAAAGGCCCTACAAACTATCTAGATACCAAGTTCATTATCCTTCTCAAAATATACAAACTTTAAGATACAATAATCTTTATTTTACATCGGATATGACAAACAATAAACATTAGCTATCAGAGTTATTATGAAACAGTATGTATAGTAACTTGGGATGGCAACACATATCCGAATATTCGCTCGAATATGCGGAAACATATATTATATTGTCCTCAAAAATGCCACCCGCTCAGTCACACGTTTGGAAATGCTTGACTCGCTCTGAGAATAAGAAAACTGCTAGGTGTAATCTATACAAATTAGATTTAAGATATTCGGGTACAATATCAATCTGAATAATCATTTGAAGAAGATGACATTTACGCGTAAAACAGAAATTAGGTTAGTTTGGCATTGAGATCTTGATTGAATTCTACCGAGTAGTCGAATATTCGAATACCTTCCCGACCGAATATTCGAATAGTTTAATCGATATTCGTTGCCATCCCTAATAAATTAACCCATTATGGGTCCAGATGACATGCATCAGTCAATAGAGCAATCGCACTGTAAGCGAGAGACCCCGGGTTCGAGTCCTGGACTGGCTGCATATTTATTCTTATTTGGGTTACACATATAATACTCATAATAATAATAATGAGTCAAGAATGTAGATTGTGTAACTATAGCAGCACGAGCATCGCCAGTCCACATAGCATTGACTACATATGGTCACCTCTATCTCTACATAGTAAAACCAAACCAGCATAGCCATGTGTGGCATCCGTGGTCCAGTGGTAGAGCGTCGGATTTGGAATTGAATGGTTCCGGATTCGATACTCTGTCAGGCCACGTATCTAGTGTCATTGCGTAAAGCACATCACACACATTGCCAAATACTGGTTAGATCGGCTAAGTCTGTCCAGGAAAACATGTCTAGGTCCCCGCAAGGGGTTTGACATTAATGAAACATACATACATGTAGACAGCGTGAAACTAAAAGGCAAAGTACATAAAGAGCATAGTACATAATTATAGAGCATCGGTACGTCTGAAATACGAAATGGAATATTGTGTGCGAAATGGACGAAATGTAATTGGCGTGTGCGAAATGGAATATTGGTTTAAACAGTATTTATTCCAATAAATTTACATGTATAACACAAACAATGTTACAAATTACATAAATTGTGAATGGTTTGGATTGGAAAACAAGTTTTCAGAAGAAATGAAATATTAAATCCTATATAAATGTAAACTAAGAGTACGAAATGACGTATATTGTATTATATATCGAATATTAATTATATTTAATGAAAATCACATAGGTTATAATTAAATATATGAACATATACAAGATTTATGGCTCATATTGTAATATCTCAATGAAACGACAATTATGAAATGTAAATCTCGTGTGCGAAATGAAATTTAAAATCTTATATATAACGCAAAATAAAAGCATGAAATGACTTCTATTGTATTATACATCTAATGTTAATTGTATTTAATGAAAATCACAAAGGTTACAATTAAATATATTAATATATACAAGAGTTATTGCTCATATTGTAATTTCTCAATGAAACGACCACTACGAAAGGTAAATCTCATGTGCGAAATGGAATTTAAAATCTTATATAAATGCAAAATAAGAGCATGAAATTACTAATATTGTATTATATATCGAATATTAATTGTATTGAATGAAAATCACACATGTCACAATTAATGTAATTTCAAAATGAAACGACCACTACGAAATGTAAATCTCATGTGCGAAATGGAATTTAAAATCTTATATAAATGCAAAATAAGAGCATGACATTACTAATATTGTATTATATATCGAATATTAATTGTATTGAATGAAAATCACACATGTCACAATTAATGTAATTTCAAAATGAAACGACCACTATGAAATGTAAATCTCATGTGCGAAATGGAATTTAAAATCTTATATAAATGCAAAATAAGAGCATGAAATTACTAATATTGTATTATATATCGAATATTAATTGTATTGAATGAAAATCACACATGTCACAATTAATGTAATTTCAAAATGAAACGACCACTACGAAATGTCCGGAGTTCGAGCCCCGTTGGAGCCATTACGATTGTGCCCTTAGGTAAGGCATTTAAATTCCACACTGCCTCTTCTCTCTCTCCTTCGTGGCGATGGATTCCATCATGAATGAGGTCTCGAGAGTGATTAAAATAAGTTGAAATAACTTGTTTCGCAATCGAGCTAAAATAAATGTGTATAAACCAGGTAAATATGTTGAAGAGTTTTCATTGTTCTCTATATATTGATATATTTGGCTTTTTCCGTCATATAAATATATTCATTTAATACCCAAGCGGTTGAGTTTCTGAAGATATCAATGTCATTTTGCCAGAAGCAAAAAATCTACAGACTGGAACCCAGACTACTGTTTTGTGTATTGGAATGACAGCGTATTTAAAGCGTACCGATGATTACCATCAGTGGTAATCCAGGGATCGCAGGTTCGATCCCCCGTCTGACCCTAACACAATTAACAGTCTTTCAGATGGGACGTTAAACCGAGGTCTCATGTCGGTGCTTTACACCGTGCACGTAAAAGAACCAGAGGAGATTCTGGAATGGGTCTCTGTCTGTATCATGCACTATCCTCCAAAATCTAAAATAACTAATCTCTTCAGGAGGCGTCGCTCATATGGGCAACCGGTAGCGACGATAAATAAACGTAAAACACACACACCATCAGTGGCATGCGTCTCCAATATACAAGGATGACGTTAATTGGATTAAAGTACGCAATCCACTCACACTAAGGTGATCAAAATTATGTCGCTACAAGAGAATTATATTTTTGGGCTGCTAATCAAGGTGCTAAGATGTTGAAGGCCGTGTAATATGACATATAGAACATGACACAATTTTGATCATGTCTACTGTGCAGAATTAAGTAATTAAGTAGACTGGTTCCCGTCGCTAATCTCTCCGTCATTAAAAGTTTAATGTATAGTACTCATTTTGACTTTGATATAGGCTTCTGTATTCTTGTTGGTAGTTACTATTTTGTGTTTATTTATTTTTGCATAACCAGTCATATCATCGACTTCCGGAAACTCGCCATTTGTCAAATCTGCAGTTTTTGAGGAAGTGTATTTCTTGCGTTGTTTGCCATTTAAATTGTACTTGTTAGAAGTATGTAATCAAAGAGTTTATTCCCAGATGTGTACATGTGACCCGTGATTATATCACGTTAAACGTAATTAACTGTTATTTAAGACAATTTAGTGGGTGGGGAACGTCATGGTGAAAGTATTCAAAAACAACAATTTTACTTGAACTGTGCAGTGTTCTGATATTAGTGATCTGCAATTGTTCAAGATGAGTTCTGGACGCAAAAGAACAACGGACAGACATTACTCTGCAGAGGATCAAGCATTGGATCAAATTTCCAAGGAGGTACAGTAGCATATAATTATTTGGTTTTCGGGAGTCTGGTCATAGCTTATCATCATGATTAGGGGTCTATGGACTAAGAGGCTGTAATCCCACAAAACAGGTAGCAGTAAACTAAAGCTGAAATTTAGAATACACTTCAATTTAACCCTAAATCTAATGTCCAGATTACTGCCAATTGTCCCAAGATTACTGCCAATTGTCCCAAGATTACTGCCAATTGTATTCTATCGTTAATGGATCATCATCACTGCTATTGTCTTCATTATACAAATGTCACAGCGTTAGCAGGGCTCGACAAATTCTTTTCGAACTGACTTGCCCAGGTCAAGTGACACTGGCAAACTGACTTGCCCCAATGTGAATTTGACTTGCCCAAATTATTATGCTAAATGTGGAATGATGGCTTACACTAGTTAAGTCGGTGAATAACATCATCATAGTATCATTGAAGGTCCTCATTCCGTGACTGTCCTAATTCCGGTGATATTTGCTTAAATCTCGTAACGCGCGATATTTGCTGACGTCATACACGCGCTCCGATGTAAATATTTACTAAAGCTGTAGCTATCTGTCAAAAGTCAAACAAGAGTAAAATGAGACAAACACAGGTAAACATTTGTTGAAACATGTCAGGCATATAAAATAATACCTTTTCTACTATTACCAAATAAATGTTCATTTAAATACCCTTTTTTGGCCCCAAAAACATTGTTCAGAAATGTAACCATACGTCTGCTCTGAAACCAGGCTTTGATTGACAGATCTAATTCGGAAGTGGACTTTTTCTATAAGGCCAAGCCTAATTTATTTATTTTGTTTTCAGTCCTATCCCTTATAAACAATTTTAGTTTTTTTAGGCTAATCCTAGGCAGATGAGGAGAAAGAACAGACACTAAAGAGATTTCCAAGTGTGTATCTCTAATATTTGCAAAGTGGAGATTGTGTGAGTTAATAGGGGCAAACTCTGTAACCACTGGGTGCAGTTGACATATTGCACCACAGTCAGGGTACTTAGAATAGGAGACACAGTCATGTGTCCTTGCTGTGACACTAGAGAGGAGTAGAATAAAACAGTTACATAAAACAACAGTTAATAATTTAGTGTTTTAACAGTTATTAGTGTTAACAAAGTTAAAAATAGATTTTGGAATTATATCTTATATTTGAACTGTTTGGGAAAACACCACATAATTAATTAAGAGTGCCTAATTCACTGTTACCCAAGAGTTACCGGAATTGGGTCACATGTAAAATTACGGACAAATTTACAGTAGTTCAGAACAAATCGTGATTACTCTTTGGAAACACATGCATTTATGTTGATGTTTCATGCAACATGTTGGAAAAGGATTTGTTGACTAAGATATGTATACGTCTTTGTATATTTTACAAACTATTATGCACATTTTAATGAGTGTTTCGTATCCTACCGGAATGAGGACCCTCGAGGCTATATATTGAAAAGTCCTTTCGCGTTTTGAATCATATTTAATATCCTTTTTACACTCAGTGAGTTCACTTTCTTGGAAGCACACATTTTAAATCTAGTTTCCGTTTTTTACTATTACTTTCATTTTCATTGGAGTTAAAGAATTTTAGCAAACTTATTGTAATTGAACATGCATTTGAATGATAACAGGGGATTTGGGGCTTGATTATAAAACAATTTGTATACATTTGTAATCTGATAATTACCCGAGTTCTAATTGTTTTAATTTTGTCAATTATAACTTACAAATTTACAATACATCAATGAAATCGGCCTGTCTTCCGAGATTAATCAACACCATATGTGTAGAAAACACGTACTTACTGTGTATGTACTCATGGATAATGTCCTTGCTACGACTAATGTGTAATTAACAATTATATAAGCAAGGCATTGACAGATTCTTTGATATTTCGCCGGCGACTGCAAATTGTAGAATTTAAGAAAGCGCCCGGATGTTAAAAGCGCCGTAGTCTATTTAATAGGACTAATTTGATAAGTCCAAATAAAACAACTGAAGCATAGCGAGAGCCTTGATTGGTATGGGGCGATACCCGTCATTCATAGCATGCAGTCTGCAGGGTTTACAATCGATAATCATGACATAAACAGTTGATTAGTTTGTTTATTTATCTGTTAATTGATATGTTTATTTGACACCTGTCCGATAATCACATCCATGGCATTTTGACTTGCCCGGGTCTAAACTCTGGTTTATGGCCACTTGCCCGAACGTTGTTTTGACTTGCCCCGGGCAATAGGATTTGTCGAGCCCTGGTTAGAAAAATGTGCAGCCAACCCCGGGCTCAAAACCCGGGACCATTCGCATACAGGGCGAACGCTCTACCGACTGGGCTAGTTTGACCATGTAGTGTATTCCCAGTTGGTAGAGCTGTCTGACTAGTGTTCGGGAGGTCGTGGGTTTGAATATCACGTCGGGTCACTAACTTTTCCGCTCTTTCTTTGCTTGGTCACTTTAATGGCCACATGGATGGGATTGTATGGGAAAAGGAATAGGGGTGCGGCTCCTAAAGAATAAAAGAGGGAAGAATGTAATGTATTTCGCCGTGGGTAGAACATCGGCCCGGCTAGCTCAGTTGGTAGAGCTGTACTACAAGTGTTCGGGAATCGTGGGTTCGAGTCCCATGTCTGGTCACTAACTTTTCCGCTCTTTCCAGGGATCATTCTAGAGGGCGATGTGGGCGAAATTGTCGCCCTAGGGACCCTGACTTTAAATTTGATTTTGTCTAGTAAGATACACTGACCCATTATAAAGCACTCCTTCTATTCAAATGTTGTATTTAATGGTTGTACTGTACTGTGCATTTTAACCCTATTTTGCAGAAGTATATTAAAGAACACCATTTAACGAAGCGATCACGCGCTTTCTCACTTCTCCCAAAAATTCTGACCTAGAATGAACCCTGCTTTCTTTGCATCATCACATGACACGGAAAACAAATCACTGCTATGGTAATAGTGATGGGCAATTGGCTCCAAAATCATAATCGATTAACGGTGCCAGACAGATTCATCTAACTACTTGCGTCCTCTTGAAGCAAAATGAAAACGGACAGAGCAATGGCAAAGAAACTCTGGCGGACAGAATTAACTGCTGTGACGGCGATCAGTAACAATTTTTTTTAAATTATGGATGACAGTGTATCGCATACGATTTTAAAACTGGCCACTTCATTTTACATTGTATTTATTTTCGAATAAAAATTTACTAAATATACCGTATTTAGCTGTGTATAGTGCGCACATTTCTTACTGAAATCCTCATCCATTTTATCTACTGCGCATTATACACCAGTACAGACATCAGGACATTTTTTTCCGGACCAAAATTTCGTGAAAAAACTGAAATTCGACCCGAACGGCCCACAGTCATTCTATAAGTTGTTACATTCGACAATCGTTATAAACTAGCTATTAAAACCAGTTGCCGATAGTCTATATAAATAAATCAAATGAATAAGACCACAAAATTAGCATATATTTCGTTTATTTTGGCAAACTTTGATGAATTTAATTGAAAAGGTAAATGCATAAAAAATGGCGATTTGATAACATCACGTGGTTTTATCGTATGTAATATTTCCCGTACTTTTCGCGTACTTCGCCGTACAATGTACAATGCATTGCATAAAAAAAAAACTTTTTTGGCTGCAGTATTTCAATTGATTGTAGCGATAATTAATTTCGACAAACCTTTGACAATGGGTCCCAGTTAATTAGGTAGGCTTCACGTGTTGAGAAGTTTGAGCATCTGCTGACATGTTTGAGAACGTGTTGAGATGTTTGAGAACGTGTCGAGAAATTTGAGCAGGTGTGCCCGAGTGCGTTACCGTTACTCGATGAGGTATATCTCGAGTGATTAATATAAGTTGTAAAAATCACGGAGCACAATTTTTAGCGATTCTTGAGAAATGTTAAATTTTGACTTGGAAAATTGCGTTTTTCACGTGCGCAGTATACATAGGAACTCAGTTTTTCCGCCGATTTTCGTGCCAGATCGTGGTTGCGCACTATACATGGTAGCGCACTATACACAGCTAAATACGGTACTGCATATATAACTGTTTGTTTAATTTTCAATCAATTAATACCGTATGTAGCTATGTATAGTGTGCTATCGTGTATAATGCGCACCCACGATTTGGCACGAAAATCGGGGGGGGGGGAAACTGAGTTCCGATGTATACTGCGCACGTGAAAAACGCAATTTTCCAAGTCAAAATTTAACATTTCTCAAGAATCGCTAAAAATTGTGCTCCGTGATTTTTACAACTTATATTAATCACTCGAGATACCTCATCGAGGAACTGTAATGCACTCAGGCATGATTTCATGAAAATTACATGCATATCGTTTTTTTATGCAAGGCATTGTACATAGTAAATATTTCCCGTAAAAATAACCAACACATCGTGTCTTTAATCATGTCGTATTTAAAAACATACGGTATATTAAATCAAATAAACTATAATTACAAAGTTTCTTTATCTCTATGATATCGTACGAAGGCAGCGTCGCTTTATGCGGCGAAGTACGGGAAATATTACATACGATAAAACCACGTGATGTTATCAAATCGCCATTTTTTATGCATTTAGTAATTTCAATTAAATTCTTCGGTTTGCCAAAATAAACGCAATATATGCTAATTTTGTGGTCTTATTCATTTCATTTATTTATATAGACTATCGGCAACTGATTTTAATAGCTAGTTTATAACGTTTGTCGAATGTAACAAATTATAGAATGACTGTGTTCGGGTCGAATTTCATGAAATATTGGTCAATTTTGGTCCGGAAAAAAATGTCCTGATGTCTGTACTGGTGTATAATGCGCAGTAGATAAAATGGATGAGGATTTCAGTAAGAAATGTGCGCACTATACATAGCTAAATACGGTATTCGAAGATGATGCTCTTCATTGAGCTAATTTATTCTCGCTGTCGGCGAACCATGAGGGAGAGTGAATTAATATTCAAGGAATGGCCGGCCCTATGTAAGCTCGGAGGTGCGAAAAGTTGTAGTGATTTGTCTCTATTGAACATAGGCGGATGATGGCTTGCTAATAATTACAAGAGAGATCTCCCAGTTTATATATTAGTTGATACAAATTTACAAGTAAGTACGTGTGAAACTGGGTGTGCATTATCTGAATACAGTCAAACTTGTCTTATGCAGCCAGTCAAGGGAATCACAGAAAGTGGCAGATGTATAGGAAAGCAACATAGTTGGAACCTGTCCGCTTAATAGAGGTGACCACTAACACGGATTTGACTGTAATCTCAAGTTTAAAAAATCTTACAATTCAGCCTTTTTAATATTTGATTTATCTTAAATGTGTCCGAAATATTTACCGATCCGACTACTACTACAGGAGTATTTATACTACTCATTTAATTTGGTTGAAAAACCGTTTGAAGGTCGAAGTTTTTTAATGTTTCAGGGTTGACACATCTTGCATGATGTTTACAATATATCAATAAAATCTGTGTTTGTTGATTTTGAAGGTTAATCCGTTTGTTGATTTTGACTGGGTTAATCTGTTTGTTGATTTTGACTGGGTTAATCCGTTTGTTGATTTTGACGGTTAATCCGTTTGTTCACACATGAGGACAGTTCTACATGTACATATTTGTTTTAGTCACTTCCGAGACAAATTAGCTGTCAGCAATATTATACAATTGTGTTATGTGTGTAGTCAAACTACATGATTTAGTGTATGGATTATGCTATCAGGGTTCCCGCTGTCGGTGGGGCCAATTGCGACAACAAAACAAATATTGGTGCTAAATTTTGTGAATTGGCGAAAATATTTGGCGCAACCTTTTTTTAAAAATGTTTTTGGCACGTTTTGTCAAATACATGGCTTCAAATATTTATTCGTGAACTATATGGCTCTTAGTTGACTCCAAGTTGTTTTAATTGGCTCCAGTGTTTTTCAATTGGCGACAGAAGAGGCGCAGACAAACATTCAGACAGAGGGAACCCTGTATAGTCATGTAGGCCTCTCTGATCATTTGCACTCAACTTTACTCTGTAACACATACATTGTACATGTAAACAGACACTGCTAGAAGGTACATGTAAATATTAACATGTATTAGTTTGTGATTTAAATATACAGTAAAAACCCTCTATGCGACCACCCCGATTTCGAGACCACCCCGCTATTGCGAATGATTTTTTTCAGAACGGAATATTTCACTATACATGTCAATGGTCGTTGACCCCGATAACCAGACAAACCACCCTGTTATTCCGTAATACAACCAGTTAATTCAGACAAATGCCATTAATCCTATTCTAATTGAACCCGTAATACGATCGCGGGCGATTTTCTCACTTTCATTGATAAAACATTTTTAATTATGTCCCTGTTTTACGACAATTAAGCGACCACTTTATGGTATCAGTCAAGGTTAAGTGAGATAAACACGGAAGTGTTGATTGTAAATGATTGGTTTTGATTGCTTTTAATCTTTTGTATATTGTCTGGAGTCGAGTATCGCAGCTAAAGTTGTACTCACTACTGCATGTGTAAGGACTTGGGCACTCTGTCACAGGACTTAGCTAAAACATCCAAGATGAGATCGAGAAACAATCCGTAAAAGTGAAGAGGCCCTCTATAAGCAGTCAGCCCTTGAAATCCCCCGTTAAAATAATGAATGATTGATGATGATAATTATGTACTTTTCAAGGAAACTACTGTGCTTGGTATACACAATATAATTAATGAAAACAAGAAAATAAATGTTGAAAATAAATGGATTAACTCATTTACATTGTACTTTATTTTATTATTAATTGTGATATACAGTTGTATATGAATGGATTTCAGAAGTACAATCCTAAACCATAGAAACAACCAACCCTTCTGTAATTACAACAGAAACACCAAGAAATTGTCATATGTGAAAGTACATTGTACATGTAGTAAAATTATCATAATTTGGTCTTCTGGACCAAACTCGATAAAGAGACCACCCCGCTAATAAGACCACTTTTTGGAAGTCCCATAGGTGGTCTTATTATAGGGGTTTTACTGTAATCAGATTTTCGCTTTCCGTAATTTTGGAGTTTCGCAGATGTCAACATACTGTGTTCGGTGTAATTAAGTCGTTGACTATGTAGTGTTCCAATTGTTAAATAAATAATCAAAACGCATTTTAATGTACCGTATTAACAACACATTTGGACACAGTGACAGCTGTCGACAGGCTAATCTCTCTTTAGAAAAAATGGAATGCTTCAAGCCTTGAGATAATGATTAATCTGATGGAATGATGAATTTTCATTGCTAGTTTTACATACATGTTGTTTAACTCATCTGTTCATTCAAGTATTCTTTAAAAATTTAAAAAGTGTTTCTTCTGTTGTCAATGACATGCCTTACAATCTCGTAAAGTGAATGCAGGTGAAGTGTTTAGTAAAAAATGAACGTGTTTCACTCTCAGTGTGATCTCTGTCTACATGATTTATGCAATGTTGTACTATCGCGATAGTCAGATGGGCCACAATCTAATCTTAGAATAATCCATATCTGTGTGGCGTACAGTGGTAGAGCGTCGGATTTGGAATCGAACGGTCCCGAGTTCGATACTCGGTCAGGCGACGTATGTAGTGTCATTGATCAAGGCACCTCGCACACATTGCTTAGTACTATTCGATACTCTGTCAGGCGACGTATGTAGTGTCATTGATCAAGGCACATTGCTTAGTACTTGTTCACACCCTTAAGTCGGCTAAGCCTGCCCAGGAAAACATGTTTAGATCCCCACAAGGGGGTTGGCATCGAACATACATACATCTGTTACAAGTTTCATATCAGCACCGTTTCAACATTTTATTCAAATTGCATTAGTTTATACACATTTATTTTAGCTCGATTGCGAAACACGTTCTTTCAACTAATCACTCTCGAGACCTCATTCCTGGTGGAATCCATCGCCATGAAGGAGAGAGAAGAGGCAATGTGGAATTTAAATGCCTTGCCTAAGGGCACAATCATAATGGCTCCAGCGGGGCTTGAACTACGGACCTTTCGTATCCACAGCGCTATCACGACTTCCATATAAATTGCATTGTTAGATCATATGGAGAAAATGTCTCCCTAGCAACAGAGTCAGTGCTTGAAAGATTAAAATGGCTCCCTAGCAACAGAGTCCGTGCTTGAACGATTAAAATGTCTCGCTAGCGACAGTCAGTGCTTGGAATGATTATAATATCTCGCTAGCGACAGTCAGTGCTTGAAAGATTAAAATGTCTCACTAGCGACAGTCAGTGCTTGAAAGATTAAAATGTCTCACTAGCGACAGTCAGTGCTTGAAAGATTAAAATGGCTCCCTAGCGACAGTCAGTGCTTGAAAAATTAAAATGGCTCCCTAGCGACAGAGTCGGTACTTGAAAGATTAAAATGGCTCCTGATTGGTCACATATGTTTCCTCTTGGATACATCAATTGACCTTTCTGCCGATTTTGATTGACAGCTGGCGTTAGCCAATCGCATCGCACCATTCGCGCACACCCCCGGCAACGGCTTATCGCCGCCATCTTGTTAGACAAACAATGCATATTAGACAAACTAGTAACGAGTAGACAAATTTGAAAAGGCGTGAATTTGATCGAAAATACGGGTTTAAAATTGTTTTAATGATGTTGAAAATGTGTAGCTTTGGTGTGTGGGTTAGTTATAGTACAAAATTAGTCGATATCCTGGTGATCGACGTTAAATTCAACCCATTTCAAAATCCTTGGACAAATCTAAAAGTGTGTATATGAACCACAAAATACCAGACAGCTGCTTTAAAAACAATGCATCTATAAAAACACCGACTGACCTCATATAGTCATTCCTTTCTAGCAAACACAGCAATCAAATTTAAGCGTGTCACACTGTTTATTGGGAGTAATCAACATCACAGAGACCGCCGACATCCCGATAGATACTGCAGTATCAAGATCAAAGTATTGCACATCGGAATTTAGCACTGATTGTGCTAATTGGTCAATTATAAAATGTGTGCACATAATTATAGTATTGATTACTACACCGAGTCATTGTTTTATCGTTCTGTCAGACAAACGAGTTATTTAGTAAAGTTTTAATCAAATCTGATAACGAGTGATCGTGATCTGAACAGAACAGAACAGAACATCTCTTTTATTTCACTCTATACATGTATAAACATGCAAATATGAGGTTTTCACAATTGACAAAACATACAAACGAGGCTACAATACATTTAGACATACTGAGAAATATACATTTTATCAAAATATATCCGAAAATAATTGAATAAAACTTAACAGTCTTAGCAAAGGAGAACGCTACATTCTAACCTTTTGGATAATACATTTTACGAACTTACATAATTTAATGAATTCTGGCTTAAAACTTAACTCAAAGTTAATACTTCCAAAACAAAAATAGTACTGAGTTTCCAGTTTTCACAGTACTGTTCGTATGTATTTAATGCTTCCTGTAGATCGTTTGCTGATTCAGCAATAATAACTGTATCATCCGCATAAAGCAGAATAAATATTTTTAAAAGACTGAAAAGTTCGTTTGTATTTCTTTCATTTTCCATTATTATTCCTTGTACATTTCTATTATGTTGAAAGAAAGATTCCAAGTCATTCAGAAATAATGAAAACATCAAAGGAGATAAGTTTTCGCCTTGACGTACGCCAATGTTACACGGGAAAAAGTTAGAAATATTTGACTTTACTTTGACACATGACTTGAATTTTATCTAGATTAACTCGATACAGGACTGCGTTAGACGCCATTTTGTTAGATAGCTTGTCTCGCGTGGTTACAGCGAGCACCGGTAACTATGGGGGGCGTGCCTAAGTAGCGTTTGCAGAAAGGTCAATTATGATCAGAACTTGAGCTAGACATGTAGATAGAGAACTGGTAACATAGTTGTTGCCTCACTTGTTCCTATTTTGAGTTTTGGGAAAGCCGGTTGGTGTCAATTTCTTACATGTGAAGAAGCTATCCAGCTGGTTTGCAGAAGATCAGTGGTTCTACTCAGATGATAGTTGGTGATTCTCAATATTACCTATAACTGTCGGTGCGACTTTTGTTTTGGGAGAAGTTTGTTCATACAATGTATATAGAGTCCTGAGACGTTTGTTTGCCATTCCGCCTCTGTGGTCGAGTGGTTAAGGTTGCTGACTTGTATACCACTGTAACCTATCATCACTGATGGTCACGGGTTCGAGCCCCGCTCAGGCTGTGTCTCATTTATATGAAAAAGTTGGCAGTTTCTTACGGAGGTTGGTGCACCCAAGTACTGGTTAACCGCTGGAGCCTGCCCAGGAAATGTGTTGTTAGATAAACTGTCCGCCGGCGATATAGCCCAAAATGGTGCTGATGCAGGCTTAAAACCCGAAATATAACATATACCTTAGACTGTCTGTGCGACTTTTGTTTTGGGAGAAGTTTGTTTATACAATGTATATAGAGTCCTGAGACGTTTGTTTGCCATTCCACTAACAGCTCCCTCGACTCCATTAACTCTTTGCATGCTGGGTAATATAAAGGCTATTAATAGTACATAATAATAATAAAATAATCAGGATAACACTTAGTCACCGTGTGCATTAAAATTCAGTATCAGGTTTGAACTATATAGAATTAAACCTATCCAATGCTCAAACAATACCTACCATACACTGGCTCTAATGTGTTAAATTTATATGTTTGCAAACTCCACTATGGAAAGGAATTTGTATAAGCATTTTAATATGCTTGTTTTCCAATCCAAATTATTTCTCTTGTAACACTTTATTCTTATATGTTATTTTCTGAATAAAATATGTTTAAACTAAT